>CM055881.1:30130093-30632593 GCA_029582165.1 Portulaca oleracea | reverse complement strand
GAGTGAAATAATGTTTATTCATTCAATTCCCAGTCATATGGCACCGGTCCTAAGTACTCTATGGTTTGGGGCTTTAGCTGGTCTATTAATCGAAATCAATCGTTTTTTTTCCAGATGCGCTGACATTCCCTTTTTTTTTCATTCTAGTTATTGACGTGGTAAGGGGGTAACGAAGATTAGAGATAGAATCATCTATATGGGACTAACCCCCTCTTTTTTTTTTAATATAAGTTTTTTAAACAATATAAGAATATTAGAGGGGTAGATTAATTTCAATATTTTTTTTATGATGTGAGGTGAAATCCTTTTTAACATACTAAAGCCACCCTCAATGAAAAAACAATTGTTCGTGACTATCTCTTCACTCCATTTCCAATTTGTATTTAAAGCGAGTAATTCCCCATGGATGACGTTGAAATCTTGATGAAAAGAAACATAATATAGAGAAGAGCATTAGATTGAAGGTGAAAGAAAAGCTTCTTATTGAGAATGAAAGAAAAACATCAAATTGAAGGGATTTTTTTTGTTTTGGGGGGGGGGGGGGGGGGAAGGGGAGAGGGGATGCAACGACGGTTATTGCAATGAAAAGGGGAAGGATGTGAAGGGATGGATATGAGGAGATAGAGGGAAGGATATAGAAATAATGTTCATGAGAGTGGAAATTTTTGGAAATAGCGAGGAGTTGTTGGTTAATCAAAATTTAATTTTAATTGATTTTTTGGACGGATTTCACCGGGATGCAGGATCGGGGGCGGGAAGTGATTAGCGTAAAAAAACCCATTTTACAATTTATTATAGTAAGATTAACCAATTTATTTATGATATGCAGGTAAATAGATAACTGAACTTTTAAAACAAGTATTATTATTGTTTTGATTAATTCAATAATTATTTTTCATTCATAATAAAAAGAAATATCTAAAAAGTATAATTCCACAATTACTAATAGAATATTATATGAGAAATTGTTGGTCAACCTTTTAATTTTCTTTTATGTGTGTGTTGTCGTGAACTACATATTGCAACACATGTACTCAATCCGTCTCGATTTGTTTGTTACAATAAATAACTACTTCATCTATTTTTACTTTACCCCTAATAAATTTATTATACAATACTAGTGTTAAACCTGTGCTATGCACGGGTGTATTAAAAAGTAAATGTTTAATAATTAAAAAAACATTTATAATATAAATGAATATAAAATTTGTAATGGAAACTCATAGGTGTAAATCGTATAATATATATTATTAGTTACAATCTGTGTCCGATATAACCAAAGTTATAGTGGTGATAAATTTCGTAAAGTGTTTATATTAAAAAATAGACATTTATTATAATCTAAAGTCATATAAACAATTATTATGTTTATAATTTATTGTTAAACACAAAGAAAAAACTATAATTTTAAATTATAAACAAATTTTTATATATAAACATAAAGAAAAAAACATAAATTTCATAAATTCTAGTTTATATAAAGATTATTATATAAAAATTATTGTTAATTTAAAGTCATATAAATTATAAAGAGAAAACATAAATTATAAACAAATTATTATATATAAACATAAATTATTTATATCAATATTATAATTGTTTACATGACTTTAATATACCCGTGCATCAAACAATTATTGTTAAATTATAGTTTACATGACTTTAAATTTCGTAAAGTACTATATAAACGTATAATTATAACATTGATATACATAATTTATGTCTATTTTTTCTTTATAATTATTGTTAAACATATAAACACATAATATAATTTAAGTCATATAAACAATTATTATAATTTATGTTTATATATCCACCAATGATTTATAAATTGATATACATAAAAATTATACCGGGTATAACCAAAGCTATTGACTTGAAACAATGTAAAACAGTTAGAACAAAAGATAATTTTCTTTCACATAGTCCCACAACCTTCTGTCATCAAGGGCAAAACCATGTCAAAACTATGCAATCAAGCTAGCAAAAATCAGTAAATGCTTCGACTAAATTGGATAACACTACAACAAAATTAAGATAGTAACATATAAAATCACAATTGACGACATAAATACATAAATTAATGATAATTACATACAATAATTCCATTTATGACACATCTCTCCCTGTGGCTTCAAAATTGAATCAAAATTATCGTTGTCTTGTAAGTAACCCTGCAATTATTGGAGCATAATTACAGTCTAGCATACCTAAATATTGAGCACAAACTCTGGAAAGCGTGAAAAGATTATGCACATCTATTATTGCATCAAAAAAGCCTAGACGCCCATTATCTATTATTGCACAAACTCTGGAAAGCGTGGAAAGCATAATTACAGTCTAGCATATCTAAATTGCTATATCTAAAAAGCCTAGACGCCTATTATCAACCTCTACTTGACCACTATGCTATTGATGCCGCTTCCATATGGTCGTCAATATCGTTAAAAACACATTTCTATCCCTATTGTGCAAAATCGAAAAAAAAAATCAAAAAACACAAAACTAAAATCCACCAAAAAAATGAATATGAAGAAGCATTAATAATCCATGTAGATAATCATCATTAGTGCAAAGAGTTAAAAAACAAAGGTACTCAACAAAGTAATAATAGTACAATACACATAGATAAAGAATATGTTAACATGATTAAAATGAGGATTATGCGTTTTCACACAGTAAAATATAGATGATATAGAAAATGAACTTGTAGTAGGGAGCATATTGATAGTTGTCAACATGCACATGGTATAAAGATACTAATAAGAGTTTTACAATAGGTCGAGAGGTAGAGTCCTAATTAGATTTGGGTGAGAGGTAGAGTTCTAATTAGATTTGGGTGGAAGTTAGACTACTCCTAATTGGCATGAGTCGGGAAGTATATTTCTAATTAGATAAGGTAAACTCTTAATCTAATTAGAATTCTTGTTTATTATTTTTTTCAAATCGATTTTTTTTATTATTATTTTTTCATGGGCGAGAATTTTTTACTGTATTTTTAAATCGATTTTTTTTCTTTAATGTGATTGGCCAATAACCTCTATAATCACTCTGAGTTGAGTATTTCAAATTTCGAATATATTACTTTTATATTATTATAGATTCATCGAATGCATAAACATCACATGTAACACAAATATATGAAAGTATTTTTCTTTTGTCATCAAAATCTTGATTAGTCGCCCCATAAAATCTTGAACATTAACATTAGTTACAATTGAAGCATTTTCAAAAACAACTTCAAACGGAAGAAATGCTGCTAATAATAAACTAATTAACATGTCTAAAAAATGATTTAATTAATTATCCAACTTTCAAAGATCATGAATAATTTAATTAAATATAAATATTTGAAGTATTAACGTAGGTTAGTTATTTCATCTAATTTTGATGCATTTTTAAAATAGAAAAGATTATAATATTATAAAATTACCTTTTTCTATAAATTTAATAGTAGCAATTCTTCATGACATAATACTGATAGGCCATATTTAACTTATTAATTAGGAAAAAGACCCCGCATACATTGGAACATTATCCAAAATTTAGTAACTCCATGTTTTGAAATTGTGAAGCATAATGGCAAGAGAGTCAAAAGTCATTTCAATTTCACGCAGAATTACACCCAAACACAATATAATGTCATGTTCATTTGCCAAAGACAAAATATCCTGAAGGTTACAACAAATAAGCTAGAACTTTACATAAGATCACAATTGAGATAATATTATATTATCATCCATCGAGAAAATGAAGTTTGTGGTTTTTCACAAACAAAAATTTGAAAGTTAATAAATGACTATAATGCAAGCAATTAAAATTTTAAGAATCGTGTATGAATTTGAAGTTAAGATGTTAATTTATATTTTATAGACATGCAATTTTAGAAGGACACATTTGAAAGAACACCAGCTCAATGTGTCAACCAATAGATGTAAATGGGCCACTCTTATTTTGCTAGCTGTAGCTCCTAGCTAGTGGGCAACATTTTGCTTTGCTAGCTTCAGGAGGCTGAGGTTGTATCTCTCTTTGGAGACTTTTTGGCTGAATTTTGGGGCTTTCGCTCGTGCTAATCGAAAAAAAAAACTAAAATTTTGAATATAAAAATCAAACAACATATTATCAACTATGTAAGAGTGCTAGATTTTCCTTTTAGCTTAGTATCAATAAATCTTTTAATGGTGTGAAGTGAAATGTCATAGACAAACTATATACCATGTATTTTATGAATTAATGTCAGCCCAGTATTTATAACTTAAATTTCTACTAAACATTCAAACAAAATTATATCAACTGTGTAAGAGTGTTAGGTTTACCTTTTAGCTTAATAATTTCAATACACTTTTTAATGGCGTGAAGTGAGATGTCATAAACAAACCAGATACCATATATTCTATGAATTAATGTCGTTTCTAAAATATTCTTCACTTCTACTTCATTACCAAAGGATGAATATCTTATTTGATGAACCCTTACATTTAATTTAAATTAATATAAATACCCCACTTATATTATATAATCATATGATTTAATATTCAACACCAAGTCCTAATTATATGATTTAATTTAAATTAATATAAACATCCTACTTATATTTGGTAAACAATTATCAATTCTCCAAATACTATTTTGTAACTAAGCAGTATTAATACCACTTCAAGAACGAAATGAAAATGGTAACTCCGATCCAACAACACATATATACTCAACTACAAATGATTTACAAATTAAATTATTAATATTATAGAATGCTTTAATACAAATTATTTTTTTTATTATGGGTCACTCCCATAATTATTTGGAAAAATAAATAATAAAAATCATTGTAAATTTTATATTACTCATAGTCAAACAAAGAACCAAGAAAGCAAAAATATGCTTCCAAAAAAATCATGCATAAAGTAACAAATAAAACAAACTAAGCTATGCATAGCACAAATATAAACACTCGTTATAAATCGAAACACTTAAAAAGACATTTAATTTCATAATGAAAAACACAAATAGAGGCTCCAAATGGATCGGACAATTATCATAAAAATTTTATTCTTAATATATATCGTATTTCTAATATCTATTATAAACTACTCTCTTCATTTCATATTAATTGTCATAATTTTGATTTTTCATGGTCTCTAATGTCACCTTTGATTGATAATTTCTTATGTAATATGTTATTAACAATTGCAATATTAAACTTTTATGATAGTATTTTTCGTCACGAATTTGGTTTATATAGAAACTCATCATATATATATATATATATATTGAGAAATTTATGGTCAAAGTTTTTGAAATTTGATTACACGATTTCCAAAGACGACAATTAATATGGAACGGAAAGAGTAATTTATATAGATGCTTTACAATTAGGGTGAACAAAACCGGGTACCAGCCTAAAATTTAAGGATCCAGTCCCGTATACATAATGGATCCTAATTTTAGGATCCAGTCCCGGATCCATTTCAAACTGGATCATAAAATCAAGATAGATCCAACCTCGGATCCAGGTACCCGGATTGGAAACAGACTATCACTGTCTAAATTTTTATACTTACACTGTCAACTGCTATTTGTAGATTTCAATGATATTGATTCACTCAATCACTACGTGCAACTTCAATCTAAAGAGGTTTGAAGGAAAAAGTTTGTGGCAGTGAGGATAGAAGGAGTAGCGACTTATGATATAAGCAAAATTAAGGTTTCTCAACAGATAACTTTGGAACATGGATCAAAGAGTGGAATTTGGGTTGATTGAGTAGTAGTTTTCACTTAGTTTTAAGACTTAAAGTAATTTTTGAATTAAATAATTATATAGATCCTGGATACCGAGTCCGGTTCTGGATCCTAGATGTCAGGATCTAGTCTCAGATCCATTTACAAATGAATCCTAATTTTAGGATCCAGTCTCGAATCTAGATAACCATAATATTCGGATCCAGATCCACTAGATCGAACCTGCTTTGGATCCGGATCCGTGTACTTGATTTTTCTGTTCACCAATACCTTACATCATAAATTAATAATTTAATTATCATCATTTTAATAATTAATTTTAGTAATCCTTATTAGTCATAATATTTTGATTAACTTTTAATCTCCTTGCCTAGTTACAATTGACCTCCGCATAGTATCAAATGCTTGCCAATTACACTGACTTCTACTCACAAAAGGTACACTTGGCATTGTTTATTATTATTTTTTCTGTAAAAGAAATGTGGGTTCTCTTTCATATTTAGATCATGTTTTTTAATTGAGTTAGACTTAACCAACTTAATCTAATTTAACTTAATTTATTCTTGTCTAACCCAACTCCTTAAAAACACTCAAATTAAAATTAATTTTTTTAAATAAAAAGAAATTCAAATAATGTTTGTTCAATCTCAAATCGATTCACTTTTTCCAATACCTATAACTTTTCCATTCATATTCTCCAAAATATTTAAATTTTATTAATAAAATATTTTCATCTAATAACTAATTGAATTCAAATCAATCATATCCTTTCATATTCTATCCTATCATTTCCTTTCCTTTCATCTCCTAACCGATCCAACCTAACTTGACCAAACAACGACACCTTAATCCCATGCCTGGGATTACAAATCAGCTTGGAGGCATCCCACAATAAGAGCTAAGTGCCAATTTCATGCCTATATGACGTGGCACTAAATTTGAGTGGTCATTGTGGCCAGTGGGTGGTCTAATGGCTTGGTCTTTTGTGTGATACAGTGGTGGATAGAATAAAACTGAATAAAGCAGGTAAGATTAAGTGGACGAGAAAAGTGATGATAGCTAAAATAAAGAGTGTTAGGTATGATAAAGTATTAAAGTGGTAAAATAGTTATTCACCACACAAAACAAGAGTTTTTTGTATTTTAGACCCTAAAATTTAAGACAATTTATTTTTTGAATTCTTAGTTTTATTATTTATTTTTTGGACCCTAAAGTTTATGGGTTGAAAAAAAAGGAACATAAAGTTTGTAGGTTGAAAAAAAAGCTCATGCACTGTTTTTCTTTTTCTTCTCATGTTTGAATTTATCTCCCGATTAGTGTAAAACTTCAAGATTAAGGTTAAAACTAACATTAAAGCTATAATACACCTTGTTTATTCATGTTGGAACTAATTAGACCCTAAAGTAACCAGGTTCTAAGTAGTTCCGACATGAATAATTAAGAGAGGTATATTACAACTTTAATATTAGTTTTATCCTTAATCCTGAAGTTTGGCGCTAATCGGGAGATAAATTCAAACTGGGAAGAAAAAGAAAAACAGTACGCCGACTTTTTTCTTCAACCTACAAACTTTAAGGTCCTTTTTCATTCAACCCATAAACATTAGGGTCCAAAAAATAAATACTAAAACCAAGTGTTCAAAAAATAATCTTTCATTCTTTTTTCTGTCACTGAAAAATTTGTCAAATTCACGAATTGGGCTTCTTGAAGCCCACCCCGCCTCATATTGTGCCGGAATGGTATTTCCTAACTATTGAACTAATAACCAACTCATCGAATCACATTATCTGGATCCAAAGAAGCAGTCAAGATATGATATTTTGTGAAATTGGAACAATTACGACCAACAAAGAAACTCGAGCCTCGGAGTCTAAAGAGGAACCCCTATCCCCCGAGAAGAGGGGGGGTCATCACGAGGAGCAATTGATCTGATTTCAGCACCGCCCGAAAGAACCGCTCACTAGCTAGCCGCCTTTACCATATACTTCGAAGTCCAAAATGCAAACAACCCCACAAAACAATATGATCATAATCTTTCTTCTCTCATTAATTCATTGTAGAAAAAAAAGAGATATACGGTATATTAGGAATACTTGTAGCATAAATACATGAATATGAGACATTTCAAATAATTACATTTGTCTTCAATGAATCAATTTTATTTGCTTTTTGGGTGAAATTTAATTTAAAAAAAATTAGATGTTTCATTTTCTCCTTGAGAAGAGCCTCTGTCAAGCGAACTTTGATCCGAAAAGCTGCTCAGATTGTGGAGGATGAGTCTCCCCAAGAAAGATAGATTTATTGGGTTGATTGCAAAACTATTCTTCACTTTGAGGTTCCACTCAGTGGTGATTCAATGGATTATGATTGAACCATAATCTAAGCTACTTTCTACTGTTATGAGCCATCCAAGGATTGTTACAAGTGCCCCTACTTGGGGGGGGGGGGGATGAAAAACCGAAACCAAACCGTAAAAATCGGTTAACCATATAGGATTTTTCAAAAAATGCAGTTTAGGTTAACCAAACCGGTTGAGCCGGTTTAGGTTTAGGTTTTGCATTTTCGTAAAGCGATTAACCATAGTTAATTGGTTTTGATTACTTTAGTAGCAAATATAGAATTTCAAGTTTCGGTTAACTGGTTTAGGTTTTGCATTTTCGTGAAGCGATTAACCATATACGGTTAACCGACAGTTTCGGTTGCCAAGTTTCACTTGCAATTAACCGCATAAAGCGATTTAGGTTTAGCTTTACAAATCTAGAAACTACATATGCGATTAATCGAAAATGCGGTTAACATATTATGCCCACCTCTAGCCCCTGCTAGTGATCCAATTGATAATGACGGAATGGACTTTCTATCAGTTTACTCTGAATCTATTACTGTTGTTATCTTGAACACTCCTTCTTAGATGGTTCCAAAGTGCATGCTAGAAGAAAGAAGAACGAGAAGACTTTACTAAAGTCTAAATGACATCTTGTTTGTCAAACAGCGTGCATGACCAATTCTTCAAGGTCTAGTGGTCTTTACAAAAGGAAGAAAAAGAGTTCACAATCATGTTAGAGGAATCCTCAAGATTCCTCAAGATTATTTGGAGGAGATGACACGTAGAACCACAAAGTTTGGTTGTGGTATATACTTCATTTGTTAGGATTTTGAGATTGCGATGGAGCTATTTAAAAGAAATGCCAAAGAGAGAGAAAACGAATACAAAGAATTAATTCTAATTTGTCATTTAATTGTTAGTTGTTTATGTTGTAATGTTCTTTATTACCTTTTGTTTTTTTTAATTGTCATGCTGTTGTTACTTGTTATTTACACAACACCGTTACAAACTCTTCAACATGTTCAGGTTTTGAATAATAAAAAAAGTATAAGGTGTGGCAAATGTTACTCTTAAGTAAATTTAGGCAATTTTTGGTAAATTTATATAAGTTTTAGTAATTTTTTGAAAATATATTCTGATTCTATACAACATTCAACATATGTGAAGAACTCTATTTCAAAAATGGAAAAATAAAAATAATTCTACAACATATTTTAATTTATTTATCATTTTTTATTTTTTATTATGTTATTTTATTATTTTATTATTATTTTAGAAATAAACCTAAAATAAATTAAATAGAAAGTAATTAACAAACAATAATGATAATGAAATCAAAAGAAATAAAAAAATTAACAAATTAGCAAATTAAAAATTGATAAATTAAGAAAAAGAATGTAAATCTTTCCAATGGATTTTTTTGGGTATTTTTTAATTTTTCTGTTTTAAAACTTTTAAATGTAGAATTGTTCATATTTTAGATACATTATTCCAGAAAAGCTATTCAAATTAACCTAAATTTTATCAGATTTAAATTTGGGTACTTTTAAAATTTTGATAAGTTTTCATGAATTTTGATAAAATTTGGTACATTTCTATAAATTTTGAAAAACTTTGCTAAATTTCAGTAAATTCTGACAACTTTTACCAAGAGGTATTACCCCCCAAATTTACAAGTCCTAAATGGGAACAAAATATTCCTTCCATGAAGAAACTATTTACCAAATCAACAGATTTAGGGGGCGTTTGGTGCCCAGCAGTTGGCTGTTGGCTGTTTGTAGTTGTTGGCTATTTAGTTAGCTGTTTGACTTTTGGCTGTTTTGTTGGCTGTTTTTGTCAGCTGTTTGTATTAGCTGTTTGTGTAAAAAAAAGTGTTTGGTAGAATTAGATGTTTGTAGGATGACTTTTTTTCCTAATTTCTAATTCTACCCTTGGCTTTATTTTAGTGTTTTTTAACATTATGATTTTTTAAAATTTATTTTTAGGTTTTTCCGTCCATATTATAATTCATTTTTAGGTTTAACATTATGATTTATATTCATTTTTAGTTTTTTAAATCCTGATGTACTTTTACAATTTATTGTAGATATTTTATAATTTATTTGTAGAAATTACATTATTGTAAACAATAGGTATATGTATAATCAATTAGTAACTACATTATCAACATAAACCATAACAACAATATGAGTCTCTTATCCAAATTAATAGGAAAAGAAAATGAATTAGGAGATTTTAACACAAGTATCATCATACATAAATTAACTATGTGAAATACCTTATAATTAACTTAGAGAAATGTAGCGTGCTTGGAGAAGGCAGACGGCGGAGTAGACGTTCTTTTGTGTTGCGATGAATTGAAATAACGGATGAGAGAACAATTAAAAGAACTAAACCTAAATTATTTTATTTGATGGCAATTTTTTGTAATTTTTGTGAATTAATTGGTCAATATGGTAATTTAAAATATAAAAAGCCAACAACTATTTACAAAAAGCTACTCATAGTAGCTTTTTACAATTTGGCTTTTTGGGGGCAAAAAGCTAGTATAATCCGTCAATTTACCAAACACCCCAAATTGGCATATTGACTAGTCAAGCAACCAAAAATCTTCCAAAAAGCCATTTTCTCCAAAAAGCCAACCAAAAAGTCGGGCACCAAACGCCCCCTTAGTAATTGGGTCATCAATTAGTTTGTGTTTTGGGGGAGTTGTTGTCAATTAGATCTTGGGTTTTAAAACATGTACAATGGTTGTAACTCATTCCAATCACTCCACCAACATTCTATTCCATTTCTTGGTAAAAATATTTTTTTTGTAAGTTCCACCATTTTGAAACTCATTTTGGAACTGAGCATAGGCAATGGGGAACTTTACCATGCATGAAACTTTTGTATGTTCTCTCTCCTTCTTCTGTCTCCTCCTATTTCTATCTCTCTCCTACTCACCACCCATGTTCACAAAAGATGGAATGGTGTAGAGATTCATCTTTTGTGAAACTAGGTGGTGAGTAGGAGAGAGATAGAGATAGGAGGAGAAAGAAAATACAAAAGTTTCATGGCAAAGTTCCCCATTGCTCATGCTCATTCCGGAATGAAATTCACATCTTCCATCTTTCCTTACTTTTTATTGGTGGAAAACTATTTTTTTTCTTTATTATTTTAATGGCAAATATTTATTTAAAGTTCCAAGTTGGAATTCCATCTATTATAGGTAACAAAGAAATGAGTTCTAAAAATTTTTAAAAATAAGATGATGTGTTAGGATTGGCCCCAACGAAGATCCAAAACAATAAAATGTCATTGTATATGCTCTTATAGTAAAGTAAATCTACGTATGTTGTTTTCAAATATATAAAGGAAAAACAGGGGAATTAAGGTTGAAGAAAAGGAAACAAGAGAAACTATAGTGTTAGGAAAGTGTCCTAGAATCACTCAATTTATTAATCCTATAATTATTTGTTTCCTAATTATATTAGGTACTATTTGGAATATTATCTTTGATATTATTTTGCGATAATATCTTTTGATATTATCTTTGGAGTGGGGATCAAGGTAGGTTTAAGAGAAATTCTTCCCTATAAATAGAGGCTTCATTAACCTTATTTAGTGTGGCCGAGTTTGGTGCCGATTGGGGTAAATCTTGAATGGTAAGAGAGATTTTGTCGATAATTTTGTGGAATAAGAGCATGTGTCTCTTTTGGGTTGATCACTTTCGGTGTTGGAGATCTTTTTAATACTTCCTTTGTTGGATCTCAGGAGGAGGTCGTACGTTGTACTTTCTATCAATAGTGGATTTGATTCTGCTTGTGACGTCGCCTGTGGTTTTTTTTTTCCCCGATTTGAGTTTCCACGTAAAATTTTGGTCCCATTTATTTCTTGCATTTGTTTCTCTCGATATTCAATAGTCATCTTATTTTCGCTTTCGCTAATTAACCTACTCTTATAATTACCCTAAAAACTGATATGAGAGGTAGGTTGGTTCAAATTTCGTGGAGTTAGGGTTCCTATAAGAGCTTCGATTATGGGATGACTACATTCAGAAAAATCGCTCGCAGGTATCGAGAAATTCGTTGGCAAGATCATATATGGGGGTTCTGGCCAGTCCAGATTGTGACCGTTCAGCGGTTTGTCTATCTATCGTAGTTCTACCTTTCGAAGGTTTATTGGAGATGAAGAAATTTCATATTTATCATTGATTTTAGTCCAAGGTGGAGCTTGTTAGGAAAGTGTCCTAAAATCACTTAATTTCTTGATCCCACAATTATTTGTTTCCTAATTATATTATGATACTATTTGGAATATTATCTTTGATATTATTTTGCGATTATGTCATTCAGTATTATCTTTGGAGTGGGGATCGAGGTAGGTTTAGAGGGAATTTTTCCCTATGAATAGCGGGTTCATTCACCTTGTTTGGTGCGACCAATTTAGGTACCTCCCATGGGAGGAGGCGTATTCAGATATTCAGAAATTTTGTATTCCGATTGATGAGAGGTTATACGAGAGGTTGTGCGAGTTGATAGGCTCTCTTTGTGTTGATCACAGGGTAAAATCGTTCGTTGTAATCTCTACCAATAGTAGATTCGATTGTGCTTGTACCGCCCATGGATTTTTGTTGATTTGGGTTTCCATGTAAGATTCTTGTCCCCTTCATTTCTTGCATTTATTTTTCTGGATATCCAATATTCATCTTATTTTCGCTTCCGCCTAACATATATTTGTTGTATATATCTACCTTGCTAAATAGACCCAAATCTACTTAATAATTAGTTGTATTTGAATGGGGTAGGGTATGTTCGGATCACCAGCGTGGGATGGTAGATGTTCATGTCAACAAGATTTGATTTGGTTTTTGTTTTTACATTGGATCATTTTCGGTTTGCATTAATTGTGAATAATTTATTTTTTGTCCGATAATCTTACTTTATGAAAAGAATAACTATCATAGAAAGTATTTTATTGGGTTGAATCATTTTTGAGTTTAGGTCAACTGATTCAAATCATCCTAAGAGCTTCAAGCTTTTTAGGAACTATCCGAGTATGTCCTGAAAGGACTCCATATTTATGGTAAGAACAAGGAGAGTTGATGTTAAGTTTCCTGCCATTCAGGTGTTTTTGAGGGAAGTCAGGGCAACTAAGGAAGAAAGACAAGGTAGCAATAGGCCTCAGAAGTGACGCTCATGGTCACGCCTGTGACCCATCATTTGTTCCCAATAAGTATTGGCAGTCACCAAGCAGCAACCAGAGGGCAATCACGCCCATGAAGAAGGATGACACCCGTGACCCCTGTTTGGCCCAGTGACCCCTTGTACAAGACAGCTTAGGTCACGATCGTGACACTTTGGGTCATGCCCATGACCTATATAATTTCAAGTTAAATTTCAAGGCTTCTACCTCTCCCTATATATAGTTAAGTCTTGTATTTTAGGTAGCTCATGTTAATGAATATTGATGAATGAAAACCAATGGGTATTTCGAAACCCTTAAATCTTCAATCTTGCTTTATCCATGGTGAATGACGGTTCTATTGGAATGATTTCTTTAAGAGTTGATTGGTGCAATATTTAGATGAACTTGGGTGGAAATTCTTGGCTACTCAAGAGTGGTTGTTGGCGGTATTCCTTTATGCAAACTCGATTAGGGTGCCTAGACCATACTTGGTGAGCTTGCTCTTTAGAGTTTCATCATACCTATTATATTCTAGCTTGATGAGTTGTTTTTGCAATAAGATATCAAAAATCTGTATATATTGTGCTAGTTATGATGAGTTCTATTGTTAGGTATTTCAATGCCCTTGATTCCACATTGAACCTAGGCCTATCTCACATTGTGATTATTTGCTAAGGCCACATGGATCATCGACTTTGGGTGAACATTTTTTGAAATTTTTTGATTTACTTTCATGTTAATGTAGTTCATTCAATTCCAATTTATTTGAATAAGTCAGTAAAACCTTGAAATCTTCTCCACATAAACATGTAGTATGGCTCTATAAAACATTCTCATATTAGAAGCCTAGGGAGCCCAAAGCTTCTTGTAGATACAAACCTTCGTGACTCTTTTGATAACTCTCATGGGGGTATGGATCCTGAGAGATCTATTATTGCTAAGTTGGAGGATTATGTTAGGAGTGATATTTCTAAAAGGTCGATGATGATCATATAAAAAAATGTTGATCCGTTGACTGATGTGGTTGCTGATAATTATGATGGTTATAGCAAAACCATCTTTGATCCTCTTTTGGTTGGCATCAATCGCCAACTCACATTGGGAAAAAAAATATTTCAAAGCTTACCTTGTGAATCTCCGTCCTACCAAGGCGGAAGATAATCTTGTGCTTCAAATGTCTTCATCCAAGGGTGTCAAAGCAAATTTCAGGCAAAAAATGAAGGAAAGTTCATATCGAATACCAAATAGCGCTTGGTGACTTGGTGAGACAAACAACAATAATTATTGTCCCTCAAAGCAAATTCTCCTGTGCGATCCTCAAACATTTGTCTTCATAGTTCATTTCCATGTAAGACCAAAAAAAAAATGTTACAAATACAAAATGTATTACCTTCGTCCCATTTTATTTGTGAAATTAACTAAGATAATTGTCCTTTTTTATTTGTCAAATTATCTAACTTTAAAATTCTATTAACTATAGTATCCACTTTTATCTATAACACAGTATACAAATGAGGTTTCAACAAAAAAATACAGTATATAAATGAACTTTTTACCCCTTTTTAATGATATTTCAAGGATATTTTAAAAATAATCTTTTTACTCCATTCCCTATATATATTTTTAGTTTTATAAGATAGTTTTAAGGACAAATAAATATTAAAGATAGAGGTAGTATTAATTTTTTTCAAGTTCTAATATATATATTCCCTCTGTTCCATTTTATTTCCACTTAGTTGAATATCACGGACTCATGGTCTCATATATAACTCTTTTATTAATTATTTCTCATATTAATATTTTATTAACAATTGCAATATTATACTTTTAGGATAATATTTTTCATTACGAATATAGTGTAAGTAGGGGTAGGCAACGGGCCAAGGCCCCATAGGGTCAAGAGGGACAGACCCTAAAAAATAAGGGTCATCAAAGGATCGGGTCGGTGAACGGTCGAGTTATTAACAAGCCGACATGTTTTACAATGTCAAAGGGTCGGTGAATCGATCGGACCGGGTCGACCTAAGATAACTCAAAATAAATAGTTTTTTCTATTATTTTAAATACTAACCTTATTTAAATATATTATTAATACTCCAAATAAAATAGTAAAATAGTTTTTTGTACAAATACACTTAACTTTAATTTTAGGGTCAAATGGGTCGGCCCATGGGCCCACCCTTATTTTTATAAAAACCTCTGACCTGACCCATTACTAGAAAGGGTCGACCTTGACCTCACCTGACCCTACATGACTAATGGGTGGAGCCTGACTTGGCTCGTTGACCGCCCCTTAATGGAAGTAATTTTACATCACAAGTCAATGTACATATTGACAAATTTACGATTAAAATTTTTATAGTTTTAAGGTAAAATTTTCAAAAGACAAATAATATAGAATGGAGATACTAACAATAGTGAGGAAATTAAATGTGAGTTACTTAGGCACGTTCTTTTATGCGGTACCACGCAGTATGGTACCGCACCACACCGCACTACTCAATATTCTACCACACTTCACCACATTCCACCGCATTTTACCCTACATCATTAGAGTTTTTTGGTTTTTGGACCCTCAACTTTGGGGGTATTTATTATTTGGTACCACACTTTTCAAAGTTTATTTTTTGGACCTTCTACTTCGAGTACCCAAAAAATCTAGCCCAATCTTAAGTTTTACTCCGGTAAAGGGCCAAAATACACATAAAATTCACGATCTGCCCTTATCAATTTTTAAAGGTTTTTGACTTTTCTTAATTTTTAATTTTTAATTTTTAAAATTTTTAATTTTTATTTTTGATTTTTAATTTTTTAATTTTTTAATTTTTTAATTTTTAATTTTTTAATTTTTAAGTTTTTAATTATCATTTCCATTTTGATTTTAATTTTTAATTCCAAATTATTAATTTTTAAAATTGTAAAATTATAAAAAAATTTAATTTTTTTTAATCTTTTAATTTTTTAATTTTTTGATTTTTGATTTTTGATTTTTTAATTTTAATTTTTGAAAATTTTCAATTTTTTAATTTTTGATTTTTTAATTTTAAAATTTTGAAAAATTTAAAATGTTAAAATGTTAAATTTTAAAATTTTAAAATTTTAACATTTTAACATTTTAAAATTTTCAAAATTTTAAAATTTTAAAATGTTAAATTTTAACATTTTAAAGTTTAAGTTTATATTTAATTTTTTTATTTTTTAACTTTTTTAACTATTTAAATGTTTTATTATTTTAATTTTTAATTTATAATTTTTAAAATTTTGAAGTTCTTAACAATTTTTAAATTAAAAAATTTAAAATGTGAGAATTGGTAGTAATAAATAAGTGAAGGGAAAATAAAGAATTAATAAATCAAGGGCAAACTTGAAAGTTCATCATTAATTAAAGGACAAAGTTGGAAGGAAAAAATAGTCAAACTTAGTTAAGGGCTTTTTTGACCGGACTGCTATATTAATGTCCACAATGTCACCGGAGACAAAGTACAGGGTCCAAATAATAAACTTTGAAAAGTGTGGTATCAAAAATAAATACCACCAAAGTTAAGGGTCCAAAATCCAAAAAACCCTACATCATTACCAAAATATCTTCTTACTTTTCTTTCTCCCCTCTTTTATCCTCTACTTTTTTACATTATCTCTTCTAACCTACTCCACCTACTACAACTTCCACCACGACTCACCACAACCGCACTGCACCATATAAAATAAGGGAGCCTTATTCTTTTCTGAGTTAAACTCATACTCTTAATAATGAAGATACTAATTGAAAGTCTATACCATTGTGTGGATTTGTTCTTTCTATTCTTGAAAAATACTCCGTACTTATTTTGTGGACAGAGGACAGTAATCATTAATTCTTGACCCAATAAAGAAGGGGAAAAGAATAAATACTACAAGAGACAAAGCTAAAGCAATTAATATAGCTAATTGCTAGGCCTTGGGTTTTAAACTTGTAGTATCTCCGTCTTTAACTAAATTTTAATTATTGATTATTCTCAATTTATAATTAGTTATAATATGAAATTATCATCATTATAATTTTTACTAATATATTTTTCTAATGAAAGTAATTTCAAATTATAACTCATTGTAACATGTAAATAATCAATGACCAAAATTTAGCCGAATGAGAAACATTTTGGAATGGAGCTAGTAATTTATTTTGTTTCAGCCTTTCATGTACTATTAGGCATTTGGGCTTTCAATAAGATCACCTAAACAGCTTAACTTCTCTTGTTCATGAGCCCATTGCCAAATCACCACCATTTCTTGTTCCTAGTTCTTACTTCTTTTACTTCCTTCTAGTACTCGAGCTTGTGATAAAAATGGTTTAATGAATTGTTCGGTTTACCATTATTTCTTGTGATAAAAACTAAGAAAAATGCTTTAATCCTCACCATTAGTTAAACTACATTGGATGTAGTGATTAGTTTCCTTCATGTTTTGCCCAATTAATTCCATACATGTTTGCCATAAACCAACATAATACCTAGCAGTAAGCATTACTTTTTTCTCAACTTCTATATCTTGACTGGTATTATACACATGTCTAGAGCTGGGCAACGGGCCGGGTTGGGCCGGGTCAGGGCCGACCCTTTACTCTTATGGACTAGGGTCGAGACTACACTTTTGAGACAAGGAGTAGGGTCGGGTCATGGGCCAGCTGACCCTGACCCGTCCATCACCCACCCATTAAAATCTGATTTTGTTTTCTGCTGTTTTTTTTTTGTTTAAAACTGATTTTTTTTCTTGCTATTAAAATCTGGTTTTTTTTCCTGCTGTGTTTTTATTTAAATCTGACTTTTTTTCTTGCTATAATCTGATTTTTTTTCTTATGTGTTTTTATTTAAAATCTGATTCTTTTTTCTTGCTATTAAAATCTAATTTTTTTCCTACTATTAAAATATGTTTTTTTTTCCTACATTCACATAATATGATTCATAAATAACTTCTCCTGCTGCTTGGATTTTCTGCCCCTCCCCCTCTTTTAACATCCACATAATTATATCCAAAATTACATCCAAAATTACATAATCATATCCAAAATAGTATGACCAAAATACATTCAAAATTACATAATTATATCCAAAATAGCTAATTGTACATTCTTGATAAACTTGATTCATATTCTTGAAAACTTGATGAACTGCAAAATAACTCGAGAACAATTTTTACACATATTATATCCAAAAAATTAGGGATAATTCATCCAAAGCACACAGTGACACAAATGATTTCAGGACAAAGTGTCGAACCAGGGGAAAATTTATTCACAAAATTATCTGCCCAGAGATACAAAATACCATAGTTATGCTAACATACCGTATTGAAATCAAGTTCTTTCAATATATTTGATCATCAATTATTATCTGTAAGATCAAAGCTTATAACTTGCAAGTTGCAACTAACAAGGCAATTTGAGGTGCAAAATTGAGCCACTTTTTTCCCCATTCAACCACATTTTTAGCACACTGCACACATACTAATTCTTCAAGCTACCCATTTCAAAAACAAGCAATTCAATCAAAGTGTCTTAAAGTAACATGAATCCTCATAAATTTTTAAAATCACAACAAATTAGTAGAACACTCATAATAGCAAGAAACCACAATCAAATCATAAATCACACTCGGACCCAACACCACATCAAAAATGCACAAAAACTCAACAATTCTAATAAAAAGATACCCTGTAAGAATATTAACACTAACAAGCAAGAAAACCACAAATCACACAAATCGACCTAACCCCACATCAAATAAGCACGAAAAACCCCAAATTCAATATATTTATCGCATCGTGCTAAAGCACCCAAATTCAATATATCAATCAACCTTGAATCACAAAACCAGCAGAGAATCGTAAGTTTGTAACAATTTAGACCCCAAGAACAAAAATACAACCAGGAACCAACACATTGTTATTTAAACCAAAACAAAACTATAATTATTCCTTTCCGTAATCCACATCGAACCCTAAAATTCAACCATCAATCGAACCATAAAATTCTTTTTCAGATCGAAGTCAAAGCAAGGAAGAATCAGATCAACCAACACATCCGAAATTCACCAATTCAAAATTCACTAATTAGATCAACCAACATAATGAACAAAAACACATCCGAAATTCTCTAATTAAAACCCTAAAATTACTTACTCTTCGTAATGAATAGAAAGAGGATAGAGATTGACCTTAAATCCTTAATCGAAACGAAGAGATCAAGGTATGATGAATTTGATGGCGTGATTCGATGATGAATCTGTGAATCCAAGTGCAGAATTTGAAGTTGAAGCCGATGATTCCCCACTCCCTAGCGATTCGAGTGAAAAGAGAGGAAGAAAGTGAGGGAGAAGGTGAGACTATGATTCGACGGTGTTGGTGTTTAGGGTTTCATCGGCGACGGTGTTGGTGTTTAGGGTTTCATCGGCGACGGTGTTGGTGAGACTGTGATTCGACTGTGAAACCCTACTATGAGGGACAGAGGGAGAATTCTGACCCTATTATGGCCCGCGAGAAACCCTATTATGGCCCTAATTTTGCTGACCCATAATCAGCCCGGCCCTTTTTCTTTTTTGAATGGGTTTTGACCCTTAAAACTCAGTCTTGACCCTTACAGCCCATAGGGCACCCGGCCCATTGCCCACCTCTATTGAAGACTAATCCTACATGAAGAGCCGAGCGAATGGACAAGTTGGGTAAAGAAACACAATGGGGAATAGGACGGTGAAATGGATAATGCAGGTTGGCCTAGCGTGAATTTTACAAATACTAATAGACTATCTTGAACGGAACTCTGGGCCCAGTCAATTTGGAAATGCCAGGCTCATTAATAATGGATATATATAAATTGCCCTAAGAAGAGGTCACGAAACAGGCCTAATATGGTTTGGTACAATAAATGAGTCCCCTACCCATATAGCTTTTTATTTTGACTTGATTGGATCCTTTGATGGGAAAGATGAGCGTGAACTACTTACTGATCTTGAAAATTCAATTTTGAGGCTTCGAAGGGTAAAGTCAGGATTGAGAGAAAATATAATTTGGTGATGAAATTTAAATGACAGCTTGTCAAAGATGCAACTTGTAGGAGTGTTCGTGGCCAGAAGGATGGTGAAAAGATTAGGATGATTGGGTGCGGAACATCTTTAAAAATGACAGTCTTGATGACATTGATGCTAAGGTAGACCGAAGAGCCGCGATTATTGGTAATGCTACAGGCGTGCGAGGCCTCGATGACACACCAAAATGAATTTATTGACATTTTAACATTGTGATTGAGATGTGCAGCATTTTTTGCTGTCGTGGACACGATAGTCCTAGCTGTTTGCTTATCTTTAGCAATGTTTGATTATTGTCTTATAATGCGGTCTTGCTGTACTTCATGAAATTTTAAGTCTGTTGGCTTTCAATAATCGATTTTTTTTGTATGGTTTTCATTTGTGTTGAATAACATAAAAAGTTTGTTTGGGAAGATCACTCTCATTTATCCTTTTCAAAATAAAATAAATTTAGGTCTTAAATGTATGATACACCGATGCTTCACATGGAGATAAAATATGGGTAGTTATATTTAGATTCTTCTTCAGAAACGTTTAGTTAACTAGTTACATGAATGCATCCAAAAGTGTTGGCGAAATGTCTGTGTGAGCATCCTGTTATGCTTTGATTATTGTGATTTTCGATCTGAAATTAAGTTTAATTTGAATTGCGTTACTTTGGTTCGTAGGGGGGGCATCAAGTGGGTTGAAAAATAGAAGCTTAGTACTTCCTCCGTTCCAAATTAATTGGTATTTTGACTAAATTTTGACCGTTAATTATTCATAAATTATAATAAGTTATAATATGAAATTAGCTCCGCTGTAATTTTTAGTAAAGTATCTTTCTAATAACAGTGATTTCATATCGTAACTCATTGTGATTTATGAGTAATTAACGGTCAAAATTTTGTCAAAGCGTCAATTAATTTAGGACAAAGGGAGTATAAATTTAAGTTAGCAAGATTAAGTGTCAGTTTATGTAGCTCTCATGCAAGTTCAGTTCGGCTCTTAACCTTTGCTTGATTTTTAAACAATGAAACGGGAATATATCATCATTCTTTTGTGCGTTGCGTTTACGTTGCGTTACGTTTAGTTGCGTTGGAAATGGTTAAAAAGTGATGATAATTTGCGTTATGTTGCGTTGCGTTTGGGTGCGTTAACGCATAAAAGAACGATGTAGTGTAAAAACTCTAATTTTTTCATCGGTTTTTCTATGATGGCCTCCCCGATTCTACTATTGCATTTAGCCCATTATATTTTCTTCTCACTTTCCTCTCAAATTTGGAAGGAAATTGATAATGACAAAATGTAAAGTCTCCATCATATTGTGCATCTAATTTTTGTCTCTGTTAATTAAGGTTGAGAGACTATATGAGAGAATTCTGAGAGAAGCCAAATGAGATATGATAACTTGATTCTTTTTGATAAATCAATATTTGTATAATAATATACATACTATAACTTATATATTTGAAAATAAAAACATAGCATAAACATATACACGGGATTACTTGATTAGACGATGCATACAATCTTAATTCATGGATTAAAATTTAGTTAGATGTTTGAAAAACTCGCACATTATGTATTCAAAATTTAATTTTAAAAAATTAAATTAATACTGATCCATCTGGTGGGTTCCAAAAATACAATTGAATCAGTTTCTTTTTTCGTTGTCGCCAAATTGAATAAATTCATCCAAGACCCAAAAATATTCATTTTCCCGCCCAAACTACACAACTTGCGTGCGAGAGGAAAAAAAATTAAAATTAAGAATTCATGCACTCTTCAAATGTAGCAAATTACAAGAATATTACTTTATGCTAATGGCCTGGCTACACCTTTAAGATGAATCAAACAATTGATACACCGGTTAAATGTAACTAAAATTAAAAACTCATTTTTTTACTTCTACATTTGAAGCAGGTGTAGCTAAATATGTGTAGATACTGGCATGATTCGTTATGGTGGAGGCACAAGTCGGAGAGTTTTGGATGCGAGGGTTGAGGAAAATGATTTATGTTAAGTGCTCAATTCTTAAATCATGCAGAATTGCTACTTGATTGAAGATAATGATGGCTGGTACTAGTCATTGAAGGGCAGAGTGCTGCGATAAAATTGTCACAGTACTTTCCCAAAATGTCAAAATTGCCACTCTTTTTTCCAAATTATTAAAATACCATTGCTGTTTCCAAAATTGTCAAAATTGCCATTATTGTTTTTAAAATTGTCAAAATTGCCATTCACTCCCTTTTGTTTACCTGCTTTTGTCGGTGATGACTTTCAAAAATAAAATAATAAAAAAAATCATTTTTAGTTCCCAAATTTCATTCACCCAATTTTCAAAACCCTAATACCATTATTGTTTCCTTAACTCAGTGAACTTCAACCAAACTTGCCATCAAGCTTCCTCTGTCTCTTCCTCTTCTCCCTTTTCCCAGAGTACTCCCCTTCTCCCCTTTATTCATCCTCTTTCTTCACCATCTCTTCTGTGTTCTTCATCCTCTTTCTTCTCCATCTCTTCCTCTTTTCCACGTTTTTCTTTTTCTTGTCAAATTTTTTTTGTTCATCGTCTTCATCTTCGATTTTGTCAGTTTCATCTTCGATTTTTTTGTTCATCCTCTGCCTCGCCTGTTCGTTCCGACCAGCACGCCGCCGTCGGTTCCTTCAGCCGCCCACTGTCTTTACCTCCTCCATGTTTTAGGGTTAGGGTTCTGCAAGCTTCTCATGAAGGTGTGATGGAGAAGGAAGAAGTGGAGACTCAATATGGAGGGAAATGGAGCAATGAACAACAGTACTCCAACTTCCCCTTTCTTTTTTAATTTCAAAACTTTTCAGAAAAAAATTGTAATACCGGCTGTAGCCGGTAATAGTAGTAACAAAATGGGGAAAATGACAGTTTTGACAATTTTGGAAACAGTAATGGCAATTTTGACAATTTGAAAAAAAGAATGGCAATTTTGACATTTTGGAAAAGTATAGTGGCAATTTTATCGCAGCACTCTTGAAGGGCATAGTTCAAACTAAATTGCAACGGAAAATGTTTGTCAATCCCTCACCA
This sequence comes from Portulaca oleracea, assembly GCA_029582165.1. Taxonomy (NCBI): domain Eukaryota; kingdom Viridiplantae; phylum Streptophyta; class Magnoliopsida; order Caryophyllales; family Portulacaceae; genus Portulaca; species Portulaca oleracea. The sequence continues at coordinate 30,609,264 of CM055881.1, read as the reverse complement.
GAAAATCAAGAACAAAATGCATGCAAAAAATCTTGAGGATAAAATCAATTCGGAAAACAAAGTGGCTAAAAAGTTAATGTGAAAAGCTAAGGAATAATAATGCAAATATGTATATATATAATATGTTATACAGATTTGAGAAAAAGTTAAGGAAAATGATAAATGTCTTGTGCAAAACACATATTATGTGTTTTGTCACTATAAAAAAATTATATATTTGTAAATTAAATTAGAAAAAAGTTACATGGTGGACTTCTACAACTATAATAATATATATAAATTGTATAAAATCACACATTCATCGGTATTTTTTAAAATTTACAAAAAGACATCTAAAATATGCCCAACGGATGAGGTTCATTTGTTAGGGTGTCAATTTTAATTGTTGGCGTAGTCAACACATTCCAAGCTTCTTATCATTGATATTAATAGTATTTGTAAAAAAATTGGGGTTAAAAACGATAATAAGTATTGATTTCATAAGGGAGAAGATATTTAAACAGTATCTTGGGGGCAAGACATTTATCATCACCCAAAAATTAAATCTATCACATCTTGGGTTGAATAACTACACCTTTGATGACCAATCCTTTCTTCCAATTCCCGCCTACAAACTCGTACAATGAGAAGTTAATGTCTCCAAAATTTTCAGCAGATGCCTGGAATTCTCCAACTGGAATCCTAATCCATTCCTCTCGAGGTCTCCGACTTAAATTCTCTTCATGTTCTTGTTTGGTTTCATTAGGAAGGGTGAGCTTGAAATTTACAGGTACTGTCCAGCCATAGGATGATTCTTCTAGCATTATCAAATACGCAACTTCATACGTGACACCAGGTGTTAGGTTTTTTGTATGGAATGTCCCATGCACTTCTAGCCAGCACACATTCTTTAGCACTGCTACTGTTGTCTCCCCTTCTTCACTGTAAACAGTATTACGTAACATGATTATGATTATTTAACCAACGGTGAGTCACATCAGATACTCGATTCAACAAATCACACCAAAGTCAGATCACCCAGATTTGAACAATCTACTAGTTTTTATGTTGTGCTTCACACTAGCATTTTTTTTTTTTTTTGGTTTCATGTTTGTGCTTATTTTTGTGATTTTCATGAATGAATAATCATCGATCCTGATTATTATATTTAAAATTTTAAATATATATGTTGGTGCGGTGATTTTGGTGAACGAACTCCATTAGGCTAAGTAACTCGTTAATATTTGGAATATCATGATTTATTTTATTATATTTTGAATTTTAAATATTATATATATATTGGTGCAGTAAATATAGTATGTACGTGAAACGATGGTGAATCCCATCAATTGCTAATTTGTGCTTAATCTTATTCCTAAACGAATAACTTATTGTCGATCATAATGGTTAATGAATATTAAGGGTATGACATAAATAGTACAATAACTAATTGACACTCCCTCCTTTCCCTAATATATGGTTGGTTTGGAAATTTTGTAATCAACTTTCATAAGTTTTGACTGTAAATTTTTCAATATATGAAATAATTTATCATGTGAAACAGATACCCCATAGATTAAGTGATAGTATTCCTGTTAAGTTTTAAGGAAGGAGATATACGAGTGTGTTACCGAAATTACCTTGTTTTTATCTGCTGGTAGTTCCAGTACCTCAGGTCATCACCCCATGTTATTTGCAGACTTTTGGCAAACACCAAAAAACAGTTGATACTGTTTTCCTTCACCCAATATTTCTGCAAAACAATGTCAATCGACAAATTTCATCAATTAAATTCTCGTGTTAAAGAAAAGGACGGAATAATAAAGAGAATAATCGATGAGTACCATTTTTTTGGCATTGAGAAAAATCCCAGCTCGCAGCTGCTCAAGGAGCTTCTCAGTGGACGATCTGTCGAGGGGTGAATCAGACCCTTGGATGATGTCTTCAACGTTATGAGGAAGTTTAATTGCTTCCCTCGTCAGGTTTTTACTGTCACTGTTACTACTGCTGCTACCATGATAGTTATTGCTACTGTTTCTAATACGAGGAGCTAGGACAGGTTGATTTTGGGCTTCTTGTTGTGGTGAACCCTCATCATTTCTTGATGAATGATTTCCCATCGAATTTTTTTGTTCTTCCTCTCCTTAATTTTGTTTTGGTTGTGTATGAGGGGCTCTGATGAGTGCAAGGGAGCTCAAAACAAGTAACTTTATGACTGCACTATGTTACGTAGATGCCCCCATATATAAGGTTTATGCTCATTTTATATATGATTCGATGGCGACGGTCCAAATTGTGTGGGTGGTAGAAAAGTGAAAGGAACTCAAATAATTAAATTGGCCTGGTGAAGATAATGGGGAATTTATTCCAACTTTTTCTTATGAGTTATGAATTAGGTTTCTCACGTCGATGTTAGCATACAAACAATAATGAAGAGAAAAATATAATAAAGATTTGACACAAATAATTAACATGAAAAAAAAAAATCATAACAATGTTTATCTGAGATTACTATACGTCTAGCTATAATCTCTCACAATCTCCGTAGAATTGTAACCTGAGAACTGAACCTTAACAAAATCAGATGAAACACTCTGAATGACGATACCAATAAGCCTCACAGCTAAGTCCTATTTATAACAGAAGGCTAACTCCTAATATTATGGCATGGGATATAATCCAATAAATATTTTTCCAAAAGTAATCAACCGATGTGATTCCTTCACCCTTGCTTTCTTAGCTAGTGCAAAACAAAGACACTTTCCATGGAATACTTCTGGTAAGTAATCAATCCACAGGATTCCTCCACCGTTGCTTTCTAAGTGCAAAACAAAGGCAACTTCCTTGGAATACTTATCTTGTGGTAAGCAACCGCCATGCGTGGAATATAATCCAATAAATTAGGCAAGAATTGATGCAAAGTGTGGAAAAGGAAGAAATCCTTAGCAGAGTCATATGGGATTGAATATATGTATAAGGAGAAATTGAAAGTAGGAGGCGTTTGTATTTTGTAATACTTTCTGTGTTTGTATTTCACAGTTTGGTCTGCTCAACCCTATGTCCACCCAGGAGCAGTACATGTTTTGTTTTGGACTTGAGCTGTTTCGGCTTGCTTTCGGCCGATGCTGACTACTTTTCGGGGAAAAAGATAGGCAAGAATTTGACACAGTAGTCCACCGCCAACGAATTGCACCAACCGAAGGTAATTTACCATGGACTATGAAGGGTATCACAGAATTTGGGTGTTATTAGCACTTATTAAAAAAAATGAATGACGATGGTAAATATATATTTAATTATTTTGAAGATTGTTAACACTTATAAATTATATAAAAATATTTCTTTACTTATACATTTTTCATAAATATAAAATTATATATAAAATGTGCATTTTCCACTACGATTAATTGAATTAAATTATAATTTATATTTATTAACCTAGCTAATAAATTATACTCTTATATTAAATATATGTAATTATTATAGAAGATATTATTGAAAGTTACACATATACAAATTATGAGCAATTCAATATAATCATATATAACCATTTTGATTTAAGATACCTGTGATTATAAAATAAATTAAAAAAATGAATTAGACATCACTCATTAATGTGAAAAGCATAGGATTTATCCTTTGACGCACACACTGTATTAACTTTAAGCAAGGGAACTTTCACAATCTTATTCAAATCAATGGTTCGAAAACCCTTTTCTTGATAAGTATAGGGCAATACCCCAATTTATTTCACCAACGAAATAGAGTGCCCTCAACTCAAGCACAATCATATGTTGGGTTCAATGACAACACCTTGTATGACTAAGCCTTTCTTGTAGTCTCCACTTTGAGTCTCATACAGTGAGAACTCAATCTCTCCCACATTTTCTGGGTACACCTTGAATTCTCCAATCGGAATTCGAATCCATTCCTCCTTAGGTTTTTGATACAACTTCTCCCTGTGTTCTTGGTTGGTTCCATCTGGAAGAGTAAGCCTGAAGTTCACTGGCACCTTAAAGCCATAGCCGGATTCTTCGACCATGATCACGAATGCAACTTGGTATGTGACACCCGGTGTGAGTTTTGATGTGTGTAGCCTCCCATGTGCTTCTAGCCAATTTACTGACCTTAGGATCGCCACCGTTATTTCCCCATCACTATCAAGGACAGGATAAATGTGGTAACAATTAATTAACCAAGGGAGTTAAGCCTCAATATTAAATGTCTAGTCGTAAAATTTTATCAATTCAAATTAAAATTGAAGGACGTTAATGTAATTTGTAAATTGTAATGTTTTGTAAAAATAACATTGTTTAGAATATGACGTTTATTGTGAAAATTATGTTTAATGCAACAAATAATTTGAGAAGAAGGGAGTAGTATATATGCTTTACTTTTTGAGTTACTTCACAATTTCAACGTATCACTGTTGTTTCATTTCTTAACCCAAAATTTCTTTGACAATAAGAAAGGAGACTAGATAGATAGAAGTTTAATATGTGTCATTTTTCTTGAGTTACTCTTTGACGCATGCCAAGTTATTGATCATTTATATAAATGAAACGATAAGTATATTGAATCAAGATGATTATTAATGGTCACTTGAAAATTATATTTAAATATATCTAAATCATTATAAGTGCAAGTTTCATCATTTTGAGGATTATTATTATCACTCTTAAACTATATAAAATAATTTTACATTTATATCTTTTTTTTGTAAATATAGAATTATGTATAAAATGTAGATTAATCTCTAATATGGTTATCATAATTACGTTATCATTCACATTAATATTTCTAAATATAGCCAACAAATTCTATGCTCTAATTATTGAAGATAAAATTGAATAATTGCTACAGATAATATTAGTTAAAATTATTTAAAGATAAAGTATAGGTCATTAAAGATAATTATTAACCCATTTTAATTCAAAAAAATACCATTCTAAACCTAAATATTCCAACTAATTGTAATTGGTTCTTGTTTTGGACTTTCTTATTTAACCATTAATAAATCATGTATACAAAGTCTAACTCAGAATCTACATTTTAAATTTATACTCCCTCGGTTTGGTTTTATTAGTCGTCCTTGGAAATTGTGCCAAAACTTTGACCATTAATATTTTAATTTATACAATGATTCATCATACAAAATTGATGTCATTAAATTCGCAATAAAAAATACTATTAAAAAAGTATAATATTATATTTTTTTGCAAAACATTTATATTAGAAATTATTGATTAAAAATTGACACTGAAAACTGTAAATGACAGATTAAAAGAATGGAGGAATATTGTCTCATTCCTTTTCTTTGAAAACAATAAGTATATTGAATCAAGAGTACCTTTTCTTTGAAATTGTAGTAGGCTTTCATTAGAATAACTTTCTTTTTTTTTTTTCTATATTGTCTCATTCTTTTTAAATTTTAATAAGTTGAGAATAATCGTGCAGGTTACCACAAAAGGGACATTCGCCTATACGTACGTATATGCTATGCCCATTTAGTTTATCATTTTCGATATGCTATACCCATTTAGTTTACACTTTACACGTTGTAGTCATTTACTAGGATTACAAAAAAAAAAAGAAAGAAAGATTAAATAAATAAATAAAAAATAAAAGGAAAACAACTTATAATGGGAGCATAAACTCTTACTCTCTCCACTACATATTTTGTTGTTTAGTTTACTGTTTCGATCTTCAATATTACATAATTGATAATTTTGTATATAATATTTTATTAATAATTATAATATTATATTTTATGATAATATTTTTTGTTATAAATCTGATGGTAGTAATAATAAATTATTATATATATTGAGAATTTATGATCAAAGTATATATATAAAATTTGACCATACAATTTCCAAATACATGCCATTTTCTTTTCTGTGGTGAGTAAAGCGCGGAAATAATATGCTACGTTAAACTATGGAAATTGTGGCGTGTTGCGGGTACACTGTGGTAATATTGTAGTAATAATGGTTGGTGTAGTAGCTGAGGAGACAGAAAAATAAAAAATAGAGAGAATAATGAGAGGAGAGAAAATTATAGTTATCATGATAAAGTTTAGTATATTATTGTAAAATTATAGTTATCGTGATAAATTACGGTAACTACGACACAGTACCATGAAAAAGATGTAATATATGACGTGGCCGTCCTAGCGAGAAGTGTTGTATTATTGTAAGACATTAATATTACCTTGTGTTTATATTATGGTAAAGCCAACGAGTGGCAACCTCGTCCCAAGCGATTTTAAGACCATTGGCATACACCATGTAACACTTGATATTGTTTCCCTTCACCCAATGTTTCTGAAAATATATCAAATCAGATCAGTATTCTTAAATTACAAGGAAAGATGACACAAGGAAAGAAAATGGATGAACTCACCATCTTGGGAGTAATATTAAGTTTACCATGTTTTCTTTCGGGTAATAGTATTGGTTCGGAGTGTGGATAAAACACAGGTTGATGAACTTGTTCTGATGATCCCTCGTCGTATTGGGACGAGTTGTTCCCCATTGCTAACAACTCAGTTTTTCTTTTTCTGGTGCAAATTATGTGAGATGTGACTTCCAGGTATACGCATATATATAGCGTGCCCTTTCTATGGCGTTTTCCTTAAATTTATTTGTTTTATACACAGTTATGCACAACGTGCGCAGAATATCTCTGATATATTTTAATAATTGAAAATATCTCAATTTTGCGACGACACAAATTATAGTTTTTGGCTGTGTTTGGTAGTAATATTTGGGATACTGTTTAGTATTTGGACTAACTCAAAACTCTAATTGCAGAAATATTAGCATATGATAAGATAGTGTTTTGAATAGCTTTTATTGTTTCAATTAACATTCTCTGAAACGTTAATAAAGTAAATGTTTAGCGATTGGAATATTGTCTCATGTTTCTTGGTTAAAACATACTTTTTGAAAATTATTCACATCTTTTTATGTTATTTCGCGTTAGTCTGCTAACTCAAATGTTAAATTTACCGATCACAATTCTTATTTGAACAATTATTCAATATCCGCTACTTAAACAGTTATCCGCTACCTAAAACATTATCAGCTACATAAACCGCTATCAGTTACCTAACGCTGATTTCACCAAACAAGGCCTTTAACTGTGTTTGACAATAGTGTTTAGGGTAACATTTAGCGTTTTGATAGAGTGAAAATTCTAATTGGATGAACATTAATGTTTAATAAGCTAGCAGTTTAGTAGCATTTAACTTTTCAAGTAGCATTTTTTCAAACGTTAATTGGAGCATATTGTGGTGGGGTATGGCGTTGCTTGAGTTAGAGAAGAAGGAGGATGACGAATTTGAACCCGGAAAGCACCTTGGAACCAGATATGGAATTGGGATAAAAGAAATCTACCACCCAAGAACTGCAACCCGCCAAGAATCTGCTAAATGCTAGGTGGCCACCACAGATTTGATAAAGGAAAGACTTGCAACTCCATCATTCATTATATAAATAAAGTAAACAAGATTTGAGAGAGAGGAGAAATCCAATACCTTTTCAATTTTCATTCATAATCATTCAAAATTCCCCTCCTCCTCCTAAATGCTATGTATTTATGAAGGCATTGGTGTGGAAGAAGACTTGGGATGTAAAATTAGAAAATGGCCCAAAGCTTACAAATAATACCCTCAAAATGAGGTTCTACATCAATAAGGGGTAGGGATAAAAAGGGAAAAACACAACCCACAAAGAGGGAGAAGGATCCGTGAAATCTGGTTGGGTTCAATAGTCACAATCATGCACCTCTTCATTGGCCCAAAATTGTGCCTCGGGCAGGGTACATGATCATGCCCTCTTGGTTTAGCCCAAGAAGGCTACAACCCAGGTGCATGATGGAGCCTGGGTTTAGCATGATCATGTGTTGCCTTCTTGCTTCCTTGCTTCCTTGGTGAACTCTCGACCTGACCCATGCTTCGAGTGAATGGGCATTATGCCCTTGGTGACCAAAAGGGTCTAAAACACATCCGGACCGATCCGCTTTGGTGAGGAAATACCCAAAATACCCTTATGATTGAATCTTGAACATCTAAAGCCTAAAAGCAAGTCAAATTTAACTTCGTTGCCTTATTTGTGCCGAAGGAAACCCCGGAGCCTTATTAGGCTCGGGAATGGTCCCGTTGAGAACCGCAAATTTTATTTGAGCCTTAGACTCAGGTCGGACAAATTTGTTGAGGAAATACCTGAAATACCCTTGTGATTGAATCGGGTTCGGACAATAGAAAAAAGAGAAATTTTATCTCACCTATCAATTCCTTTGTAATTGATCCATATTTGATCCTTAGACCTAAAGTGTGTTTTGGCTATTCCCGAGGGTACTTAGCGATCAAAGTAGCTCCGACATGGATAACAAAGGCGTATTATAGTTTCAATATTAGTTTTAATTTTATTCGTGAAATTCAAATAAGGGAAGAAAAAAAAGAACATGACACATGTCTTTTTTTTCCACCTACAAACTATAAGGTCATTTTTTATTCAACTCATAACTGTAATGGTCCAAAAAAATTAACATTGAAAACAGAGGTCCAAAAAATTAATTACCCTAAAATGAAAAGTCCAAAATGCGAAAAACTCATGCTTCATCACATATGTTTTATCTTGATGTACTTTTTGAAAGGTCCAAAATGGAGCATTCTTGTCGTGTAGCTCTCATAAAGAGAACGTTGTCATCGGCAAAAGATAAGTGAGTCACTGTTGGACCATTCCTACTCGTCTTAATTCACTCCATATGTGTTGCCCTCTTTCGCAGCCTGCGTTAACACCCCGGATACGGCCTCCGCCACCAATATAAACAGGTAAGGGGACAATGGGTCTCCTTGTCGTAAGCCCCTATTCGGTTTGATCGGTTCGCACATTTCTCCATTGATTCTCACCAGATAGGTGATGCTAGTAACGCATCTCAACATCGCGTTCTCCTATTCACTGGCGAATCCCATCCTGAGCAATACCTTCTCCAAAAAACACTACTTAATCCTATCGTACGGGTGATTAACCTCCCCGAGAAAAACCCGCTTTGGTTTTTTGACACTAGACTCGGCAGCCGCTGCTTGAGGCGGTTGGTCCACACCTTCAAGGCAAATTTGTAAAGTGTGTTGCATAGGCTAATTGGCCTATAAAAAAAGCATTGTGTTTGGGTTTTTCATCTTGGGAACGAGAACCAAAAGCTTCTTGTTGATTTTTCCCAGATCAACTCTTCCCGCGGCTATTTCTCCCACCAAGTCTGTTACCTCCTTCTTTCTAATGTTCCAATAGCACTGGTAGAACATTGCATGAAACCCATCTATCATAGGGGCATTATGAGGGCTCATTTGAAACAAGGCTTACCTAATCTCCTCGTTCGTGAAAGGTCTGACCAAGTCTGCATTCATTGGGTATATCACGCTCCTATCTAGCCCTATCAAAGCTTCCTCGAACCCTCCCACATTATCCGAGCGGAAGATATTGGTATAACAGTCCAGCACCATACCCACCAACTCCTCCTGGCATTCGACCCACTCCCATGCCTCGTTCTGCAGCTGGAAACTGGTGTTTCTGCGATGTCTTTGTGAGGTTTTACAATGAAAATATGAGGTATTTATGTCACCTTCAACCAGCTCCTTGGACGTGATCTCATCCACTAATCCAGTTGACGTAAGGTCTTAGGTAGTTCAGAGTTTAGCTCTCTTACCTTGTCAAGTGTCTCTTATGTGAGTAGTTTGTTCTGCTTTTTTTGGATTGATTTCTCTAGCTTTGCAACACTTTTCTCAAAGTTTGTTAAAGTCAACCTGGCCCAAGATTGAAGCTGATGAGAACAAGCCCTAATCTTTTCTAGTGGGTCGCCTTCATAGCCTATCCACACCAAGGTTGTTAGAACTTTGATCCTAACTCGATCGGATCCGTGGGGTTGTTAGGATTGGAATTAACCCACGTATGATTATGGACCACTGCACTGAGTAGCCCTAGCCATGTATGTTACTATCTGCCAAAGCTTGTCGAAGGTATCCATGCTCCGTTGGTCCCTAGTAGCTCCTCCCCACTTGTTTTCCCTAAATAAAATTTCGTTAAAATCCATCTCTCCCCCCCCCCCCCCCAAATTACCATTGGCGCCTCGGGGTCACTTGCTCTTTATCTGATCAGGTCCCATGTTCACCCTTTATTCAGATTATCAGGCCATCCATAGATGCCCATGAAAGTGATCGTAGTATTGTCATTTTGTGTCACCCTCCCTTGGATGAAGTTGTCCGCACATACCTCTAGTTAAAAATCCAACTCACCCCGCCAGAATATTGCCAGCCCCTCTAATCAGCCTCTACTGCACACTGATATTGTGTTACCAAACCCAAACTTAGCATCCAGTCATTCCGTCCTCTCATAATCTGTCATCGTCTCGGACAGAAAGATGATGTTAGGGCAGTAGTGGTTGCTCCAATATCGAAGCGCCTGAACTGTAAGAGGGACTCCACTCCCCCTACAGTTCCAACACACGATCTTTATGGCGCTAGGTGGGACCGGCCTCCGCCAGTCTCCACCTTTTTGTTTTGATGACTAGAATCATCCTCGATCACCCAGACCTTCCTCTCTCCTGTTATGGCACTCCGAGCATCGTTGGTCTGACGCTTATTGAGTGTGTTAAGTTTCTGCATTACCACACCCACTTCATTAATGCTTGTGTCTTTTTCTCTTGTTCTCCCTTCTCCCAAAAGACTCATTAGACTCAATCGATTTGAATTTCTTTCTCCCCTCAACTTTAACAGCTTCCTGCGCTCCTCCTTCCATTCCTTCTCCCCATTCCTCATCGTCCTTTTTAAAGGGGAACCCTTCAGACTTGGCCCATATGGCATGTCCTCTTCTCTCAAGTCAATATTATCTTTTTAAGTCAATATTTAATAATGATATTTTATACTAAGATAACACGCTTAGTATATGTCTTGTCCGATATTTATATATTTTTCAAAAAAGTATGGGTCAAAAATATTTGATTGGCTAAATGTGAAAGTAAAAAGGGAGGAAAGTGGGAGATGAATGATAAGGAAGGGTATTTATTCTATGCAAGTTGGAAAATTTAATTTATTATTTACAATTTGATTATATACTATAGTTTTCCTTTATAAAATAATCTATCCATGTCGAACTTTTAGGTAGATCTGATAAATTTTCATGAACGTTTTACCAAATAAAATGCTCACTTCTAAAGAAAACTAGTCAACTAACCCGTCGTACCGACGGGTTACTGAAACGGTCTTGACACGTATTTATTTGAATCTAAAACATACGCAATTTTTTAACGTCAAATTTAGGTGGACCTAAAACACACTCGAACAGTATTTTCTCTAACTAAATATACCCGCCACCTATATTTAACCCGACCATCAGAATCGATAGGTTTAGTAGCTTAATTTTTATTTGATCTTATGATTCTTGGTTATTGTATTCGAGTACCAAACTTAAAATTGGTGTGTGAACAAAAAGTATAAGTATTTAGCTAAATTCAAAATACGCCCAACTCGTGTTTTCAATCTAAAATATATCTAAGTTGTATTTGCCCTAACTAAATGTAAACATGACTTGTATTTAACCCGACCGTCCGAATTGATAGGTTTAGTAACTAAGTGTTCATTTGATGATAGGATCCTTTGTCATTGTACTCGAGGGCAAAATAATAAATTTGCGTATGAAAATAAATTATAAGCTAAGCTGCTGATTATTTATTATAATTTAAGGGTGAAATAGTAAATTCGTGTGTGAACACAAGCTAGTAGACGCCTAGGCAATTAACCTTCAAAACACAACCACGCAAAGATTCTCTTCTAGTATATGAATGATTTTTCAACGATGAATATTGTAACACGTTATTACAAGTACTCCTTATTAAGTTAAAGTTCAAACTCAAAGTATGGAAAACCTCAGGTTCCAACCATTAGGTTGGCAATCTTTGACAAGGAAAAATGGTGAAGGTGAGATAATATTTATCTCAAATTAAAAAGGTCCATGGTTGCATAAGGTTCAATTATCGAAGGACAAAGATTAGTCAAAATTTCATCTCCCAATCCCAGATCAAAATTAGCAAGGTAGTGGGCGGGTCAGTTCTCCTCCCTTAAGATATCAGCCCAAGCAACCTAAGTTTTTGGACAGATCCAGTACATCAAATAAAATGAGCTCCAGATCACTCAGCCTAAGTTTTGCGGTCATCAATTTTGTGATCACATATTTACAATTTACAGACTGATTCAAGCATTACATTCTGAAACTTAAGCATTTTGTTGTTTTCAAAGTAGGCCAAATGGCTTTCCCCTTAGTAATTTTAGGAGACCACTAAGCCTTGATCCTTCTAATTGTAGTTACACACACCTTTCCTTCACAATCTCTACCCACCACGGAGAATCGAACCCATTCTTCGTCAAAGATGGTTTCATCAACATTAATTTTCAGGTTCCCTATAGGGGATGTTTGCCATGTTCTTGAAGATTGATCAATACCTAAAAGGGTACTAAGAAAATTCTTTACTTGAGAAACTTGCAGCTCCTCCACGAGTCTTTCGTCTCTAGCACAAAGAATGGGAGTTGCAGTCTCCTTACCATTGAACACCTAACCATTCTACTGGCGTACCAAGCCAGAGTAGAAGCCAGAGCACAAGCATTGAGAGTCTCCATGAAACTATCCATATGTCTATGGTCCTTGATTGCACCCTCTAATTTTTCCTACATAAGAGAATATTGTTGAAATCCCCTCCAATCGAGGTGGGAGATTTTTACATTCACAAAGTGTTTTGATCAGACTCCATGTGTATTGCTTGTTCTATTGTTTGAGCCAACAATAAATGCCTGAAATAACCCTAGAAGGGGATGGGGGTGAATAAGGTTGGTGAATATTTTTGCCAAGCATGCACCAAACTTACAATACATAAGGTAGTGCAGCAACTTTTAGATATACTAAATTAAGCACAAAAGAAACTTCTTAATATTTATTCAAAGTAGATGAATAGCAAACATAAAGAATAAATGGTGACTCGGTCAGGAGACAATGCCTTGATGTACAATTTAATAGGAGATTCAACCAATTTCCTTGACTCAACACTTTAACGATGGCTTAAAAGAAGATCATCATCAAGCTCTCCCTCTTGGATACTCTTTTCAATAGCTCCCCAAAAGAACTCTTCTGTTGGTTGATTATTCCGTATTTTGCATGATTTCGATCCATCTTTTCTATGACTTTTTGCTCATTTTAATAATTAAATTAGGTTTATTATTATGTTTTTATTGATTTTTATGTTTTTATTAGATTTTATTAGATTTTATTGTCTTAGTTTTTATCATTATAAAATTGAATCAAGAAGATAAAAATTGAAAATAAAAACTAGTCCTAATTCTATCCCAGCCCATTTCCCCTCTATCCTTCGTTTCCCCTCTCTCTCGGCCCATTCTCACTCCATAACCAACCTAAACCTAACTCTCACCCGCCTAACTCCTAAAACCCACCCGTGAAACCCAACCTACTCGAACCCATTTCACCACCCACTTCTCTTTCTTTCAACTCACTGAAATCAACCCCCGACCCTATTCTTTCTTTTATTTGTAGTTCTTATTGTGTCTTTTTATTAGTTTCAAAACTCACAAAAACATGAATTTCCTTCAACCTAAATGGTGAGAGCTCGATAGCTTTTAGGTTTCGGTAGCCCCAACTCCATCTGGATACGACAATACACTCGCACTTGCTGCACTCGAACAAAATGGCGTCGTTGCCGAGGAGTTGCGCCTACCGACCTTTTAGTTTTCTTGAGCATTCCCTTTAGGTTTTAAAAGAAAAAGAAAAAAAATTGAAAAATTAAATATCTAAAAAAAAAAGAGATAGGAAAATGGCATGTTTTAGCTTCCCTCAGAATGAGCAAGAAATATTTTGTGATTATCATGATCGTTTGAATGATTATCTTGCTTATTAGGCTCCTCATGGTTTTAAATTTTCTGATTGGGAAGTGTTATGTGTTATTAATGAGGGTGTGAATTCTGAAACTCGTAATCTGCTAAATTATTATGGTTTTAATGTTGAAAATGATTATGAGGCTTGGGATTTGCTTAATTGGTTGACTGAGGGTACTCGTGGTTTTATGAAGAGTTGTTGTTATGTGGGTTATCATTTTGATAATCCTTGTGCTAGTCATGCTAAATCTCATTATGAAAATTCATGTGTGAATGCATGTCCCCCATCCCCTTGTGTTGATTTGCATACTCATTCTCCATTTGTAGATCAACCTAGGGATCCTTATATGCTTGATTCATCAAATGCTCATGATTTTTGCCCTTATTGCCAATCATTTAATCATGATGTGAGTGCTTGTACTCTTGCACTTCTTCAAGAATGCATTCGAATTAATGAACAGAACAAGCAATGTGAGGAGACTTTCCATCCTACTATGCACCATGAAGATTCATATGTGAGTACTCTTTCTTCTGCTCCTTTAATTCCCATGTATGTCCCCTCCCCATGTGCGCAATTTGAAATATCTATGCATGCTACCATGTCTTCCACTTTTGTTTCTCATTCGAACTTTATTGAAAATGATGTTAACTATGTGCAACAAGATCATGAATTTAATGTAAAAATAGAAAAAGTGGAAAAAAGGCTTCATGAGATAATTTCTTTACTTCGTGAAATGAGACTTGATTTGTTTGAAAATGACCATGAGTTGAGTTCTTCCTCCACCAAGGATTGTTCTTTGAATAGAATCAAGTCTTCTATCCCCTTTTCCCCTACTATTCATGTTAATCCTCCTATGTGTGATTGGAAAAATGATAATGATGACTCATTTGCTCCTTCTTTGACTTGTGTGCCACCTTCTCACGAATTAGATATTGTTCATCATGATGCTTATGTGTGTGATTATGATTCATTTTCAATGGATTATGACCCCGACTGTTACGCTTTCACCTTTGATGTTCAAGATGACGCATCTATATTGTTTGCAATCCCGACCCTTTATTCATGTTTAGATTCCTCATGTGATGAGTTTGAGATTGTTGATGATGATGATACAACTTTATGTGATGATGAAAGTGTTTTCATGTGGTATAATCCTACCTTTTCTTTGCACACATTTGATGATGCTCATGAGTTAGATGATGATCTTGGGTTGGGACATGTTTTTGATGATGTTGAGGAGGAAGTTGAGAACTCTTCTATGTGCATTGATTGTGGTGATGATGTATCCCTCTCCCCCGATTACGTAATCCCTTTGCATGCATTGACTACCATTCCCTTATTAGATCACACATGCCTTGAGTCCCTAGGCCCCCTTAGAGGGTACGATCCCCTCCTTGATCTCTATATTGCTTACCTAGAGGACTTGCCTAGAAAAATAAATCTTTCATTTCTTTTATCATGTTAATGATTTTTCTAAGGTATTTAATAAGATGAAGAGAATACTTATATTTACTGACTCATTATTTAGTGTGTTCTCTTACATCCATCACTTTGAAATGCATTCGAGGATGCATGACCTTCTTCTCCGAGTGTTGACTTCTTCCGATCTTGAAGGCCCGAGTCTTGAAGAATAAGGAGTGATTCATGCTCCAATGTGATCGAGGTTAACCAATTGCGTTTCTTATTTATTGAAGATTATTCGGTAACCTTGTTCTACCTTTCTTTCTTTTTGTAAATATTTCCTTGTTTTAGCTTGTATAGTTTGTTTTTCTTTTTGCATGCTTGTTTTTCTCTTTTGGTGGCGCACCCCTTAGTATGTGTTGTGTTGGGATTCACTTGTTTTTGGAGCCGCGTGGGCTCGGGTCGCCACCGTTTTCTTTGTGCTATGTGTGTATATATGTGTGTATATTTGCTTTTCTTTATGTTTGTTACCCCTTCATGTGACACCCTTTCCCATAATGAGGACATTGTGGATTTTAAGTGTGGGGGGAAGATCTTTATGATTTGGGGTAGCTCACCTAGCTATCTTTATTTTGTTTCTCTTTCTCTCTTAGAAAAGCAAGAAAAAAAAAAGAAAAAAGAAGTGAAAAAAGTGCTAAAATGTGAAAAAAAATCGAAAAATGTTGTGAAAAATGAAAGAGAAAATGGAAAAAAGTTGTTAAAAAGCCCAAAAGAGTTTTCTTTTCTTTTAGGAGATGTTCTTGTCCATAATTGTGTAGATAGTTGTCTAATCGACCAAGTTAATCGTTTAGAAGTGGCCGATATGAATGATAATAGGTCTTAAGTTGGTTGGTTGCCATGGTTTGGTAGTGTCCCGCACATTTTTTGAATGATAATCGTTTAAAGTGTACTCCACACCCGACTTTGAAGTTGTTTTCATCGTGATTCAAGGAGGGGGTGTGGGACGGTTTTTCGAACACAGAATTCAATGTTTGGGTCCTCGCCCGATACGCTCCAGTTGGGAGAACGGTTCTTATTCAATCAAACTTGGAATCTCTCTCATCACATACTATGCAAGTTTTCTTATGTGTAAATCTACTTGTGAAAGTTTAGATCTAGTGAATGGAAATGTTTCTAGAAGAACACCTTTAAAAAAAGGAATGCCCATGATCTAATAGGAAAATATTTGTAGACCTAAGGATAAAGGGGGTCTTGACCTCCGCAAGACACTTGTCAATCTAGCTTTCTAATGTACGTAAGTTAGTTTGGAACTGATGCATGATACATAAAATCTTTGGGTCTCCCAAATGTCTTCTAAATATAACTTCTCTGGTGAGGGGTTCTTGAAAAACTTGAAGTCCTCTAACTCCTAGGTCTTAACGAATCTTTGTAAAGTTTTTTAGTTTCACATAAAAGGTTTTCGTTGGAAAATTGGCAATGGTGTCAAAGTAAACTTTTAGAATGATAACTAGTGCGATCAAGTATCATTATCTTATTTAGCAATTTGTCCTCTACTCATGTAGAGAGTGAAGTGATTGTTCAAGAATTCATTTGCAATTATAATTGGGATAAATATAAGGTCAGACAAGTGCTGTCAAAGCCACTTGTCCAAATGGTTCTTAAGAACCCTCTTCTTATTTATGAGGAGCGAGATGAACTTTATTAGGCCCTAACTAATAATGGTGTGCTTTCAACCAAATCTGCGACTTAACTTTGTCATGAGTTAGAACCTAGGCCTAAGTTGGATATTCAACTAAAGCTAAAGCTCAGAGTCTTACTCTGACATATTTTTCATAGTGGTCTCCCAATTAGATGGAATTCAATGCTTAGGGGTATTAAACTTGACCCATCTTACCCTATTTGTCTCCAAGATTTGGAGACTGATAGTCAATTATACACCAGTGCCATTTGACACAAAATGTGTGGGACACTACCAAATCTCATATATGGTTATCCTCTTCTGTTAGTTGGTCAATAGATAGTAAGGGTAGCATGATTTTAGAAACTCTCAAAAATTCCCTCCCTCCCAACAAGTTTTTGAGATCCTCCTACCTAATGTGGAGCATTTGGAAGGAGCGTAATTATTGAATCTTCAATAACTCTATCGCTAATGTCACAAGGGTCATCATTCGAGCTAAGAGAAACTTCGTAGAGTGGAGAGCTTGGAGCATATTTTCACAACAAAGTCAACACCTTAGTCACCATCTTCGCCTATCACTCACATGGGTCACGTCGTCATATATTGTCCATGTAAGGTGAAAACAACCTAACTATGGATGGGTAAAGCAGAACTTTGATGAATCCTTAAGCCATCAAGGTTTAGTAGCAGGATTTGTCATTTGTGATCACCTTGGTCGACTTTGGAAAGCATGCGTCATAACAGTTACTTCACCATCCATTCTATTGATGGAAGCATCGGCACTCCGCTTTGGTCTGCAACAACTTATCCAGAAAGGTTTCTCAAGAATTCAGATTGAAAGGAGATATCCTTATTCTCATCCAAGCTATTTAAGGGGTCATCCATGCCCCCTGCTAGATCGATATGATTGTAAGATATATCAAAAACCCCGTTACACAGTTCCAAGGTTGTATTATTTGCCACATCTATCGTGAAGCAAACTTAGCGACATATTATATGACTAATCTTGGTCATTCTTTAGACACTGTCAGTCTTCAAATTTGCAGCCCTTAGTTGTTGGCATTTTCTTTATTTATTAGTGCAAATAATTTGGAGATATGTCTTGATAGAAGGGTCCACTAAATGTTTGTTGTACCTTATTTACCCGAGTTTTTTTTTTTTAAAAAAAAAGTTAACTTGTAAATTATGACTAACCCTATGTTTTATATGCATGTCTAACCAAGCTAAATAAATGTTATGTTACTCACTTGGCTTTCAAGTTTATCCTTTCATTTTTCTATTTTTCCAGGTTATGATGTCTGACTTGTTGGTAGTGGTTAAGTTGTAGATGTTGTCAGAGTTGTGTCGTAAAGCATAGTGGGTGAGGATATTGTGTAGGGTTGTGTTGTTTATTACTGATTTTATTTCTTTGTAAAGTTGTAAGTCTCGTTATGTTTGGCTACTTGGTTCCATCATATAGCTAATATCTATCCTATTTTGACTCTTCTTCCAAAATTTAAAAGTGTTTTTTCATATCTTTACTGGGTTATTCCTATCCTTTGAGTGTAGCATGCTCGTGAGGCATTATTTTACGAATGTGGGGCATTTATTACCTCTTAGTTTGGGGGCGTAATTTATGATCCATTTATACTTTTCAAATTATTTCAATAAAAAATTTAGCAAAACACTCAATAAATATAAATATTTAAGGAGCAAAAGATGGAGACAAGCTGATAGAGTAGAGGTTTATTTGTAATGAAACATATTTTTCTTTACTCTAATTAGTTATTACAACCAAGCTATATGTCATCATCATGTCACAAGGAATATAGAGCCTTACCAACAAAGGCTTTACTTGACAACATACCCAAATTCATTGAAACATGGCGCCCCTGATCTTTAATTGGATTAAATTTAACTAACCTACTTTATTTAATTTAACTTATCATTACCTAACCCAACTCCCTAAAAAAAAACACTCAAATCAAAAATAATTTTTTAAATCATAATGAAATTGAAATAATATTATTTTAATTTCAAATCAATGTAGTACTTTTTCTAATACTTATAGTTTTTCATTTATTTTTCCCAAAATATCTAAATTTTATTAATAAAATATTTCCACAAAACGACTAACTTTAACTCAAATAAATTATATCCTTTCTTATCCTATCCTATCTTAACTTATTTTAATTTAACTAATCTAACTTGAATTTAAGCTGAAAAAAGAGTAGGAAATATTACATTAAAAAAAAGAAAAACTGACTCCTTCAAGAATAATGTTAGGATTCTCATGGTGTAGTTAGCAGAAAACAATCATAAAGGTGAAAAATAAATAAAGAGTCGACACAAGGAATTAACGTGAAAAAATTCAAACCGGGAAAAAACCACGAACGTTGCACTATCAGAGGATTACAACAGTGTTTCAGAGATTACCAGACCTCCACAATCTCTCACGACCTCCCTAGAGTAACAACCTGAGAACTCAACACTCACAATTGAGCCTCACACAACTCCCTCAGGGATACAGAGATTACAAGTCAATCTCTTATGGTATAAGATGAAACACTCTCAATTTCTATTGTATATCATAAGGAAAACCTGACCCCTATATATACTAGAAGGTACAGAAGGAAACCCTAGGGTACAACCTAGAAAAATAGTTGTTGCAAGGAAAAGCACAATCGTGGGCCATCAATCACGGCCCATCAAAAATAACGCGCGGAAGCCATCAGGCGCTGGTAGCGCCCTCAAGCGCTGACAGCGGGCAAAGGCACTGGCAGCGGGTACCGACTTCCAGCTCCTGGACAAGACACTGGCAGCAGGTCCCGGGCATTGGCAGCTCTTCTTTCCTTCGATCAACTTCTTTCTTCCGCTCCTTCTTCATATTTGGTCTTCACTCCCAACAAATTGGTCATCACACCCAACAATCTCCCACTGGAACACCAATTGCAAAAACAGTCTTCTACCACTTCAACACCTTCTCGAATCCTCTAGTGCATCTATCTCGATCTTATTCAACAAAGATCAACAGAGGTCCCAGTTAACCTCCCATCAACTCCTCTTTTTTGCAATAGGCTCCCACTTGAACTGATCACGCCCCTGCAACTTCGACATACGCATCATCGTCAACAATTAGGGGAATTTTGGATTGGGATTTTACCATGTGTTGAACTTGTCAAATTCCCGTGCAGGTTAGATGCGTTTCTCGGCTGTCCATCCGTTCCCATAGCCTCAACCGAAAACCTCCTCATTTCTGGTACCCTTCTCTCATCAGAGAAGCTAACACGCCTTTGACAAGCATGAACCGACATGTTAGAGTTATCAATGACAGAATATAGCTTCCGCTCTTTCCTGCCATTTGCAATTATCAGAGATCCTTTCGTTACCCTCCAATGACCATCTTCAAATCCTGTCATGAACCCCTCCTCATCCAGTGGAATCACAGATACAAGGTTCTTGGTCAGACCAGGGATATACCGAACATTCTTCATCCTCCAAGTTCCACCCTTAGAAGTTTTAATGTTCACATCACTTCTTCCTAACACTATTAGGTTGTGACCGTTTGCAAGCCTAACCCTGCCAAACCTCCCACTCACAAAATTGCTAAAGGCCTCCCTGCTAGACGAAGAGTGAAACAAAGCACCCGAATCTATCACCCAACTCCCTTCTGACTTTTCAACACTAACAGTTAGGGCATCACCAAAATCCTCGGCAGAATATACAGAGTCCTGGTCATTATGGCTGCTCTTCTTAGATTTGGGACAAGCACTACGAAAATTACCTCTATCACCACAGTTCCAACGCAACACTTACTCCATGTTTCGACCTCTAGATTTTGATCGACCCCGACTCGAGCTTCCACTATTCCTCCTACCCCTGACAGTCAAAGCATCCCCCGAAGAATCAGACACATCGGAATCTTTCCTATGAATACTTTCATTCAGGACCAAGTCTCTAATTTCCCCAAACTTCAGTTTCTCATCCTTCTTATTTGAAGAAGTTACAGAAGTCACAAATTTTCCCAAGACTTAGGTAGGGTAGCCAATAGTATGTTAGCATTCATCTCATCGTCGAAATTAAATCCCACAGAGGTTAACTTTGATAGTATCATATTCAACTCATTCATACTATCATGCATATCACCAGATTCATGCATCTTAAATTCAAACAAACGACGTAACACATATACCTTGTTCACCGCCGAAGGTTTGTCATATGTGTTATGCAAAGCCTCAAGCAGATCTTTCATCGTTTTCTGATCTTTGACGTTGAAAGCCACGTTTCGAGCTAGCGTCAGCCTGACCGTACTGAATGCCTGACCATCAAGATCTTCCCAATTCTTCTGTTCCATCTTTTCTGGATTATCACCCATCGCAAGATGCAACTTTTTCTGGCGGAGCACATCCTCAACGCGCATCATCCACCATGCGTAGTCTTTCCTATCGAACTCCGGAATCTTCACAATTACACCCGCCATTGCTTCTCAGTCTGCAGATCAACCACGCTCCAACCAAAGCTCTGATACCACTTGTTAGGATTCTCAGGGCGTAGTTAGAAGACAAACAATAATGTGGAAAAACCCAAACCGGGAAAATATCACGAACTATGCACTATCAGAGGATTACAACAGTGTTTCAGAGATTACCAGACCTCCACAATCTCTCACAACCTCCCTAGAGTTACAACTGAGAACTCAACACTCACAAATGAGTCTCACACAACTCCCTCAGGGACACAGAGATTATAGGTCAATCTCTTGTGGTATAAGATGAAACACTCTCAATCGCTATTGTATATCATAAAGAGAACCTGACCCTTATATATACTAGAAGGTACAGAAGGAAACCCTAGGGTACAACCTAGAAAAATAGTCGTCGTAAGGAAAAACACAATCGTGGGCCATCAATCATGGCCCATCAAAAATAACGCGCCGAAGTCATCAGGCGCTGGTAGCGCCCTCAAGCGCTGGCAGCGGGCAAAGGCGCTGGCAGCAGGTGCCGACTTCCAGCTCCTGGACAAGATCGACGCTGGCAACGGGTCCCGGGCGCTTGCAGCTCTTCTTTTCTTCGATCAACTTCCTTCTTCCGCTTCTTCTTCATATTTGGTCTTCACTCCCAACAAATTGGTCTTCACACCCAACAAATAATATAAAAAATCAAAGCATAAAGCAAACATTAGGATGATCACTCACAAGAATTTAAATATTCTCTCCTTTTATCGAAGAAAAGAAAGAGAGGAAAAAATAGGGATCTGATTCAATGCTTGTGACTTTATGACATTTTGATTGAACGAGATAGGGTAGAATAAATACCTTTGTTTTGGTGAATAACTTTAATATTTAATTTTTTTTAAGGACCATTTATTTATATATCAATATAGCCTTAGAAAATAGAGTGCACATAAAACTGTATTGTTTTATATTTAGTGTTTCAGCAACAACATAAATTATTTATATTTGAGGGAAAACAATCATGGCATGCTGTTGGTCACAACAAGCAAGAGAAGGTTATATGGCGATCCCCAAATATAAAGAAATAATTCAAGATTCAGGCTCCAACATTGACACCACCTCCAAATCCAAGATTTATGAGCAGTTGCAAGCTGGGATTTTCTGGGACAAACGGAAGCAGGCGAGTAAGCTTATCATAAGTTTGATTTCTTTCGATTGTTATTTGGAAAAGGATCCAAAAATGCTAAAAGGTAATTACTGTAGCAAAATGATAAGTATCTTGAGACAAGATAGTTAATAATACTTTTCAATTTCATCTAAATCAATCAAAAAGATTAAATACAAGGATATTTAAATTATTGTAAAGATATATATTTTTTTTATTTTAAAAGTTATTATGACTTATAGTCTATAAAAATATTTATTTATTTATATTCTTTCATAATATAAAACTATACATAAAATATGCATTATGTAACATAGTTAATGAAATAACACTGTTATTTATATTTATTGACATGCCTAATAAGTGTTGACCTGCCTAATAAAATCGCTAACCAAACTCTAAATTAGTTTTTGGACCATACTTCCACAGAAGTATTGGTCTCTTTTGTAGTCATGTTTACGGCAGTAGCCAAGCGGCAGTGTATATGTAAGGAATCATAAGGATGCGAGTTTGAATTCTTCCACAGAAATTAAAGTAAATGTTGGTTTAGATTAAAATTTGAAAAATTCCACTATAACAAATCTTTTAAAAGTATGGTAATTAACTAGTATATACACTTTTGATCTTGTAACAATAAATCTGAACTGTTTATATTTTTACTAATATATATTATGGAAATAGATTAATTAAAAGATAATTTATCTCCTACCCTATCTCTACTTTATGTAAATTTGGATGGAATGATCTTTTCAATCTTTTTTCGAGGTGGCCTCTAGAACCCCTTTTTGGTGACTAAAAGGGAGGGTAATGACAAGTGATTGAAACCCGTTTTCAAGATTTATGAGCCTGTTGAAGCCACAGCCCGAATTCCGCCTATGGAAACCATGATTTCTAGTACATATAATCCTGGATACACTATATATGAAACCATGGCTTTTATAACATATAACTTTCAGGCTGATACTTAATTAAAAGATATTTAATAAAATAAAAACATAAAAAAATTAAGATGGATATTTACACTGCCACCTCAACCTATTGCATTATTCCCACAACTTCTTACAAATTGACACTTTATTGTACCCCTTGGCATTTTATGGTCCTCTAGCCTTGAGGTTAAAAACCCTAAACTAAAATAAGTAACTTTTGAATCAAACAAACGGGTCCAAATTTATCCAAACCCAAATTACCCCTAACCCTATTTATCCTAATCCAATAATTTGGGAGTATATTGATTAATAAGAAATATATTATTCTACCCCATATCAAACAAAAAGAAAAAAAGTACAACAATAAAACAAATTAATATGGAGTAACTTTTGGTTTCAACATGCCTTGTCAATCCATCTTTCTAAGAAAATATTTTCCAAATTTTTTTTAATGTTTGGAAAAAAAACTTGAGAAAACAATATTTATTAAAATATACCCAACTCTACAATTCATATTTAACCTTTCACCTAAATTGACAAGCCTACGAATATGAGAAAGAAATGGTAACTACGTCAAATAATCCAGAGAGATGGAGTATATAGGCCGGTTCAGGAGTTTTTCATCCTGTGGCTGAATAGAAAGAAGCATCACATGCCTCACAAACTCAAGAGTGGTAAAAGTTACTCCCTCGGTTCTGAAATAATTGTCCACTTAACTAACTTATTTTGTTCTAAATTAATTGTCACTTTTCATTTTCCAACACCTAATTTAATTACACTATTACTTTTTTATTAATTAATTGTTTTATTTTCTGTTTTCTTTTTCATGATGCAAATTGTCATTTTTCGTTTTCTGATACCTAATTTAATTACACTATTACTTTTTCATTAATTAATTGTTTTATTTTCTTTTTTCTTTTTCATAATGCAAATTGTCATTTTTCATTTTCCGACACCTAATTTAATTAAACTATTACTTTTCCATTAATTAATTAATTTATTTATTTATTTTTCTTTTTCTTTTTCATGTATGCAAATTACTTAAAACCACCACCTCTCCTTCTAAGTTGTCAATACTCTTTTCCCCAATTCAATTTTTCTAAAATAATTTTTTAAAAAAATATGTAGATTCATTGTTCATTATCACACAACCTTAACCAAATCAAGTTAGTGCAAGGATGTCTGTGTGCATGATTTATACACTTCATTTGGTGGGAAATTTAAAATTTTCAACAAGCTAATTGCAAAATTTTGGTGGGAAATTAGAAGCATGCTTACTGTAATTAAGAACATTGGTGGTGAATTCATTGAATCAGAGCGTGAAAGAAGAAGATGAAGAGGCCATGGAAAGGCATGCATGGAGCAAAAAAAAAAAAACAAAGAGTTGGAGAGAAAAAAAAAGAGTACAGCATTATGGTGAGTATGAGAGAGAAAAAATAGAGTACTGTACAATATTAAATGTTTTAGGCAATTATAATAGTTGTGCCTTGGTCTGTGTGAATAACCCAAATCCGTCAATTATTTCGGAACGGAGAGAGTAATATAGAAAATAGATGGGTGAACATATTAATGTCTCAAGTTTCATGAGAGTAAATGTAGAAATTCTAACAAATGGAAAGTAATTAAATTTCATGTAAAAGACTTATCACATACTTTTTTTTCCTAAATTCGAAAAAATGAATGTGCACCCCGGTGTTCGTTGATTTTTTGCGCACAGAGCGCGTTTATTTTTCTTTTCTTTCTTTTTTTAGTGAGGCTTCTTTTGTATTTAACCTAGGTTCATTTTAAATTTCTAATTCAATCCATTTATACCTTTTATTTATTTTTAATTTTAATTTTTCTTAAAGTTTTCTTTGCATTATTTTTATTTTCTTTGTAATCTTTTTTTTACCTTGAGTATTTAATATTAACTTTTTATTATTTGACATGCATTTTATTTATGAGAATTGTTTTAGAACCATACATTCCAAATTATTTTTAGCATTGTTTTAACTCTATACTGTTTTTAGGAGTATTGTAGTACATTTTTATGAACCTTACAGTTAGAAAACATTTGTATGCTTTATTTAGGAATGTCATATTAATTAGAGTAAGAACATTACTATAGATTTTCATGAGCATAACTATTCTTTTTTGAAAACAAAATATATGTTATGTCCCAATAAAGTTTTATGAACATTATAGTACATTATTATGAACATTTTTTACGAGGTTTATGAACATTATTTTATGACCATAATTTTCAAATTTTCTTTTGTACTGTCTCTTTAAAGATTTATGAACAACTTAGTGTATTTTTATGGCTATATTTCACAGAGTTAATGAACATTGTATTAGAGTTTAAGAACATTGCACAATTTATTTATGAACATTTTTTGATAGTAAATATATTTATAATTTGAGTTCACAATATATATATAAGCATGATGCTTCAAGTAGAAAAGCAAACTTATATAAGTTGACCAAATACATAAGGAAAAAAATAATTAAATAACGAATTGGGAGCAACAAACATATTATGCCCAAGAGTACTGCCAACATACTGCCCTTAAGGTATGGGTTATTAATATCTTTGTCATCAATCATCATCAATCAAGTGTGATAATTTAACCGTTGTTGGGCTTTATGACCCATCAAATCATCCTAGGGTCCAACATATATAGGTCTTATTTATTTAACCCTAATTTTCTCAATTTCTGCTATACTATGCCACCAATTTGCCTATTCTTTCAAGAGAGAGAGTTAGAGAGAAGAAAGTTGATTCACCTCTTGTAATCTTAAACTATTGGAGGGTGCGAGAGAGTTAATTGAGATTGATTGTAATCCTTGTTTAGATCGAATCAAACATTGTGATTGTGATCGCCCTGTACTCCTCTTGTCTTATAGTGGATTGTTTTTTGGTTATCGTCGTCTGTGCGTTTTTCTCCTAGTTCTTCTGTTTCCAAGTAATTGTTGTATTCGTGTTCTCTGATTTCATTCTTCCCTGAATTTCATCATAATTTAGATCATCTCTATTTTCTTCTGTGTTAACTGCATCCTACAAGCAATACTTTGAATTTCCTTTCAAGTGGTATCATGAAATGTGAGATTCCAATGCTCGTTTGGAAGATAATTTTCATGATGTGGAGATTGCAAATGAAAGCAGCTATCATCCAACACAGACTGTGGGAGGTGATTGAGTATTTTAACGCGAAGACTGACACAATGATGGTTGATGAAGCATTTAAGGTGCTACAAGCTGAAATTATGGGCGGTTTGAAGCCAAGAGAGTTGACAGAATCAGACCAGAAGGCACTGACATGGATTCAAATATGTTTGGCATAGCACATTTTGAGATCGGTTAATCAGTTATAAAGGAATAGTAATTGCAGTTCTGGTTCCTACAATATGCCTGACGATGAGGATAAGGCTAAACATATTGTTGAGGCTTGTCAAGTCTTGAATATCAGGGGTAAGGGCAATGACCGTAGGGAAATGGTAATACATGGAAGTTTAAGCACCGTTGGAAGTCAAAGAATCCTTATAGGAACCAGAACTGCAATTACTGTGGCAAGAAGGGTCACGTTGATAGTGCTTGTTGGACTAAGTAGAGATCAGAAGTGAGGTGGTAAAGATCACAAACCTCAACCTGGCACCTCAAACTATGTTAAGTCTAAGTCAGATGGAGAGGTGTTCACTGATGTGGATGATGCCCGAGCTATTACCTTAGGTAGAGGAGCGTTGGATGAGTGAGTTCTTGGCTCTGAGTGTACCTAACACATGCATGTGTCCTCAATGGACTAGTTCGATACTTATGAGGATGTTAATTTTAGTGTTGCCGTGATGGGTAATGACACTGCTTGTAAGGTTGCAGGAACTGGTAGTGTTAAGATTAAAACTCCTGATGGTGTTGTATAACATAGAAGAAGGTTCGCTATATCTCTAGCATGACTCGTAATCTGATTTCTTTGGGTACTCTTAAGGTTAATGGTAGTAGGTACACTGGTGAGAATGGCATCGTGAAGGTGAATAAGAGCGCAATGGTACTTATGAAGAGAATCAAACAGGGAAGTCTTTACACCGTGCACTATTGCAAATTAATGTGTCCAATTTCGATGAGACCACAGTAGTGGCATATTAGATTGGGTCACATGGAAGAGAAGAGAATGTCAATTTTAAGCAAGACGGGTAGCTTTGGGAGCGCACCAGCTAGCAAGCTGGAGTTTGATGATCACCTGTTTATGGGAAACAGAAGAGGATCAGCTTATCCCAGGCTAAACATACAACTGCAAGGGTCATTGACTACATATATTTAGACCTTTGAGACCAACTAAAGTGCCATCTATGGGTGGCAAGCGTTACATGTTGACATTTGTTAATGACTTCTTGAGGAAGATCTGGGTTTACTTCCAGCGGCATAAGAATGAGACATTCTCATGTTTTAAGAAGTTCAAAGCTCTGATTAAACCAAACAGGAAGAAAGATAAAGAAACTCAAGACAGATAATGGGTTGAAATTCGTTGATTCTAAGATTACTGAGTTTTGCAAGGATCATGGGCTTGCTAGGCATTTAACACTAGTGGCTAAACCTTAGCAAAATGGTGTAGTTAAGAGGATCAATAGAACATTGTTAGAGAAAGATCGTTGCATGCTTTCTAATGCAAGCCTATGGAAGAGCAAGTCATTCTAGGCAGAGATTGCTGCTGCTACTTGCTCAACAAGAGACCACACTCTTCAATTGACTTCCAGATTCCAGAGGAAGATTGGACAGGTGATCTAGTTAACTATTTTGTTTTGAAAATTTTGTGATGTCCTGCTTTTGCTTCATGTGAATAAGAGGAAGTTGTCCCCCAAGGCTATCAAATACATGTTTCTAGGTTATGGGTTTGAATAGGGGACCAACACGATCCACTGATTTAGATGACGTGTTGGTGGGTTATGTGTTGAATGTTACAGAGGAGACTCCTGAAGGTGTTGAGCTTTCAACCTATGGGGAGGCCATCTCTTGTCCTAGTGCCTCAAATTGGATTAAAGCTATGTAGGAAGGGATAAAGAGTTTGCAGAATAATCAGACATGGGAGCTATGTGAGTTTCCTAAAGGGAGAGAAGTTCTTACTACCAAGTAGGTATACAAGAGGAAAGAAGGTAGCCATGGCATTGAAAGTGAAAGATGAAAAGCGAGATTGGAGGTTAGAGTTTGCAACCAGAAAGACGGAATTGACTACAACGAGGAACTTTCTCCTGTTGTGAAACATGTGTCAATTCGTACATTGCTTGCATTTGTTGCTCTGTTTGACTTAGAGTTAGAGTAACTTGATGTGAAGGTTGCGCTTCTCCACAATGAGTTAGAAGAAATGATCTACATGATGTAGCCAGAGGGACTTGCTGTCAATTGTGCAGAATGAAGAAGTCCATGTATAGACTTAAGCAGGCATCTGGGCAGTGGTATAAAATGTTTGATACGTACCTTTTGATTGGGCAATGTTACACAAGGAGAATATCAGATATAATAACTATCTATAATTCTGGCAGTTTGCAAATGGGTCCTTTATTTACTTATTATTTTATGTTGATGACATTTTAATTGTATCTAGGGACATGTAACTGATTAGGAAGCTGAAGTCTCAACTCAACTAGGAGTTTGAGATGAAGGACATCGATGTAGCAAGGAGGGTTTTAGGGATGGAGATACAACATGATTGAAAAGCAGGAAAATAGTTCTTGTTGTAGAAGAGGTATCTGGAAAAGGTATTGGATATGTTCAACAAACGAGACTACAAGGTAGTCTCCACTCTCTTAGTTGCTCATTTCAAACTATCTGGTGAGTGTTTCCCTACATCTAATTTTGAGATTAGGAAAATGTCTAATGTTCTCTATGCTAGTACAGTTGGTAGTTTGATGTATGTTATGATGTGTATTAGGCCTGACCTGTCACATACAGTTAGTGTGATGAGTAGATATATATAGAATCTAGAAAAGAGCATTGAGAAGGTATAAGGTGGATCCTTCTTTATGTGAATGGTATTTTGGAAAAAGGCATTGTGTTTGACAGAGGTAGCATTGCAACATCTGATGTTGCAGGCCATATGTGGATGCTGATTATGGTGGAGATGTTGGTAGCTAAGAGAAGCTCTATTTCAGGGTATTTTTTCACTATGTGTGGAGTGTAATGTCATGGAAGGCTTCGTTTTAGTCTATATATAGAAATTGTTTCAACTACTGAGATTGAGTATATTATTGCTACTGAGAGAATGAAAGGAAGCCACTTAGTTGAGTTGTTTGGTCATGGATCTTGGTGTGGCACAGGGCAAGACTATGGTGTATTCAGATTGTCAAAGTGCTATTCATCTTACCAAAAATGACGCTTACTATTCGATCGAAGATCAAACATGTTAGCATTAGGTATCACTTCATTTAGGATACAATTGTTGCAGGGGAGATTGTAGCAAAGAAAGTTCATATTTCAGAGAATCCTATAGACATGCTAATCATGCCACTAACTATTGCACAACTTGAGCATTGCTTAGACTTGGTGAGTGTTCACATCATATGAGAGCGATTCAATCCCTTGTAATCCTAAACTATTGGAGAGTGTGAGAGCGTGATTGAAATTGATTTTAATCTCTGTTGAAATCCAATCATACATAATGATTATGGTCACCCTGTACTCATATGTCTCATAGTGGATTGTTTTCTACTTGCCACCGTCCGTTGGGTTTTTCCCAATTCGTGGGTTTCCCACGTATCTATTGTGTTCATGTTCTCTAATTTTATTCTTCCCTGTTTCATCGTAATTTTGGTCATCTTCGTTTGCTTCCGCCTTAACAGCATCATGTAGGTAATACTTTGAATTTCTTTCAACTGCATGTGTTTGAAGTTTATAATTACATGCAAGAGATTTACAAGATATAAAAAACTGAATAAATTGAATGATATACTATTGCATTTAATACTACATAGTAACTTAGCACATGGAGATGATTAGATGTTTAAGAAAAAAATTTCACTTTTATTTAATAAGCAACATACATTCCTGTCAGTAATTTTATCCTCCCCCCCCCCCCCCCCCACATCCCTCGTCTATGTTTCTCTGTACATTTGTTTTGTTTATATTCTCTATTTTGGAAGCATGTATAGTGATTTCCATGAAATAGGAATAATGGAAACAATGGTAATTCTCGCAATATAAACCGTACATGTGTTGTTCATCAATCTTGACCATTAAATTTATTTACTCTTAAAAATGTATATTTTATAATTTTGAAAAATTAAAATTTTTAAATAATAGTTAAAGAATTATTTTTAGACAACCTTGTTTGATTAAATTAGTTTCCAGTTAATTTTGGTCGCCTTACAACTTCATGGTTTCCGTTTAGATTTATATCCTACTCCAATCAACCTCCATCGTTTCTAATTTTCATCACAACATTCACACCTCCATGTTTCAAGTCTATTGTCAAGCTTGAGGATGACCGATGCACAAGCACGCTGCCAACTCATATACAACTACACTGACTTTCAGTTCACGCCATTATTCACGGTGGAACATTGTCGGAGTGGAAGACAACACGTTGAGATTTGCAAGCAATTTTCTGTTAACATGGATTCTTACAAATACCAAAATTAGTGGGCAGTTGTAATCTTCGTCACACATATGTTGAAAATATCTCACATCCGTCGTCACCATTTTGATCACAACCGTCATCGCCACTAGCACCACCATTTTTTCTAGTCACCTCTCAAATCAAAGTTCTTTTCCGCACAAATCACCAATCATGATGCCCGTTTCAAGATGTGATAAATGGATTATGATGCCGGAAATGCAATTATGGTGGCAGAAACCTCGTTGGAAACTGGATATGGGTCTAATGTTGGGGGATGTGTGCTTGCCGGAATCCATGTACCTAGGCTTTGTTGAAAATTGCTTAACTTTGGCATGTTTGCAACTGACTCTGGTGACCTTCTACCAGAAAAAAGGGAGGTCGACAGTTGTGCCTGGTCTGCGGGTGTTCTATTGCTGGAATCCCACCAATTTGGTACTGGGTTGGTATGAAATACAAACAAACAGAGCCTTCTTAAATCATTTTATAATTAATTAAAAATAATTTCAATAATCTAAAATATTAAAATTTATTATTTTCAAAGGTAAAAATAACCAATGGGTGAGATCAAATCATGCTAAATGTAGCTCATATTCCGATAATTACCATACTTAATTACCGTAATTTTTAGAAACTGGAAATTACCTTAACTTTGGCGCTCCATCTTTTAATGAAACTCAAATTCAAAAATCAAAACTTTAGGTTTGGATGACTCAGTGCTTGGTTGGCCTAGTTTTTGAGAGTGGTTTTGGACTTAAAAGCACAAACTAGGTCAAACAGTGTTTTTCTTAGAAGCTAATAATTGTTTTCTAGAAACAGTTTTGGTCAAAAACAACTCTAAAAGCAGAAACAATATATTGTTGCTTCTGCTTCCTATAAACTAATCACTACTCAATCTATGAGATTCTTTAGTTATTAGTTTCCATAATTTCAAATAAATATTCTGATTCTTCTAAATATAGCATTTAAATATTTTAATATTATGTTGCAACCTTTAATAATATGTTGGACATTTTTATTATCTAATTCTTTTACAAATATGGTATTTAGTACATTTTTTATAGATAAATATTTAATTTAAAGAATTGTATAGTTATGTAAGAACATATATAGTTATGAAAACTTTAACTAAAATTATAATCGTATAACTATAATTATACGATTATAATTATAGTTAAAATTAAAATATGATGATTTGTTTAAAAATTAATAAAAAGAAAAAAATGTATATAATTATATTATAATTTTACCCCATAAAAACACATGATAATTTTTAAAATTTAGATTAAACAATTAAATTTAGTAAAAACAGTATATCATAAGTGAGGACAAGTACTTTAATTTAGTAAAATCAATTATGTCATAAACTAGCCAAACACTTCAACACTTCTCTAAAAATAGTTTTTATAAAAACTGTTTGTAAATCTTCCTATCAACATGGGCGACATGAGGCTCAAAAGTTTGTTTAGCAAGTTTGGAGGTGTTATTGATGCGTATATCCTTGCAAAATTTGGCAAAGATGGTAGAAAATTTGACTTTGTACAGTATGCAAACAGGGATGAGGGGAGAAAAGTCATTAACGAGATGAACCTTAAAATTGTCCATCAAAGGCGATTCTTTGTTTCTAGGGCCAAATTCAATAAAAAAAATAAGCTGTTAAACCTCATGCTACTGCAAATTATGTTCAGAAGTGGATCCCCAAGAAAAGTGATGATGGTGCTCTCATTTCGAATGCATTGCATATCTCGTACCCTTGTGAGGTACTTAACAATGGATTAAGGAATATAGAGACTGATGATACGATTGTGCTATACTCTCTTGAGGCTTCCGATTGTGACGGGTCTGGGGATGCTTCTAGAAAACCCATTACATACCCTATTAACGTTGTTTTGGATAGCAATAAGCATGCAAGCAAGTTGACTTACAAGGATGTTCTTTTGACTGGTCCCAAAACCAATCGGGTGGTGGATAGGGATCAGGGAACCGACTCTGACAGTGACCACACTCTTAGCATCTCGATTGAATCCTTTGATGATGTGGCCGAGCGTAACTTACTTGTTGATCTTGAGGATTTCATCCTTGAGGCTTCGAAGGGTAAAGCTAAGGGTGAGAGAAAATAGAACATGTTGATGAAAAAAAATTGATTTCATAAGGGAGAAGACATTTAAATAGTGTCTTGGGGCAAGACACTTATCATTGTTGGATTTTAAGTCTCAAAGTTAAGTTTTGTTGGGAACAAGTTGGTGTCCCACATTGGTGGTCCACACGCGCGCGCGCGCCGCCGCCGTCGTCCGGTCGGTCGGGCCGGGCTCGGGTGGGTTTGGTCACTTTTTAAACAGTTTTAATTTTCTGTCTCGGTTTTTGACGGGTTAATTTATTGCGCGTGTTTTCGAGAGCTTTGGAGCTTGGGACTGATTGTTGGGGTCTCAATGCTTGATTTTGCAGTCTTCAACACTGCAATTTCCAAGGCTTGCTCTCTTGTTTTCCTCCTTCTTCTATTTAAACCTTCTCTTCCTTTCTTGTTCAACACAGAAAAAACTCTATCTGATTTTATTCATCTCTTCTCTGCTTCTCTTAAAAATTTTGGGCAATTACTCGTTCACTCCAACTGGTTAATGGAGAATGCACAAAATTAACCAGACCGTGTAATCTTGGGGAGTGGCCGCCATTGGAGAGTTTGCATCTGTGCTCAGGCGAAATCACTTTCAGGACAGTGGGTTTACCACGCCACGGTGTCCTTTTCTCTCGTTCATCCTTTTCAAGTAAGATCTTTCCTGCTGTGATTATTGCTAGTTTTACAACAATCATCAGTCTTTTCATTTTATGTTTTGATGACAATTCCAACTTCAGTTATTTGATGTCTTTATTTGATGTCTTTATTTGATTTTCAGAAGTTTTGGGTGGAGAAGAAATATAATAACAAAAATTACTTTATGATATTTGCCAATGGTCTGGAGATATCGCATCCAGAGGATTGGAACTTGTATGAAGAAGAAGACAGGTAAATCACGAATTTGCAAATTCCTAACGAATTTGACTGTACATCCAATATTGTATTTGGTATGTCTCAGATTTATTTTATTTTGTTCACTGTCACGATTTCGAATGCAACCGCCCCTTTGATCAACAGACGAGAGGAGTGCACAATATCCATTGCTCCCTTATTTCTTCCCCTCAACAACCTTGTTAAATTTATGGGTAATTTTAGTTTACTAAAATTTACTAGTTTTTTTTCCTAAATTTATCAAAATTTACCAAAATTTGTTAAAAATTACCAAAGTTAAAAACAAAAAGAAATAATTTTGATATATTAGCGTAAATTTGCCAAAAAGTTAACCAAATTTAACAAAAGTTACCAAAAATTACCAAACTTTTACTTTTACCCAACTATTTTTACTAAGTCACAATTAGAGGTGTATAGTAATAAGATTTAGAAGACTCAATTATTAAAAATATTAAAGTTTAGAAATCAATAGTAAAAAATATATTAAGTCCGTTAATTATATTTTTGTCTGTTTTTAATTTGGTTTTCAAATGTGTTATATCCTGAATTGAATTATTAAGAAGAAGGAAACATACATATGAATTGAGTATATACTACTAGCTGGAAGAGGATGGTTAAGTTACAAAGGGCTTATCATAGCAAATAGATATTCTTTTTATTTTATCCAATATATCACAAAAATATATATTTTTTTGGACGTCAATATACTCTATATGAGGCATTGGATAAAAGTATACTACGGGTATTATACTATTTTCTTGTATGCTATTATACAATATTTTTGGCTCAGAGTGCGTGCAATAGCATATATGACTTCTTCTTTTGGGACAATTATGTACCAAGCCTAAAGTTGTACTAGTAAAAAACCAATATCCTAGTACTATCCTAGTAATACTACCTCTGTCCCAAATTGTTTCTCCATCTACCTAACTCCCTTGTCCTAAAATGTTTGTCCATTTTATAATTTCAATGATTGTAATTCTTATTATACCCCTAATAAAAACTCTTTTGTTTCTTTTTGATATTTCTTCACATGAGAAAAGTAAGGGCAATTCTGGTACATTACACATTTTTTCACCCCATTTCCCATGGCCATTGGACTTTTAAATATAGTTGGATGGACAAATAATATGGCACGAAGGTAGTATAATATATTATCCTAGAAAAAAAACCAATATCATAGTAAAAAAACTAATACCACTACATAGTGCATTATCGTCTAATTTTCCTCAAATATAGTATATAAATTAATGTCTAAAAATCCAAATATATAATATCAAAAACGTGCTTCATAAACATGCATGGTTTACTTTGATTCTGTGCAATGTATATAGATCTAAGTAATAGTTAAATTAATCTTTTCTTTTAGCAAAGAAAAATGCAAGGTTGATAAATGATGTTTTCTTTTTCTTGAAAAAGAAGATATGTAATAGGGATGATTTAGCGAGTTCTTTTCATAAGAAGCCTATCCACTTTGTCCAAGTTTTAAAAGTCAATTAGTTGCAGCGTTTACCTTCTGAAAGATGTGAGTTATTGTAACCTCCTTGTAATCTGTAAGCAGAGCTTTGATATCCTAAACTTGCCCTTGATGTACCATGGAATAACGAGTTACCCTTAATTTATGGGATTAATACTAGATTGTCCCAATCAATGATGATATTAGTATTTCCCATTCTAATAGTAGGAAAATGGATGGTAGGAAAAATTTCCATCCATTTTAATAAAATTGATTGAAATTTCCAACCCTTTTTCCTACATAAAATTTTTAAAAAATAGTCAGAATATAAAATGGTTGGTAATACACATATTTTTAGTTGTATCTTCATACGATCCAGTAGAAAATCCCATTAGTTATCCTTCAAAAATATATATGTAAAACATGCATTAATTATAATATGTATAATTTTTTTTTCCTTTTCCTTTAATTTTAAGAGATGGCCGGGTCACAGTGGCTGAATTGAAAGCAGTATTCTGGGTACAAGTACAGGGAAGTTTGAAGGTTGCATGGCTGTCACCATGTGTGACATACCAAGTCTTATTCTTGATCAAGTTAACAAAAAATGCCTCCGGGTGGGAAAAACCTGTGAAGCTCAGTTTGAAGCTTCCAAACGGCAAAATGCTACAACGAGAGGAAGATTTGTCTAAGAAGATGAAGGAAATATGGCATTGGATTTTAGTGGGAGAGTTCAAAACTTTCTGTATAAACAAGGCTGGGGAGATGGAGTTCAAGCTGATGGAAACTTATGGCTTCAACATAAAGAAAGGTCTAATCGTTAAAGGAGTTTTTATCCAGCCGAAGATGAAGCATTGGATATGCGGATGATCTAATACGTCTTTAGCCGTATGCCAAAAGATCAACGCTTATGGATGCATGTGTCTTTCTAATTAATTAACTTCCACATGAAAACATGTTGGATAATTAGCAAGAAATTAAAGAATATATACAATAAATGTCTTGCTAACAGATATTTATATTACCTTCATGTAAAGTATGTTATTTATTGTGTTTTAAATTTCTTAGATAAAGTATGATTAAGTTCCATACTTATAATATCGTACATAGATTGCGTAAAACTATTTTTTCTCTTCTCATTCCATTTCATGACTAAATTCCCTCCTAAAATATGAAAATTTTTAAGGAAAACGAACATGATTCAATACACCACTAGTAATTTTATAATTAATAATATTAAACTAACCTTAGAAACTAATGAATTCTACAAAAGTTTTAATATCATTATTAATGTATTTTCCTTGCCATAGTCATTTTTAAACCATTCATAGGGTAGTGGGAAAATACTAAATCCCATTGTACTTTTAATGTCCTCATTTTATTTGTTTTTGTTTCTTATATTCTAGTAATAGTGGATACAAAGACTTGTAGGGACCCTTTTAACATGGCGTTTCCCAAGGTGGTCATCATATATAACCAAAATCAAACTCAATACTCCGAAATTCTATCTAGGTGGGGTATGGTGGAGTCAGATAGATGGGTCTTACCCCTAAATTTTGAAATTTAGACAAATTTGTTCCAATTAACCAAAATATTGAAGTAATTTTGTTGTCATACTTTTGGGAATACGATTGTCGTATCCACAGGGAGTTGTATTCCAAGCACTCAGAGCGGACTCAAGTGTTTCGAGATAGGTAAGTTAACTAAGGATGATGGTGGTGATGATCAAAGCTACAAATTACGAAAGTAATAAAAGGTGTTCAGGCAGTAAAATTAGTATTCAACAACTAATCAATTTGAACGAACTAATCTACCAATTCTATACAAAGAAAAGGGGGTGGACTGCACCATTAAATTGCGCCAAAGCCCACTCTCGAGGGTCAGTGACTCGCCAAAGCCTTCCTTTGAGGGTCAGAGACTTCGCCCAAGCCCTCTTTCTAGGGTCATGGGCTAGCCTAACTATTTTAATTGCCTATTCTCATAGAGTCAGTCTAATTTAAACTATAGAATTGACAACCCTAAACCTAGTTAGAATTCAACATTCTTATGTCAAAACCGTAACCATTTTTTCTATCACACTAGCAAATTAACCTCACCTCTCGGCAAACATCAATTTTATAAAGAAATATAGATGAACACGCATTTCATCGAACACATGGTGGACATGAGAAAACCTCTAACTACAAGCATGAATTCGGATGGATTAGGTGTAACGCCCCGGCCCCTCTCGGGCCGTGGAAATTACCAACAACTGCTTCAAAGATCGCTGATTGGCCCACAAATCACCACGAGACTTTCCAGTTTGTTTCGTCCTCGCTCACACGCTGCCTGGGAAACTTCCCATGAGGTCACCCTTCTTGAGACTACTCCCAGCCAAGCACGCTTAACTAAGAAGTTTCCAACGGATGAGCTACCATAAAAGAAGGTGCACCTTAGTGATATAAGTAGTCATTTCAACCCTTTTAATCCACATTTAACCATATACTCGGGGTGTTACAATCACCCCCACTTAAGCGCACAACGTCCTCGTTGTGCCACAATCTAGTTCAGAATATTTGCCCCGCTAGGTGACTGCCCATGGATCTCTCTTCCACTGGCACAATTCACGGTCACAGGTCGGCTCTGATACAATTCGTAACGCCCCGGCCCCTCCCGGGCCGCGCACATTACCAATAACTACTTCAAAGATCGCTGACTGTCCCCACAAATCACCATGAGTCTTTCCAGCATGCTTCGTCCTCACTCACACGCTGCCTGGGAAAACTTCCCAGGAGGTCACCCATCCTGAGACTACTCCCAGCCAAACACGCTTAACTAAGAAGTTCCCAACGGATGAGCTACCATAAAAGAAGGTGCACCTTGGTGATATAAGTAGTCATTTCAATCCTTTTAATCCACATTTAACCATATACCCGGAGTGTTACATTAGGCCTAAACAAGATTAATTAGCCATCAAACAATTCAATCACAACTCAAACAACACAAAACTAACAAGAAATCAACATAATAATGCAATTATCACTACTCAAACAACACAAAACTAACAAGAAATCAACATGATAATGCAATTAAAAAGAACGAAAATCAATCTAACAAGCATATGAACATAAAAAGAGATAAAGAGAAAGGGATAGAACAACTTAGTCTTGAATTCGATGCGAAGAACGAAGTTGATGAATTCTTGAACAAAAGATAACCTAATCTAATTAATCTAAATGAAATCTAAACCTAGAGAGGCTTTGGAAGAAAACCTCCCTTCAAGACCTACAGAGAAAACAAGAAATGAAAAGAACGTAGAATGAAAAACTCCTCTTCTAATTAATAAAACTACTTAAAATAAAATATTGCAATCCAACACAGCTGCCCGTGCCAACCGGCACACCCAGGTGTGCTGAACTAGAAAACCCAATTTCGCTTTTAATTTTCTGGCGCGATTGTGTTGGCTTCCTTTGCTCCTTAATTCCTTAATTCCAATCTTTTTCCTCTTGTGCCATCATCAATTACATCAAAATTGTCTAAAAATAAGACAATTAAACAAATTAGTCTCAATTAACAAAGATGACAAAAATCACTATTAAACATATACTAAATGACATAGATAAGTTCAATAAGACAATAAAAATTGAGGTAAAATGTTGTAAAACCAAGGTTCAACAATCCCCCCATGTTTAAACTTTGCTTGTCCCAAAGCAAGACTAATCATGAAGTACCAGGGAGAAATAGAAAACCTCAAGAGGAGCCTCCCCCTTTTGAACAAGGGACAAAATCCGGTAGTCAAGAGCAAAGACATACAATAGGTCGCTTGGAAAGGCCCAAGTTTAGATCAAAACAAAGTTGCAATTCATTCCAAAGATCACAAAGTCAGGTGTCAAAATATTCACTCAGTCTAGACTCTATATGCAATTCAAGTTCAGTCAAGTGATTGACGAACTAGATGAGATTGGTAGGACCTCACTTTAGGGTATGTGGAATACTCTCTCTCATGTATTTAAAATGAATTTGTGTTCACTCAATACCTTCAACCATGCATGCAAACTAACATATGTTTGACAAGACTCTCAATTCTCTACCGCTATAGATAAAATGCACAAGTGTCAATCAGGAGGACTTTCAAGGGTTGTAATGGGGCTTAGGTTCAGGGTAAGGAGGGAAATCATTTTAGGAAATTTGGAGCTAAATAGCCAAGAACCTATAGAGCAATGGCAATTCCAAAACATGAAATACAACACCTCTTACACCACGCCTCAATTAAGTACAAAACACTCCCCAACGAAGAGAGGTTAAGAAAGAGTTAAAATAAACTAAAAATCATCATGCTAATCACCTCTTATTCAAAACACTTCCTTTTTTTCTTCTTTTTTTTTGTTTTCCCTTTTTTTAAATTCTTTTTTTTTCATTTTTTTTTCTTGGCGAATGCATGGATATATAAAGAACAACTCTAATCCTAACAGTTACAAGTCACAACCTATGAGGATAAAAAGGGTAGAAAGAATATTCAACAATGCACTTCCCTTGTAGCAACAAACCATCATTCTTAACAATCGACAACAAAATTGCCCCACACAACTGAACTGTTGCTCATTCTATCTTGGCTAAGGGTAGGAAATTAAGAAAATGCCAAGGTGTACACTAATAGGGTAAACAACAAGACAGGAAAAAGGGTTAGCAAGGGCTTGCAAAAAGAGGTCAAAATGTCAGGTGACTTTTTGGCTATGTAGCTACAAAAATGGGCCTCAATCATATTAACACAATGCATAAGTCAAATGCAGTTTTGAAGAGAGTCAAATCAAGTTCTAGAGATGCACACATGGTAGGGTCACGCTTAAAAAGAAATTAGACTATAAAAATGATAGTCTTTTAGGCTCAAGAGACCTCACGTACGGGTTCAACCCTACCCCAATCACAACAACTAGTTCCTTTGATGAACCAAACACAAGAATTCACAATCATGCACAAGGGACTTTCAAGAGTAAGAGAATTACACAATAGACAATGAGCTCAAAATAAACATACAACAGGTTTCTCACATCATCCAAACCAAACCAAGCTTCCATCATACACAATTACATTCAACCAACCAAGAAGCCACCCCTTGAGCGTCAGGAGGGGTTTTCGAAATCAACAACCGACCCAAGCAATCAAGAATTTTCTACTTTTTTTTAAAGAAATAAAACTAATCTAACTGAGGAAGTACTAAATTATCTATGAAAGCGATAAAAACGAAAACTAAAGTGAAGGAGATTGGAAATGTACCTTAAATGCTTGAAAACATCCCAACTTCACTTTGTCTTCGGCTATGCAATGTAAAAATGAATGCGATTCTATTCTAAAATGCTCGTTCATCCCTAGAATGATTTTGACTAACCTAAAATGCAACCTAAAATCTAATAAGCGCCTAAAACATGCACCCAAACTAACAAATGCAATTAAATCTAGTGAGTGCTTGATAAAAGAAAAATGATCTTAGCCTAATGCAACCATACAATCTAATATACTAACCAACCTAGAATGCAATTGGAGCAAGCTAAATGCAAAATACACACCATCAAAATCAACACCACCATGACAGGCCAATTGAGCCACTAATATATGCATCATCCACATAAACATCATACCAATTGAATTCAACCCCAAATAGCTCAAATCACACCTCCCCCATGCTTAGATTTGCTCCCCAACACCTTGGCAAATAATGGACACAAACCAGTAGCAGAAGTGTACAAGGAGTCTGACAGTGGATTGCAGTTTCTGGCACTGGGTTGGAAAGGACTGGCGCTGGTCCCGGACTGTCTGGATTGGAGATGCGAAGGACTCGGGTGTGGATGGAGTTACACTAGGCGGTAGTGTGGGCGGCGAGATTGAGAGGGGGTTAGGCTGGGCAGTCAAGCAGCGAAGCTGAGAGGTGGCAACGAGGGGTTGCGAGGGTGAGAATGGTCGAGCAGGCGTGGCTCGTGGCCTCCGATGGTGCAAGCGGTGGCGAATTGTGGTGGCGTGACGCTTGTTGTGGCGCGCGACAGGGCTTGTGAAGATGATTGGAACAGTGATTTGCGGGGGTGCAGACAGCGCCGATTGGCCTGGGTGTCACGAGACAGGCGCTGGACAGAATATGGCCGAAAAATGTCGCGCGAACAGTGGCGACATAGCTGTGCGAGTGTGCAAGCGGCGCGATAGGCTTCGCAGGTGATTACCGGTAGGTGCGGTGGTGCTGCGGGAGACTCGATGGGGGGAAGCGGAGGTGGTGTGGGTGGTGCGAATGGTGGCTGTATATGGTGGTGGGGCATGGTTGTGGGGAGAGGGTGTTAGGGTTTGAGAGGAGATTAGGAGAAAAGAAAAGAAAAGGAGGGGGGTCTGCGTTGGACTTGAGAGCACGAGTGTGCCAGTTCTGCACGGGTGAGTGTGCACTC
Source organism: Portulaca oleracea (assembly GCA_029582165.1). Lineage (NCBI taxonomy): Eukaryota > Viridiplantae > Streptophyta > Magnoliopsida > Caryophyllales > Portulacaceae > Portulaca > Portulaca oleracea. The sequence continues at coordinate 30,567,302 of CM055881.1, read as the reverse complement.
AACTTGCAATTTTTGCAACTTTGCTGTTGTGGGTGTGTTGATTTGGCATGGGTGGGTATGCCAAATCGCTCCTTCTAAATTTCAGCAATTTCCATCGACTTTGAATGCAAAACACATATTTACCCCTCAATATTCACCTAAAAACATCAAAACACCTTCAATCAACCCACCAACACTTCTCAATCACACATTCACCAATTCACATAGATTCCAACCTCAACAAACATTTTATTTCACTCAAATCTTTCACTCAACAATAACACACATACATACTCAATTTTTACTCATTTTCCTTTTTTTTTTGTTTTTCAATTTTTATATATTTTTCAATAAAAACATAATGAAACAAAACAAAAGAAAAACCTAAACTAGAAAGTATAAAAACTTCAGTTGCCTCCCAAGAAGTGCTAATTTAAGGTCCTTAACATAACCTAATTAAGAAACTCGGATGCTGTTAAGGCTCACAGGAGCCGATCATACATCGAAGCATGCATCTCACAGTATAATATGTAAGAGACAAAAATATAGCAACCAACATGAGTATCCTCTTAAATTTTGCCAATTCCATAGAAAAATTGAAAGAATGTTTAAATAAGGTGTACCACACAAATTTTCTAGGCATCACCCCTAGGTATGCACAAGAAGGATCAAATGAGATGTTAGGACCACAATAGTCACCTAAGGAAGTAAGACACGCATGCTCGAGTGAGAAGGTGGAATGAAGTGAAGGGAAAAGAGTCGCATGAAGGGGACACATGGATACATTCTAGGCATAATCAAAGCATATAAGAGGATCTTCAAGTACTACCTCCTCAAAAGTTTCGTCACAAACAAGCCCCATTTCAATATTAGCATCCAAAGATGCACCATGAAGAGTAAATTTCACATCATGAGACTCAAGACTAGAAGGTGCACTATCAACCACATCAAGACATGACTCCTCGTCATAAAGCTCCTCATTACAAGGCGCAACCAAAGCATGAACCCGAAGTACAACATCCTCATCATAAATAGCATCATCTGCATGTGATTCACCCATCTTAATCTACGCACACTAAGAAAGGGGAAGAGCCTCTAAGGTCAAAGGTGTGTTAGGTAATGGTGGAGTATGGACTAGTGAATTTTCCTCTTTCTCTAGGTGAATATAAGGAGAATTAATTTCACGATCAAGGTCCAAGGGTAATGGGGATTCAGAAGTAACGAGAGGATCATGCTCAAGTTCAAACAAACTAATTTCAAGCCTAAGAGCCTTGTGGATCCTTATGTTGATCTACAAATAGAGATTGAGTATGCAAATCAACACAAGGGGATTGGGGGACAAGCATTCACATATTGGTTCTCATAGTATGATTTAGCATGAAAAGCACAAGGGTCATCAAAAGAAGAACCTGACGAACAACAAGCCTCCTCAAACTCATGAGTGTCACAAATCAACCATTCAAGCAATTCTCAGGCCTCGCACTCACTTTTAACATGAAAACCAAAGTAATTCAAAAGAGCACGAGTCTCAACATTCACACCCTCATCAAAAATACACGATACTTCCCACTTTGTATAAGCAAAATCACATTAAGCACAATAAGCAAGATAGTCATCTAGTCGATTCCAATAAGAACAAAACAATTCTTGCTCATATTGAGGGGAGTGGGGAAGATTCATTTTTTTTTGTTGGATTTTAAAATTTAAAATTTTTGTTTCGTTTTTTTTAAAGACCTAACAAGAATCCTCAAGCAAGCTTGAAGCTTAGAAAGCAACAACTCCCCGACAACGGCACCAAATTTGTTGTCGTACTAATGGGAGTATGGTTGCTGTATCCACAGAGAGTTGTGTTCCAAGCACTCAGAGCGGACTCAAGTGTTTTGAGTTAGGTAAGTTAATTAAGGATGATGGTGGTGATGATCAAAGCTACAAATTACGAAAGTAATAAAAGGTGTTCAGGCATCAAAATAAGCATTGAACACCTAATCAATTTGAACGACCTAATCTACCAATTCTATACAAGCAAAAAGGGGTGGATTGCACTATTAAATTACGCCAAAGCCCACTCTTGAGGGTCAGTGACTCGCCAAAGCCCTCTTTCGAGGGTCACAGACTTCGCCCAAGCCCTCTCTCGAGGGTCAGGGCTAACTTAACTATTCTAACTGCCTATTCTCAAAGAGTTAGTCTAATTAAACTATAGAATTGACCACCCTAAACTTAGTCAGAATTCAACATTCTTATTGTAAACACAAATTTCTAGTCTAAAATAAATAAAGACAGGAAATTGAGGAACAAATTAATTTGTATTAATATTTGAATGGATGCAGGTAGAATCTCTATGTTAAATACAATAAAGTACTCCTCTGATTCAATCTCCTAGAAGCTTGGATGAATCGAGGGCGTAAACGCTTGATCTCGATCTCGAATGCAGGTCTAGCTGAAGAACTCTTATCGTAGTTCTTAAGCTGAAAGTCTTGAGCGTTGATCCTTGCTTGGTAGCTGAAGGCTGCTCAGAGTTTAACCGTTTGAAGGTTGATTGTTGATTTTAGTTTTCCTGGTTTTTGGATGCGAGGGCTTGAGAGCTTGATCTCGATCGATGAACCAGACGAGGAAGATGACTGCAATCTTTGATGCGAAGAACAAAAGTTGTTGAACTAGTCGACGTTGGTCATTGGCGCTTAGTAGCTGGAGGTCGCTTGTAGTTCGATTTTCTGAAGGCTCTGCAGGTCTCGCCGAAGAACTTTGTAGCAGTTCTTGATCTTGACGCGCTGAAGACTTGGAGACTCGATCTTGAGCTTCTGCATACTTCAATCCTTGGCGCTTGGTAGCTGGATGCCGCTGACAGTTTGATCTCTTGGAGCCTCTAGATGCTGACTGCTGAATCTCCAGGGGCCTCAAAATGAAAGGGGAGGACCCCTATTTATATGCTCTAGAGGCCTAACCGCCTAACCCTTAGGGTTTGAGTTGGACTTTGGGCTTGAGCCCTAGCTAATTAATTATTTCTTTAATTTTAAATAAAGAAATAATTATGATTTTATGTATTATCTCAGACACGTGTCACGATGTTATTGGCCAGGATGTATTTCCATTTAAAATTTAATTAAATGGACTGCCATAATTAATTTGACATGTGGCTGGTAATAATTGGCCAAATACCTATTATTTTATTTTTCAAGTGTCATTTTTTTATTTGGCCAACAAATTTTTGCCTCCCACAGATGCCCCCTTCGAGAGTCGGTCGTGAACATGAATTTTGAGTGTTTGAAGCGGCTGAGTCTCAAATATAATTTGTGTTTAGCGGGCATACTATTGTGCCTAAATTTCAGCTAGGTCAAATGGAGTATTTCGCTGATTTGAAGGACGAGGACGTCATCTTGGAGCAGAAATCAATCAACATGACTAGGATGCCCCCACATTGCATGCTTGAATGAAGTTGTCAACCGGTTTGAGTATCCTATTGATAGTGCTAACTTGAAGCAAACCACTATCATGAAGAACTTGGTAAGCTAGAGTGCGGCTTGAAAGCCCACAATTTTGATGACTTGGAAGTCGATCCATTTTTTTTGCACTTTTGACTTGAGAGTCTTTGTTGTGATGACATAGAAGTCTTTAACTTTGTCGACTTTGGGGTCTTGCACGAGTGAGCTATGGACTTTACTAACTTAAGAGTCTCTCTTAGTAATTTATGAGTCTATCTATTTTGACTTGGTAGTCCTTCATCCTATTGACCAATGAACTTTCTTGACTTGGGAGTCCTACATCCTGTTGACTTGTGAGTCATTGAATTTTACTAGCGTATGAGTCATTCATTTTGACTTGGGAGTCGTGAACTCATGAATCTTTTATCACGGGTGACTTGAGAGTCTTTTCTTTGGTGACCTAGGAGTAATTGCTTTTCTTCACCTTAAAATTTGATTTTGACGACTTGGTAGTCTTGAATTTGGCTGACTTGGAAGTTATCAATTTATTTGACTTGGAAGTCGGCTGGTTTGATGACTTAAGAGTCGACTTGGTAATCATTTGCATCGTTGACATGGGAATCTCAAATTTTATTGACTTCGAAGTCGTGATCTTGACTTGTGAGCCCTTTCATTTGTTAATTTGAATTTGGTTGACTTGTGAGTCTTTCATTTTGTCGACTTGGGAGTCAGGAGACTTGCTGATACGAGAGTATAACTGACTTGGATGTCTTTGTCTTGTCGTTGACTTGGAAGTCAAGGGACTTGGTGATTTAAGAGTCTTGAAGTTTGTTGATTTAAAGTCTCAAATTTTTGCTGACTTTGGAAGTCTTTAATTTTTGTTAACTTGGAAATCGGTGAATTTAGTGACTTGAGAGTCTTGAAATTTGTTGATTTGAAAGTCTTGAATTTTTGTTGACTTGCGAATCTTGAAGATTGCTAACTTGGAAGCCATGGTCTTTTTTTTTCTTGACTTTTGAGTTTTTCATTTTGTTGATTTGAATTTGGATGACTTGTGAGTCTTTCATTTTGTTGATTTAAATTTGGACGACTTGTGAGTCTTTGACTTGAAAGTTTTGAATTTCGACTTGGGAGTCTTTAACTCTGGTGACTTGGGAGTTTGACTTGAAAGCCTTGGGTTTGGATTTTTACGAGTCTTTCGTGATGATGACTTGGAAGTCTTGGATTTTGACTTGGGAGTCTTTAATTTTGGTGATTTGAGAGCCTTTTTTCTTGAAAGTTTAGGATTTGGACTTGTAAGTCTTTGGTGTTGATGACTTGGAAGTCTTGGATATGACTTGGCAATTTTTAATTATGTGGATGACCTGGAAGTCCTGAATTTTGACTTGTGAGTCTTTTTTTTTTTTTTTTGTGGATGACTTGGAAGTCTTGAATTTTTCACTTGTGAGTCTTGATAAGGATGACTTGGAAGTCTTGAATTTTGACTTGTGAATCATTTTTTTTTTGTGGATGACTTGGATGTCTTGAATTTTTGACTTGTGAGTCTTGATTTGGATGATTGGAAGTCTTGAATTTTGACATGTGAGTCTTTTTTTTTTTTTGGGATGACTTGGAAGTCTTGAATTTTTGACTTGTGAGTCTTTATGTGGATGACTTGGAAGTATTGAATTTTTTACATGCGAATCTTTTTTTTTTTTTGTATGGTTGTATATGAGTCTAGACTCAAATTGCCTACGTACCTTAAGAGATGTGTTGCCCATAAGGATCAAGCCAAATGTAATTCAAATTCAAAAGGAGAAATGAAAATTTTATTTATTAATTTAACCGTACACAGTTTATACTTTTGCGGGCCATGAGTATTATGATTATATGAAAGGAACTAAAATGATAATTAACTCCTTTTTTTTGTGAACAGTTTAGGCTCTTGCTCGGGAGCTTCTCAATTTTCTCCATCAACTTTGCGATCTACTTACTTTACTTGTCGATTCTTTTGTCTTTCTCTTCTCTTTCCTTAGCAAACATTCTCAACGTAGCCTCTAGCTTGGGGATCTTTTCTTCCATGTTAACAACTCCAATTGTCATCACCGCCATGACGAAGGTATGAGTAGATTCAACCTCTGCTTGCGAGAAGATAGATTCTTCTTCAGAGATTTTGAAAGAATCTTCACTGGAGTAGTCGTGGTCTTGAAAGCCCTCAAATTGGAAGAGTTCACAAGGTGTAGTCTGCTTTGAGCCGAAGGTAATCGTAGTTGCCTTCCAAGAGCGAGGAGCCCTTTGAGTTGCCCCCAGTGTGATGGAGCCGATAGTTGGATTCTTCAGTAATTGAGTTGGTGCATTCACCGTTGGTTTTTCTAGCGATGTAGAAATAGCAGCGGCAACAGTTGCAATCATTCGAGTCATTACTCCGCTTGATGTGACACATGTAGTTGTTAACCCCTGGGATGAAGTTGTAGTCATGCTCCTTATTGAGAGTCGAGAGACAACTTTCTTGGGTGTCATCGCGTCGCTTGAGTCGAAGGTTGAACTTGATTTCTTGGAGAAGGATATGAGAGGCAGAGAGGTCCCACTGAGCTTGCCAAATTTGTAAACATAGATTTCGAGTCTGAAATAAATAAAGACAAGAAACTTGAGAAACAAATTAATTTGTATTAATATTTGAATGTATGCAGGTACAATCTCTGTGTTAAATACAATAAAGTATTCCTCTGATTCAATCTACTAGAAGCTTGGATGAGTCGAGGGCGCAGACGCTTGATATCGATCTCGAATGCAGGTCTAGCTGAAGAACTCTTAAAGTCTGCAGCACGCGTCATTTTAAAGCAGCCACGTCAACAATGCGTGTGATGGGATTTAATACCCAGGCGGGTTTTATTTCTTAGAAATGGCGCCAAAATCCTCCATGTAAAATCCCTTGATAATAGCCACGTGCATTGACCTCACCTTAACCCCATAAAACCCGCCTGGGTTTTGATCTTGCATGGCATGATCATGGGGATGTGTCCCCTCCTTTTCCCTCCTAAACATCCACCCCTTCACCTATAAATACCCCCTCCATTTCACCCTCATTTCATCAACGACCACCATTATTAGCACCTAAATTCTTTCAAAATTCCATCATCCATATTTCCTCTCTAATCCTCTCATAATCACCTTTATCATATCCATATCATCATCCTTATACCATCCTTCAAAACCTTACATCCTTCCATCCAAGCCACAAATCAAGGTCAAGTCAAGGGATCAATTTTGTTTTATCCACCACCTTTAAACAAGGTTCGTTATACATTATTATTATTGTATTCCACCATGTAACTTATGTTTTAATTCCCTTACTTGTACATATTTTGTAAAGAAAACATCATGTTTGAATCTTGTTTGTTCGGAATAATAATATCGCGAAATTGATTAAACTTCTCCCCGCTCTCTTTCATTTCAATATCAATTTTAGTAGAGTATGTTTTCAAACAGGCGGATTCGAGAGTTCTTATTATTCTCGAATTCGTAACCTTACCGCCGAACTTAGAAATCGGGTTTGTAAACCGGAGTCACTTTTTATCATTTTATGGTTTGTCAATTTCCTTAAATCGACTGGCAACTCTTAACCATTTTACAACCCCGTTTAATTATTTAAAAGATTCGCTTTAGCATAAAAATAATTAAAAAATAATTTAATACATCTCTCTCACTAACTCAAGGCTAGATCCGAGAGAAATGGACCAGAAATTGATAAAACCCCTGCGGGTTTATCAATTTCAATCCATATCTCTCTTGCCCGAGGAAGCAAGAGGCCCAGTTCAGGAATCATCAAAACCCCTGCAAATTTTGATGAATTCTGGTGGCCCGCTTGTTCCTTCTTGGGCCTGAAATTGGTGTTTGGGTTGGTATAAAATCATTATTAAAATAATTTGTGCAATTTCGAATAATTAAAATAATAAAAAACGGATTTGTAAATAAATAAAGTTTCATCACCTCGAAAACGAATTTCGAAAATAAAAAATATCCTTATTTAAGGATTAAGCAACCTTAGTCGGCTCCCGATCCTTAAGTAACGCATCCGAAACGATTCCCGGCGGGAATTTTCCGGGTCCTACAACAGGATTTTTGGCGACTTCACTGGAGAGTTTTTCTAAAGTGGGTAAAACTTGAAAAAGTTTAGTGTGTTTTAAAATTTTTGGAAGGAAAATGAATTTTTACTTTATTTTATTAAGTCATTATTTTTAGGCATAATGCATTGCATATATCGGGGCACTCCCTTGACATGTAATATGTCGTAGGAGCACGTAAATCGACGGTTTAGGTTTTTTCTTTTTAAACACAAAACATAACCCGTGGAATGTCGAACCGGCTATACTCAATTGGTGCTTTTACACCGAGAGAGCATTAGTCATCACATCCACTCATGCATCACTCTACGAGGTTTCCACACGAGCCTCCAAGAGCAACACCCCACACATTCGAGTTGCCTTTACAACAAGAATGCACCGGGGTGAGTAAATGAGCCTCTAAGCCTTATCCAGCCAATAAACCCGTTTTGAACATAGAGCCTTGGTTTAGGGTATCCCTTGTTCATGTGTATGTTATGTGCTATGTGTTTTATTTTGTTGTAAAGAGTCGACCCAAGTTTAGGAAGTGTTGTTCCAGTCCATATAGTAATCATTGGACTGAGAAGAGTCATGTTTACCAACTAAGTTAATTAACCTCAAAAATTATGGTTAACCCAGTAGAGTCTTTCCTTTTGTGAGAGACGGATTCTTAAAGTCTTTACTTTTCGAGTTCATAGCCTTACCCCGAATCCATTCTTGGGTTTCGCAGGCGAAGTCTTTCTTTATTTTCTCTTTAGTTTTTCTTGGTTTTTCTCTTTAAAAAGTCGGGTGGCGACTCCCATTTCGAACCAAAACACATCGGGTTGCATAAACTACGGTAAAACATGGTTTTACAATGTCAATGTGCTGATGCAACTTTAGGGCATTCTTTGCATATTCCTAAATAATATTTGCATAAATAGCTTTCTTCCGAGCCTAACATTTAAATGAGCAAACTAGGTTAAATTTGGAAGAGTTTGGAACAAGTGGGTGCTCAGTCTTAAAAGTTTCATTCAATGACTCATAAAATGCACAAGTAAAGGGAAAATGATTTTACAAAATATTATTCATGAAATGTACGATTAATTCGTTAAAGAGATTTCAAAGGTTAAACCCCAGCACGAATCATCAAATCACACCCCAATCCGCATGGAAGTTCGGAAGCCGAACGGCGAGGAAAAATGTCCACACATACATTGAACACATTTTTTTACTATGACAAAAATCAGTTTGACAACTCGGTGAAAGTACTTAAGTCTGATAATGCTTTGGAGTTTGATGCTCAAGCATGTAAACTCTATTTCAAACAAGCTGGAATTATTCATCAAACTACTTGTATGGATAGACCTCAACAAAACAGGATCGTTGAGCAGATGCATTGGCATTTACTTGAGGTCTCAAGGGCCTTGAGGTTTCATGCTTCGTTACCTTTGAAGTTTTGGGGAGATTATGTTTTGATAGCAACATATCTCATTAACAGACTGCCCTTGTCTATTTTACACAATAAAACCCCATATGAAGTCTTTCTCAATCAAAACCCACCATATGACCATATCAAAACCTTTGGACGCCTTGCATTTGCTTCCAACCCCATTCGTACGACTGATAAATTTCAACCTAGGGGTATTCTATTTTTTTTTTCTGGGATACCCTCAAACACAAAAGGGCTACAAACTTTTGAACCATTTAACCCAACAACCCTTTAATTGTATCATGGGATGTGAAATTCATAGAGCACATTTTCTGCTATAACCAATCTTCCACTGCTCATTAAATGCATCCTACACCCTGTCCAATACCATGCTAGGTGCGACTACATAGTGTCGTGATTACATGATCCCACTTTTGATGAACCTGCTAGCCCTGTATCTCCAGCTCCACCAGTCGACCCAATCCATCAACCCTCAGTTACTTCTACATCTCCATCTCTGTCACCGCTTATACAGTCTGTTCCACTAAACAAGTCCAGTAGACCAACCACAACGCCTTCATGGCATACTGATTATGTAAGCAACTCAACCTCTTCTTACTTGCCAACCTTCGTACTGCTATATTCACTATTGCTCCTCATTACCGAGCTTTTACTACTATCTTTGCAACTAATGATGATCCTATGAACTTTTCTCATGCTGTAAAAGAATCTCATTGGTGTGAAGTCATGAATAGGGAGCTCTGGGCATTGGAGGACAATGGCACTTAGGAAATGACTAGTCTCCCACCTAACAAGATGGCCATTGGTTGTTCCGATGGGACCATCGAAAGATATAAAGCTAGGTTAGTTATTTTGGGTTGCAAGCAAAGGAAAGGGGTGGATTATGTTGAAACCTTTGCACCTATGGCCAAAATGACAACTGTCAGGTCTTTATTGGCAGTAATAGCTATGAAGCAATGATTTGCGTATCAGTTGGATGTCACCAATACGTTTTTATATGATTATTTGGAGGAGGATGTGTACATGACCAAGCCTCATGGATACACAGGTTTGGGGTATGAAATCACTCCTGGTATGATTATCCCCAATCGGGGCAGCTAAGCACACCCAAGTATGTAAGCTGCTTAAGTCGTATGGGCTCAAACAAACCCCACGACAATGGTTTGCCAAATTATCTAGTGCTTTGATATTGTTCACTGTCCAACATGGATATCTCTGGTAAAATTATGAATATAAGCAGACCTTTTCTATTAGAAATAAACACGTAGGGAAAGCAGGGGATTCAAAGGATGTCTTTTTCGTAAGTCTTAACTGATCAAAAGAACCGTTGCTAGCTTTGGTAAATCACCCAAAAAAACCATCAACAACTATATAGAGTTCATGGAATTTGTGTATCACCAGCACATGTATGTTTCTACACTGTCAAAACCATTCAAAACTTGACAGAAGATAATGATCAATCAACCACCCCTATACAGGAGTCACTCACAAGCATTCTTTTGCCCAAATCCAGTCATTCACTAATTCCAACCCAACCGTGTCCCCTCCCCCCTCTTTATTTGATCTTTTCTTGTTTTCAACAAAATAACTGTTACAAATATTGCCTAACAAGTAACAACTTTGCATATCTCTCTGATCCCCTTCTTACACCATCTCTGTCTACTTTTCTGGAAAGATTTTACTTTGTTCTGGACGTCTGATCACAGTTCCAATCATGTTGCAACATGGGAAATCCCGGCAGTCATAACCAATTACTATGCACATAAGAGAATTTGTTTGTCTTAGTCATAATCCTTTGTAATTAATCTACACGTTCAAGCTATGCCGGCTCAAGCTATGCGGGCTGTCAGCCTCCTCAACTTCCCCCAGAATAGATTTAGACTTTGTTGACCGCGACGATCTTGTTGAACTTGATTTTGGAGAAGATGAAGATGATTTTATCTTCTTTCGTTTTGTCTTCTTTTTCTTGGGAATACTGGGGAGGTTGGAGGGAGGACAGTTGTTCAAGTTAGAGGATGATAGCTGCTCTCCCAAGGTTTGGTCGAAATCTGTAGAAAGTTCCCAAGTGAAGATAGTAGTTAGATACTCCCAAGAATTCAATAAGAATCATCATCATTTGGCAATAAACCACACATGCATAACCATGTATATTCGGTGCTAGATGAGTCTAAAGAAGATAAATTGCAATGGAGAAAACAAGATGAGTATGAAGAAGATAAATGAACGAACGAAGTTAAGGTGGGTTCACGTGGGGTCAAGCGACCCCGCTTTTTGGAAAAAGAAAATATAATTCATAAAAAGTCATGAAATTTCAATTGTTTGAGCAGTCAGTTCAGTATTTTTATTATCTAATACTTTATTATGTTCACCTAATTTTAATTATATGGAATGTTAAATAGTTTTACTTCTAAGAAAATACAATTTTTGCTCATAGATCTATTTTTATTTTTATTTGTCAAATTTACTAGCATACTTGAGTTTTTAATTAAGTTATATTAATTTGATTGTTTGTATCAATATCTAGTCGACTTATTTTGCATTTGTTAGTTATTACTTGTGTTTGTGTTGATTTGTGTTATTATTCTTGACTTTTGTGTCTATAAATAATATTTTATGCTTATATAATTCAAATATTTGGAAATTTTGATCATATGACTATGTGATGCCAATCACTTAAATTTAGGGTTAGTTAGGTGTAACCGTTGAATCATCTTAAATAAGTTGATTTTTATTTATTATTTAAGTTAAAATGTAAAAATTGAAGAAGAAATTGTGTACATTATATATACAATATATTTTATATCCAATATATTTTATATCATATGACACTTATGACTTGTTTGTATTTAATTATAATATTTAAATTTTAAATTTTGCTAATTAGATATAGAGTTTTCAATTACTCTTTTTTAAATTTTGACCCCTCTAAATTTAATTTCTAGATTCGCCTATGTATGATGTGACGTGATTCTTCATAAAATATTGTCTTTCACTCTGGACACTTATTTATGAGTACAATGCATAAACGAAGCGTCCAATACCTTTCATTATTTCATTTTCTAGTAGTGCCCAAAATCCACGCAGTTGTGTTATTTTATTGGTTTGGAGGTATATGGCAGCGAAATGGAGATGCCTATCATTCTTTGTTTAGTGGGTAATCATGTCAAACCCCAAAAAAATTATATAGTATTGACAAGGTCAAAGTTGGTCCATTTATCATCCCGTGACATGTTAATCCAACTCCCTACTCATGAGGCGCGAAGAATCTCTCCAGGCCTTCTCTATATCATAAAGTAATTCAGAGTTGGTGGGATGACAAGGGATATCTTCAAAATATTGCCTCTCATCAAGACATCACGTTGCAACATAATAATTATCCAATTTCTACACAAAATTCTCTTATGCAAAAATATATGTTTACCTTGAGAAGACCATGTAGGGTTTATTGAATTTGATCCACCAATACTCCTTGTTGATGATAGAGCCAAATCAGAGCCTTTGAACTCATTCATCTACATTGCCAAATAAATCTAAACATTGTTAAATTCCAACAATAATAAAAATGATTGAGTATATTTTTCAGAAAAAAAAAATGAGGGACTCATGCCATACCCAGCTAGGAGCTGTACCATTAAGGTCATCGCACCCAATATGAGCCAAATGTTTTACATTTGTTGGATGTCCAATTTCCATTTCTCGCTCTTTGACGACTGCCAATAACCAATTTCCCTTTATTACTTAGCCACACATCATCTAACAATAACCCCAGAAAACAGAAAAAGAAGTTGTAAAAATACCAAAGATTTGGGAGATGTATTTGAAGGATCCTTTGCAGATTCCTTTAATCTTCGTGGTCATTGTCGAAAGCTCTAAGATAGTTGCCTCCAAAGATTGGAACAAATTAAAGAAACTCCTTTCTTACCTGAAGAAAACAAGGCATATGATGTAGGTGGTTCAGAACAGACCAAGATTATGAACTTTCACGAGCTAATAAACCAATAAAGCAATAGTAAAGGTAGAATATGGCCCTTGTATTCCCTTCCCGTATGGGATTAGAATATCTCTTTCAGAGTTTTTACAAACACATTGCATGCAAGAAAAAAAAAGGCAGCAAACAGAGCATTTGACAAAATGCCAAAATGGGCACTGTCCATTACCTTGTTCAAAATATTGGATATTCAGAAGACAACAAACACTTCTACTTTCTCTTCCTTCTAGCTCTAGAATTCTGATTCATGGAAGAACAATCAAAGAGGACACGATATTGTTTCCTGAAAAGCGGAAACTGGCACTAGGGACTATATGATGTCTGTATGAAATGGGTGTTAAATTTTGATGAATAGTCGACAAATTTTTCTGTGGTTGTTGGATGTTGGAGATTTGGACAAGGAAGAGAATGATTTTGGGAGGAGATTTGGCTGATTTTGATGTGCTGAAAACATAGGGGAAAGGGGAGAGAATTTTTGGGTATATGAGCAACTCAGAGAGAAGGAATAATGAGGAAGGTGGAGAAGCACATTCTTTCTCATATGGAAAGGCAGCCACAAGGGGTGAAGAGGAGGATTTGAAGGTGGACAAAAACAAATTGGTCAAAACATAAATAATGTTCTACATTTTTTTTATAGCTTGGAAATTGGTTTTTATGCCGAAATGATAAGCATCTATATACATATAATAGAAATCTATAAGGGGCCTACGAAACGGAGTCACGAGAGTGATTGTAGGAGAATTGGTCAATCACAGCGTAGAAAATTGTATTTTTTTCTATTTCCAATCCGGATTTTATTATTTTATTTTAGAATCTATATAATATTAATAGTAAAGTTTATGGGTCCCGCTAAATGGAGAAAGGAGATTAATTGTAGGGATTTCGACCAATCAGAAAATAGATAAATACTGAATTAAATTATTTTGGTCCAAATATCAGTAATTATTTTGGAATCTATATAATAATAATAATAATAATAATAATAATAATAATAATAATAATAATCAATATATAATATTAATAGTAAAGTTTGTGGGTCCCACTGAAAGAAAGGAGATTAATTGTAGGGATTCCAACCAATCAGAAAGTAGATAAATATTAAATTAAATTATTTTGGTGCAAATATTAGTAATTATTTTGGTGTTATCTATACAATAATAATAATAATAATAATAATAATAATAATAATAATAATAATAATAATAATAACCACGAATCCCATACGAATGAAAAAGAAAAAATATAATGAAGAAGAAAATGAAAAAAAATAATAATTTTGCTTTTGTGTTTTTTTATTGAATTGAACAATTTCTTTATGGTACGTTTTTATTTGATAATACCATTAATGTTGGTTCTGTTTAATTTATATCCCATTGTATATGTTTTTTAATTCTTTTATTTTCTATCAAAATAATTATTTTATCATACAATAATAATAATAATAATAATAATAATAATAACAATAATAATAACCACGAATCCCAAACGAATAAAAAAGAAAAAATATAATAAAGAAGAAAATGAAAAAATAATAATAATTTTGCTTTTGTGTTTTTTTTTTATTTGAACAATTTCGCTATGGTACGTTCTTATTTGATAATACCATTAATGTTCGTTCTATTTAATTTATATCCCATTTGTATATATTGTTTAATTTTTTTATTTTCTATCAAAATAATTATTTTATCATACACCGTGCATCGCATGGGTCTAGGGCTAGTTATGGTTAATAATTATCTTGAATTTTATCTAAATTATTTTAAAATTATAAATAAATATACTTAAACTATTATAAGTATAGAACTCATTGCTTTAAAGATTATTACCATTTAAAAACTATATAAAATAATTATTTATTTATATGTTTTCATAAATATAGACTTATACATAAAATATGTGTTCTCTACTGTGTTTTATAAAATTATGTTATCATATATATTTGTAAATGTAGTTAATAAGTGTCATGCTCTTATATTTAATAAGTAAGAATATTATATTCTAATAATCTCTACTTTCATATTTTATCAGTTAATAATCCTCACTTTATTACTAGCTTCTGGTGGTAAAAAAATAAAATTATATTCTAGTAGGACAATATTGAGTCAATGGGGTGACTCGTAGAAAGCTGAAGTGTCAAACATACTCCTGAATGTATACACCAACATTCCACTAAGCCATTGCCACTTGACTCAGTGGTGTCCGACAAGAATACAAATTTTTTCGGACCATATAATCGAAAAATAAAGTGGGGGTCATTGGCATTCAAAAGATGAAAGTAGAGATTATTAGAATCCATTTTTCATTTTTCATTTTTCTTTTTAAAATGAAAATTTTCATTAAATATAAGTAATAAAATAATAAGATGAAAATAAATAATATCAATAATAAAAAGTCAAAACTAAAAAAAATTAACTTAAATTAAAGAAAAAAAATTTCAAAATGGAAAATTTTATATTTTGGTAAGTTTTAGTAAATTTTGATAAATTTCAATAACTTTTGTAAATTTTGCTAATTTTGAGCAATTTTTTACTCTACACTGTTTATCATCAAAATTTGTCTGCCCTTATATGTGAATAGCTGATATTTTAACACGATACATGACTTACAAGAATCTAGTGAAATTGTTCAGTTTTACTCAAGAGATTGCAATTCAAATGAGCTATATGCAAGTTGTTATACTCGGTCCATCCCACATATTTTTTTTTTTAAAGAAGAGTCATTTAAATAGAAAAATAAAAAAAACTACATTAACTAACTATTTCCACACAAAAGGTTAAGTTGTGGGTTGGACCTACTTGGTCTGACTGAACTAAGAGATACATATATAAGATCTTCACCCACAATCTTGACATCATTACTACTGGAGTAACTCATGAGTAAATTACATTTACTCTGCCTGCCATTTGTGGTAAATTTTTGTACATCCGACATTAGTGAAATAATTTTCACATTACCTGACATTAAGTGTTCATAAATTTAATCCTCCTAAGATATTTTATAATTGATTTTTGTTGGATTTTCCGGCATAAAATTAAAAAGATAAATATAAATTGTCTTTTTTACCATTGATATTAATTCATATGACTTTCAATTAAATATGAATTGACGTTTTTACCCTTAATATTAATTCATATGAGTCATATGGCATTAACAGAGGAGTGTTGAAGAAGAGGAGTATGAGAGGAATCGACTGTTGGTGTTTTCTATTTGGAGTTTCGAAACACCTTTTTCCATACAAAACAATGAAATGGTCACTTAAGTCATTTCATTCTCAATATTATGGGCAACATGGTATATTCACATAGTCATATAGGGACATTATTGTATTTTCTCATTTCCGATGAGAAGTAACCGGATTTTACCACTAATGTCGGGTGTGCAAAAATTATTATCACAAATGTCAGGTAGGGTAAATGTAATTTACTCAGTAACTCATTCTTAGGATATAGATTAAGAAAAAAATATAAGAGTAACTTATTCTCATGATGTAGATTAAGAAAAAAATATATAAGTTCCTTAGGGTTAGGGGCATGACACCCTCTTGTCTCCTAAGGTAGCTTCGTCCATGCATGGTTATATCTAGTAACTTTGATCAATATATATAGTGATTTCAGTATGTATGGTAGTATCAATAATACTTATATTTTTTTAATTATGATAGTTGAAAAATCAATAATGATAGAATTTCTTTAAAAATATTAAGTTTATAAAAAAAATTATATCACATAAATAGAAATACTTATTATAACAAAATTTTTTAATCAATATATGTGAGTTTCAATTTTTTTTAAAGATAGAATTAACGGTATAATTAGTATCTTTTTATTTCATCCAGCCTTTTTTTTTTGGCTTACGTATTCAAATGCGCGTATCCAGAAAATTGAAGTGATGAAGGATCCAAGGTGGTAGTCTAATCGAGTACATCAATAAAAAGAAATTAAAAGAATCTGCAAAAATATTGTTTTAACAATTTTCTTAGTTACTAAACTGTCATGCAACAATTCATAATGTTTCGTGCCACCCACATGCATGGAGTTTCTTCTATTTCTTCTAAATGAAAGTTTACTATTTTTTTGTTAATTTCGTTTTCTCCGTGCCAGTTGCTTGAGAATGTTTCCATTATATTCTTGCTGTTGTATAATTATTCAAATAAGCTTAATTAAATATTATATAAGGTTTAAACAGTACAAACAAAAAATAGATTTCCTAGTATTTTGGCTGGTGTAATCTCAACGAATAATGATTAGTTGTCTTTTTTGTAATTATTTTTGGAAAGAGATTTTGGTAGTTGAAGGCAGGCACGTTTCGACTGCAGTTGCTGTAGTTGCTTGCACTGGTATTAAACTACATTGTTTTCTTTCTTAAAATTGAATTCTAATAATTTTTCCTAGGAGCGATCCGATAATAATAATTCAAATTATGAACCCATATGTGAACCACTTTAAATTTCGACAAATTTATTTTTTGGTATAAAATCAATGGATTACTTTTACTTTGGAGTTTTTAAAATTTCAAATTTTTTAAAAAAAATTCATTCATGCTCTTAAAATTTTTAGGTCATGTTCCTGAAGAATTTTCGATAAGAAAATAGAAAAATTTGTGAAAGAAAATTTGTTCTTCTATTTTCTCTCTCTTAACGTTGGATATAAGAGTATTCATATAGTAACAACTATACTACCAAAGTTCAACTTCTACAAGTCAATCCTAACTCAAACTTTTATTGACGAGTTTGCCAACCATCATGACACTAATTTTATCATAAGATTATGAATACAATACTGAGACAAAGATTGTTAATAGTTCCTTTGTTCCATGGAAATGATGCGGTGTGGTGTAATTGTGGAAAGTACGCGCGGTGAGGTGTGGAGTGCTACGGTGAGAACACCCGCAATGGTGAGCATGAGTTATACTCACTGGATAAGGTGAAAGCAGTATGACCCACCAGGAGAGTTAGAATTAAACTCTTCATATTAACTTGTTTTCCAATTGTGATCGTGAGTTTGGTTAAAATAATAAAAAAAATGTATTCCCCACGTTTAATAATTTAAATACATTACAACAGAAATAAAAAAAATGTCGTGCTAAGAATCTCGTGTTCGACCTTGCGCGGCGAGCACGAGTTCAAATTTTCTCACTGCCGGCACTCGTACTCGCCGTTGCACTTTCTTTTTCATCCTCGCCCACGCCACATGAGCGTCATGTCACTCTCAAATTCGACGTTGCGTGAGCTCTGACCTTTTTTTTTTTGACAGTAAAAGCGGAGATAGGACAAACAACATATATATGGTGCAGACATTAGCCAAAATTTATTTTATACTGGATAATTTATTATAATTGAAATTTTTTCAAATATCATAGTTAAAAGCTATAACTACCATTTGCATTATCTTTAAAATAACTGAAATCATTATGTATTCATCGACAAACAACATAATGTTAGGATGTGAAGAAGTATTTGTACAATAAAGAATATATAATTAAACATTAAGTAAACTTAAATTTTATACATTTCAGTCAAGGTCCCCTCTATGCTAAAAATTTCGCTTACTTTTCCATTGTAAACAAGAGGAGATAAACGTAAAATTTGCAATATATATTACATGCACCCGGAATATGTGCTCCAAATACTTGCGAGTGAACAATCATAATAATCAGAGTGAACAACCTAATACATATGGACAACAATTGTAAAATCTAAAGTATGTGCTCCGAGAGCACCTAATAATTTGCGTAAAATTTGGGTCTTTGATTTCAATTGTCATTGTCTTCATTTTTCTTCTTTCATAAATCTATACTTTCTATCCGCTTGAGTTGACGCAATAATATGGAGTACTTATAAATGAAAATTGTCTTTGACAATATGAGAAGATCGTGACACGTTGAGTTGACTACTAATCATTATACAAGGCAAGGGCATTCAATTGTCTATGTTTATAGTCTTTGAGATTTGTTAATTTGGAATGTGTTTTTTTAAAAGAAAAAAAATGCATAGTACATGATGAATCTATAATGATAATTACTATACAAGCATTAAAATGATCGGATTACTAACCGTTTTTTCAATCAATTTCAAATAGTAGCAGAGGCGGAGTTAGAACATTTTATTAGGGTGGGTCATTTGTACATATGAAGAATAAGGAAAGAGAAGAAAAGAAGTGAATTTTGAAAAATAATAAGGAAAAACTAGAAAAAAAGCTCCAAAGAATAGTTGAACCCTTAACATCAAGTGTGACAACATGGATTGTAACCACTACTCTACAATTATTTTTTTTGGTACTTCATGCTTATATATTTAATTTTATCTGTGATATAGGGGGCATGACCCTGGCTAGCCCCCTTAGTTACGCCCTGAATAGTAGGAAAAAGGATGGTAGCAAAATTTCCAACTATTTTAGCAAAAGTGGTTGGAATTTCCAACCCTTTTCCCCACTAAAATTTTTGAAAAATAATTGGAATATGAAATGGTTGCTAAACTGGTTAGTTTTTCTAATCATTTTAAATTGGTTGGCAAAAAGTGGCTGGTAATATACATTTTTTTTTTTTAGTGTCAAAAAGTAAATAAATACCACCATTTTAATTAGAGAAATTGTGTAGAATATATGTTAGAATCAGAATTCGGATATGAAATCTCTTGTTAGGGATTAGATCCAGTTGATTCTAGATCTAATATTGTAGCAAAACCAAACAAAATAATTAATTTAGAGATGTAGGTATTGAGAAAATAAACAACAACAATGTAGGTGAGGAAGACAATTTTTACGTGAAAACCCAAAGCAGGAAAAACCCACGAGAGGCAACATAAATTCCACCATAATGGAGAGATTACAAAATGTATCTCAAACGGCTGTATAAGACAACAAGATCAAGAAGAAAGATCTCAAACGGTTATAATACAATGGGAGTAGACAAATTTCAAAGGAAGGGTAACGAGATAAAATAGTGATTACAATTTAATAATAAAACTCTCAAAGTGAAAAAGATCAAAGGTGATCTCACAAGGGTGTCGTAGAGAAGCACAAATTTGGCCTCATCAAAGTAGGTTGAACAACCTATTATTTATAGCAAACCTAAGTAACTCTAGAATAATTTTTAGCCGCAATTTTCAACTGCTTAGAGATCAAGCAGTATCAATCATGAAAAAAGAAATAATTATTTATTTTCAAAAGTTGAGTTTGAATGGAATTGGGACACTGCCCAACAAACCACCTTGGACCAAATTCATGAAGATACGACATCACCAAAATTTCCTTAAAAGGCAATCAAGCCCTCAGGTGCGAGAACGGTCTTGAAAGATTGATCTTGTAGAAAACATCTCAAGATAGGCTCTTGGTTGAATCCAACATTGCAGGAATCTGAATCTGAATCCGATTCAACTCGATTGTCTCCACATCTGATAAATTTGATTGAACCTAGCTCTGATACCACTTTTTAGGATCAATATTCGGATATAAAATCACTCGTTAGGAACTAGATCCAGATTGAACCCGGATCTAATATTGTAGCGGAAGCAAACAAGATAATTAATTTATGGATGTACTACCTCTGTCCCTGATTAATTGTCTATAAAACTAATTTTACAAAACCAAGAAATATAGGGAATGGAGCAAAAAATTTATATATTGCCAAAAATATCCTTGAAAATATCATTGGAAAGGTATAAGAAATGCATTTATTAGGGATAAAATTGGTATTATAGTTATTGAAAATGTAAAAGTTAGATAATTAGACAAATAAAAAGGGACGGAGAAATTAGTTAATTGGACAAATAAAAAGGGACGAAGGTAGTAGGTATTAAGAAAATAAACAAGAACAATGTAGGTGACAAATACAATTTTTACATGGAAACCCAAAGTGGGAAAAAACCACGGGAGGTCCACCATAATGGAGAGATTACAAAGGGTATCCCAAACGGCTGTATAACACAACGAGATCAAGAATGAAAGATCTCAAACGGTTATAACACAACGGGAGTAGAATGTCTCAAAGGAAGGGTAACGAGATATAAGAGAGATTACAATCTCATAATATAAACTCTCAAAGGGGAATAGATTAAAGGAGATCTCACAAAAGTGTCGTAGAGACATATAATTTGGCCATACCAAACTAGGTTGAACAACCTAGTATTTATAGCAAACCCAAGTAACTCTAGAATAATCTTCTAGCCGTAATCAACTGCTTAGAGATCAAGTAGCATCAATCACAAAAAAGATACAATTATTTATTTCCAAAACCTGAAATTGAATGGAATTGAAACATTGTCCAACAATATATTTCATTATAAGTCGATGATTTTCAATTATCATGATGTAAGATATACTCAATTCGTCTACATCCTTCTATGATCCATATTCTCGTAAATATTACATGCATTTCATATACTAAGAGTGTGTTCGGTAGGGGAGAAAATATTTTTTTGGAAAATGTTTTCCCAATCTTCTAGTGTTTGGTACAAAAAAAGTTTAGAAAATCATTTCCAAAGAAAATCATTTTCCTTTAAAGGGAGGAAATTGACTTCCTTTGATCAACCTAGGAAAATCATTTTCCACCATTGATTATTGGATCGATTTTTACTACTAACCCAAATTGAAATTTGAGGCCGAAATTTAACATTAACGGTTTTGCTCGAAATTTTGTAACACGATAGAATTGATTAAAAAAACCTCAAATATAAACTTTTAGCTCAAAATATTTTTATTTGATAACATTTATCTCGATATACATCAAATCAGAAGTTTTTGTCCTAAAACTGACTGAAACTTTTAAAAATTCAAACTAAACCGTTTGAATCGAAACTTTATGATTTGATAGTATGAACTAAGAAAAGCTCAAATATAAATTTTGAGCTCCAAATATTTTCATTTGTAACATATATCGCCACTTTTATCGACATTTTTTTTGCGGTTAAATATGACTGAAACTTAAGAGCAAAATTCAATTTTCTCAGTTTGTCACGAAACTTTACAATACGATAGAAATGATTAAAAAAGCTCAAATATGAATTTTGAGCTCCAATTATTTTCATTTGTAACATATATCGCCACTTTTGTCGACATTTTTTTGCGGTTAAATATGACTGAAACTTAAAAGCAAAATTCAATTTAATCGGTTTGTCACGAAACTTTATAACACGATAGAAATGTTTAAGAAAAGCTCAAATATGAATTTTGAGCTCCAAATATTTTCATTTGTCACATATATCGCTACTTATATCGACATAAATGATCATTTTCCGAAAAATGATTTATCTCCTACCAAACAAGGGAAAATTTGACATGGAAAACCATTTTCCTTGGAAAACCATTTCTTATGGAAAACCATTTCTCAGAAATCATTTTCCTCTCAACTAAACACACCCTAAGTGAAAACTGAAACTCTTTAATTACCATTTTATTGTATTTTTCATATCCTATCATTTAATGCATGCATGTTTAACAGGTGAATGATTCAACAATGAGAATACAACATTTGTTACTTTATTGTTGAGTCATTCATTTTTAAATAATTACATAACTGATAGGTTCAGTTCTGATTTCTCGTCGATTTCATCCTGAACTAAAATTTCTCCTTTGATATTTGATTTTTCTAGTTCAGCATAATGAGTGTTTCACCAGTTTACTATTTGGTTGTTTGGTATAGAATTTTGAACAAGTCTAGATGTGTCATGTCAACATATGTTATATCTACGAAAAATGAATAATTCCCTGCCTCCGAAAGGACGCACACTTTGCATTTTTTCAAACGGAAAAAAAAGAGGAAATGGAGGGTTATTTGCATTTTGGGCTTGAGGTGTGGATGTTGCAAAGATCCCCTTCATCATATATAAATGAATATGGTGGTGTTGAGATTTGAACCTAAGTCCTTTTACTCAGGTCTTGCTTTGTTACGTACCATGAGGAATCATCTCAACTAAAAGTTTAAGCTGACAGTTGAAAGGTAAGTAAAAGTTTTATACTCTAACAATCTTACTTATCAATCCATTTGTAACTGATCTGTGTTTGATCCTTGGACCTAAAGTATGTTTTGGGCTACCCACAAGGATATTTAAGGGTCTAGGTAGCCCCGATATGAATAAAAAGAGATGCAGTATTGCTTCAATATCAGTTTGAACCTTATTCCTGATGTTTTGCGCCAATCGAAAAAGAAACTCAAACATAGGAAGGTAAAAAAAATTACACGGACCCTTTTTTCAGTAGACAAACGTTAGGTACTTTTTATTCATCTCATAAATTTTGTGGTCCAAAAAATTAACAATAAAACCAAGGGTCCAAAAAATTAATTGTCCAATATTTTGAAGTCCAAAATGTAAAAAGAAAAATCCAGAAAAGGAGCAAATAGTGTGCTGGAATGAAATGATTAGATGACCAATAAGAGATTCAATTAATAATTTATTGAAGTCAACACAGAATCATTTTGATGGAGTCGTGAAGTAAAGTTAAATAAGAAGAGAGAGAAAATTGCAGCTTAATTTTAAAGCCAACTAATTGTGAAATTGATAGGTTTTGGATATAAAAATCCTGCCTTTTATTTTATATATATATATATATATATATATATATATATATATATATAAGTTATGGTTGGAGAGTTTGTTGATTAGATCAAATCTACTTCTTATGATCTGTTTAAGGACAATGTCAGCAATGTGGTTATCAAAGTCCATATATGAAAATACTGCTTTAATCCTTTTTCATTGGTTTCGATCATATAAATAATTTCATAAATAAATAATTTCATATAAATAATTTCATAAAAATGAAGGGAGGATTCTTATATGAAAGGTTGTGAATTCAATGTAATTAAGTATAATCATAGTCATTATAGCTTCAATTAAACAAATCAAGGCTACCATATCAATAACGATGTGTTGGCCAAATGAATGACATGAACCCTTTTCGAAACTAAAAGCTTCACTTGTAAAGGATTAACAAAATCGTTTAATTTCATTGCTAACTTATGCTTATCTTTTCATATATGTACTTGACCTTGAAACTAAGTATGTTTTAACTTAAAATAAATACAAGAGAATTCTTCATGGATAGCTGTAGGAATTCTTTCAAACTTTGAGAAGAAATGAATACAAAGGGTATTTTGAAACTCAATACATAATGTTTCTGTTAGGATTCTCAGGGCGTAGTTAGCAGACAAACAATAATAAGGGCGAAAAATAAATAAAGATTCGACACAAGGAATTAACGTGGAAAAACCCAAACCGGGAAAAAACCACGAACGATGCACTATCAGACCTCCACAATCTCTCACAACCTCCCTAGAGTTACAATCTGAGAACTCAACACTCACAGATGAGCCTCACACAACTCCCTCAGGGACACAGAGATTACAGGTCAATCTCTTGTGGTATAAGATGAAACACTCTCAATTGCTATATAAATAAACAAACCTAGCACCTAGGCTCTATTTATAGTACAAGGCTGACACAATTTTAGGATTAATAGAGTCCCTACAGCAAAGGAATTACAAAAAAGAAGTGGTACAAATCAACAATATGATTCCCACTCAAACTCTTCTACCTTGCTCCCCAAGAGATAGAGACCAACCCAAAATTGGTCTCCACATTCAACCCAACAATCTCCCACTTGGAGACCAATTGTAAACGCAGCCTTCGTCGATTATCATCAATCACCACTTCAACACCTTCTCGAATCCTTTAATGCATCCATCTCGATCTTGTTCAGCAAAGAACAACAGAGGTCCCAGTTGACCTCCCATCAACTCCTCTTTCTTTTAACAGGCTCCCACTTGAACTGATCACGCCCCTGCAACTTCGACATACGCATCATCGTCAACAACTTAGGGGAATTTTGGATTGGGATTTTACCTCGTGTTGAACTTGTCGCATTCTCGTGCAGGTTAGATGCGTTCCTCGGCTGACCATCCGTTCCCGTAGCCTCGACCGGAAACCTCCTCCTTTCATTAGAGAAGCTAACACGCCTTTGACGAGCATGAACCGGCATGTTAGAGTTATCAATGACAGAATATAGTTTCCCCTTTTTCCTGCCATTTGCAATTATCAGAGATCCTTTCGTTACCCTCCAATGACCATCTTCAAATCTCGTCGTGAACCCCTCCTCATCCAGTTGACTCACAGATACAAGGTTCTTGGTCAGACCCGGGACATACCGAACATTCTTTAACCTCCAAGTTCCACCCTTAGAAGTTTTAATGTGCACATCACCTGTTCCTAGCACCTTTAGGTTGTGACCGTTTGCAAGCCTAACCCTGCCAAACCTCCCACTCACAAAATTGCTAAAGGCCTCCTTGCTAGACGAAGAGTGAAACGAAGCACCTGAATCTATCACCCAACCCCCTTCTAACTTGTCAACACAAACAGTTAGGGCATCACCAAAATCCTCAACAGAATATACAGAGTCCTGGTCATTATGGCTGCTCTTCTTAGGTTTGGGACAATCCCTACGAAAATGACCTCTATCACCACAGTTCCAACACAACACTTGCTCCATGTTTCGACCTCTAGATTTTGATCGACCCCGACCCGAACTCCCACTATTCCTCCTACCCCTGACAGTCAAAGCATCCCCCGAAGACTCAGACACATCGGAATCTTTCCTGCGAATACTTTCATTCAGGACCAAGTCTCTAATTTCCCCAAACTTCAGTTTCTCATCCTTCTTAGTTGAAGAAGTTACAGAAGTCACGAAATTTTCCCAAGACTTAGGTAGGGTAGCCAATAGTATATTAGCATTCATCTCATCGTCGAACTTAAATCCCACAGAGGTTAATTTTGATAGTATCATATTCAACTCATTCATACTATCATGCATATCACCAGACCCATGCATCTTAAATTCAAACAAACGACGTAACACATATACCTTGTTCACCGCCGAAGGTTTCTCATATGTGTTTTGCAAGGCCTCGAGCAAGTCTTTTGTCGTTTTCTGATCTTTGACGTTGAAAGCCACGTTCCGAGCTAGCGTCAGCCTGACCGTACTGAATGCCTGACCATCAAGCTCTTCCCAATCCTTCTGTTCCATCTCATTTGGCTTATCACCCATCGCAAGATGCAACCTTTGCTGGCGGAGCACATCCTCAACGCGCATCCTCCACCATGCGTAGTCTTTCCCATCGAACTCCGGAATCTTCACAATAGCGCCCGCCATTGCTTCTCAGTCTGCAGATCAACCACGCTCCAACCAAGGCTCTGATACCACTTGTTAGGATTCTCAGGGCGTAGTTAGCAGACAAACAATAATAAGGGCGAAAAATAAATAAAGATTCGACACAAGGAATTTGTTTATTCCGTGTTTTTGCATGTTTTACCCCTTTATTCTATGACTTTTGGTTGGTTCTTAATAAATTAATTAGGTTTATTATCATGTTTTTATTGAGTTTTATTAGATTTTATCTCATTATATCATTTTAGTTTTTTTTTATAAATTGAAACAAAATTACTAAAAATTGAAAATAAAAATTAAAAACCTAAAACTAATCCTAATCTATCCTTAACCCAGCCCAGAAACCTATTTCTCTTCCCCTCCAATTTCCTCTCTCTCGGCCCAACTAACCCCAGCCCTTTCTTCTTTCTACCCCAGCCCACTACCTCCTAAACCCATCTACCCATTTTCCTAATCCACGCCTAAGTCTAAACCCCAAAACCCAATTCTTCCCTCAGCCCAGAACTCCCTCATTCTACCCAGCCCAAAACCTAGTACCTAGCTACCCGCCTAATCCACTAACTCCCAGCCCACATTTTCCCTCATCTAATCCCCACTCACCTCTCCCCCAAGCCCACCGACCCACTACCCTAATCCCTTTTCCCCAATTCCAATTAATTCCCATTCCCCAACCCTAATTCCAATTTATTCATTTCAATTTCCCCCTTTTCTTTCTCCCTCTATTCGTCCCCTTCCCCCTGACTTCTTGATTCTTATTTCAGTGCAAGCACATCCCACCACTCCACCATTCTCTTCCATCTCCTTCTCTCTCTTTCTTACTCTTTCCTTTCTCTGATTTTTTTTTTCTCTCACTCATTTGTCTCTTACTCTCTCTCTCTCTCTTTTGTCTCAGGAAATTCGCAGAGAAAGTACAACAAAGGTGCAGCAGCCCACCATCTTCGCATACACCACCACCATCTTAGTTCGAGCAGTAGAAATCATCTCCACCATACACCGAAAGTCAATTGGACGGCTCAGATTCGAGGTTGGGAGTTGCAATTCGATTATGAAAGGAGACGGAGGCCGATTTTGAGAAGGGGATGGTGGGTTTTGGGGAAGTGACGACCCAAGCCTCCATCCTAATCTAGGGTTTGTTCTTAGATGTTAGTTTTAGGGTTAGATTAGATTTAATTGTTATTTAATACTTGTTTTAGTTTCGATTTCAGTGTTTGATTAGGTTAATTTCATGTTTTATGTTTAATTTCCTGTCTTTGTATCTGGTTCTTTTCTTGGATTGATTTTCTATTATTTGTTCTTGAATGTTGGTTTGTGATTAATTTGTGATGAAATGCATTTTGTTTATATATCTTGTCCCCTGTTTCTTTTCCCTCTTCGTCCCCTGTTCCCCCTTCTTTTCTTTTCTTTGCTTTTTGTTAGTCAGTAACAACAGTAAGTAGTAGTAACATTAGGATAGTTATTTTGTTCTCCTTTACTTGTTAGTTTATTAGGGTAATTAGTTAGGATTAGTTTTATTAGAGTTTAATTCAGTTTAGGGTATTGTCTTTATTTGGGTTAGTTGATATTTGGGTCTTTTAGTTTAGTATTGGTTAGGCCAAAACTAGGTGTTTATTAGGTCCGTTTTTAGTTAAGTAATTATCTAAGTTAATTAGTTAGTATGGAATTCTAGGTTATTAGATTTTTGGGCCAGTTTACTGTATAGTTGTTTTGGGTCAGTTTTAAGTCTAGGTTTTATTTGGGCCAGATTAGATAGGATTTTAGTTGGGTTATTTTGAAGTCTCTTAGAAACATATTAGGACTAGAGTATTAGTTGGGTCATTGTAGAGCTTTTTAGAGTAGTGTTTGGGCCATGTCTTTGGGTTTTCATTAGGTCTTTAGGGCTAGTAACTAGTAAGTTAGTTTAGTTGGTGTTTTTGATTAAATTAGTTTAATTAAGCTTGTAAATAAATATGATTAGTGAGTAGGTGTCTTAGGTTAGGGGGTGATTAAGGCTCTTATTAGGTGTTTGTTTTGAGGTTTGATTGGAAGAGAATGATTAGCTTAGTTTAGGATTTTTCACCATTACTATCTATCTTTTGTGGAAGTTTAGTTAATTGAGATGTTGCTAAATTTCCTTAAAGCGTTAATGTGAGGTTTTAGTGGGATAATTAGGTTTGTCATTCATGGAAGTGAGGGTAGATTTAATTAGGGTTTGTTACACTTTATACTCTTAGGTTTTAGTCTTCATGAAATTGAGGGGTAAGATTTGGGAAGTTAATCTAATGTTATCCTTGGAAGAGGGTGCTTAGAGTGATTAAGTTTTAGTAACGACACATTCCTAGCTTAGTTATAACCTTTCGATTTTCCTTCGATTAGATTTCCTTTAGGCGGCTAAAATCAACCCCCGAACTTTTTTCTTCTTTTATTTGTGATTGTTATTGTGTCCTTTTATTAGTTTCCAAAACTCCAAAAATTGTGGAAATTCTAGACCTAGTAGGTGAAAGTTCGAGTGATTTTTAGGTTCGGTACCCCGACTCCCTGTGGATACGATATTAAACCCCCGGCTATACTATAGCTTAAACAGAATTAACGTGGAAAAAACCCAAACCGGGAAAAAACCACGAACGATGCACTATCAGAGGATTACAACAGTGTTTCAGAGATTCCCAGACCTCCACAATCTCTCACAACCTCCCTAGAGTTACAACCTGAGAACTCAACACTCACAGATGAGCCTCACACAACTCCCTCAGGGACACAGAGATTACAGGTCAATCTCTTGTGGTATAAGATGAAACACTCTCAATTGCTATATAAATAAACAAACCTAGCACCTAGGCTCTATTTGTAGTACAAGGCTGACACAATTTTAGGATTAATAGAGTCCCTACAGCAAAGGAATTACAAAAAAGAAGTGGAACAAATCAACAATCTGATTCCCACTCAAACTCTTCTACCTTGCTCCCCAAGAGATAGAGACCAACCCAAAATTGGTCTCCACATTCAACCCAACAGTTTCAACTTTGTCCCATTTGGCAGGTGTTTTCAGTGCACACTTTAGGAGATTGGTAGGTGTTTCTTTAACCCAATTTCTGGTGGGTGTTTAAGAATTCTTCATGGATAGCTGTTGGTCATCTTTAAGCTCTCCTTGTTGGATTCTCTATATCATTTAATGAGGTTTATCTTTAAAATGATCATATCCTATTTGATTTTCAAGTTTTGAGCAATATTTTTATCACAACTGTTTATTCTTGATTCGTAGGTTCCTTAAATGATATTTCGGATTGGTTTGATCTTGTCTAGCTAAACACAACAGCTAGACATGGGGGTGATCATCATTACAAGAATGTAATATGTTTGAATATGATGACAACTGTTTCTATTAAGTCCTATGGGTCGATTTTACCTTGATTATTGAATGTCGAACACTTATATTGATCTTTAGGGCCTCATGCCTTCATAAAATTTAATATTTATGCTCTGAAATCGATCACCTAAGTTGTTACATATCCTTCACCAACTTACCAAGCTCTATCGACCAACATAACATCCATCAACTAACATAACATGTTGAGTATCTAAAGGTTAATCACCATTGCGTTCGAAAATGGTAACATTAGCTACAGAACTATCTGATTTAAATCTAAATTTCCTTCTATACTTCCAAGCATATCCTTCCCTCAATGATTCGAGAGTGTGCTCTAGAGCATGCATTCGCATACTTATAGAATTAAAAACTTCCTCACCTTCCATAAACTCTATTGGATAACCGCAAACTATAAAACCCTTGTACCCCAATCTTTATTTGTATTCATGAGATGTCTCAATCAATCAACCAAGCAGCGTCTCCATTCAAGAGTAGCCGCAAAATCCTTTATCCTATCCGGGCTAGCAGCTTAGAAATGTCTAGCCATAGTGTGATCCCTGAGAAGATGAGCTACCATCACCAACTCATAGCCACACCAACAAATATTACATTCAGAAAGTCCACGTACAGAACCCTTTTCACCCATAGAAATAGCATTTTTATAGATATTTCGAATAAATAGTTCAACTTTGGAGGAAGCTCTAAGTGCCAAAATTTTCTCCAAATTGATGTAGATTTACTCAAATTATCCATCAAAGTTATGGGATTATGTTGGGGGGAAAAAAAACCAATATCTAATCTTAAATGTATACGACCCAATTGGATGACCACCCTAACAAAAGGAATCGCACCCTTTCACTAGGAACAAGAGTAGCTAAAAGTTGAATATTTCAGGGGAGAAGGATTAACAAATTTCTTGATGTTTCCAAACCCACTCGTTGTTGTCATCTCTCACCCATTCACTAATTCTAGGAGATAAAATAGTCTGTTCAACTCAACCTCTCAATTGGACTTGTTGTCCTTGCAACCATCTATTCACCCATTGTTGACACGTCCAAAAAGTAGAAATTCTTAAAAATCTTAGTAAAAGAATCAGATTATTTAATTGGTGTTTATTTTCGTAGCCATTTTAACAACCCAACAAATAAATTTTTTAAAATATAGAAAAAAGAAACTAAAATTAACTACCCAAGCCTTAAGCCTAGCGACATTACCACTGCCCAAAGCCATAACCCTCATTCCCTTTTCCCTCCACTCAAACCCTAACCAAATTCCTACCTTTAATCCATATACCCTACCCCATATTCCTCCTAAACTCCCAACAACCCTAATCTTACCTCTCTTTTTTTTTTCTTATCTCTTTCTCTCTTTTTCTAACCCTCTCTCACCAACGCTCATTCTCGTCTCCACTATATACTTCTTTGAATTGCTGACACAGATCTCACCTTATCTAAATAACACTTTCCACATACTTATCTCTCTAACTCTGTCCATCATTGTATCTCCATCTATCTTCTCTACTCTTCTGCTACTCAAGACCACTGAAAATAACATACTCCTTCTCTCACTCTCACAATTACTTTCTTCTCACTCACCCATTCTCCCTCTCCGGCGGGTTAGAATCGAGAGACAAATGAATGTACAGATCGAGCCCCCACTACCATCAGAGCATGCACAACTGTAGCACCTCGAATCGACACCCATATATCCCATCTCCATCTTGGGAAAGTAAGAAGATAAGATGGATGAGATCTGAGTTGAGGCCAAGGTTGTTAAAATCGGGATCCTAACTAGAAACTATGGGGAAGTCAGGATCGGGAATTAGCCTATGTCGGATCGTGGATCGTGTGTTAACAGTATAATCGTATCGAGGATTTTAGACCATAAAATCGTAGGATCGTAAATCAGGATTGGGATTTTAATAACTATGGTTGAGGCCGGGTTTGAGTATAAGCACAAGAGGTGAAAGGCCATTTGAGGGCATGATTAGGTGGTATAGAGCCTTCACTCGCAAAAATTAAGGTTTGTTAGTTAAGGTTTAATCTAGGTTTAGGGTTTTAATTCATGCTCTAACTCATATCTTAATTCATGTTTAGACTCGATTTTAGTTCAAATTTAGGTTTATTTTCATGTTTCAATTCATGCCATTAGATTTTATTATTTCGAATTTTAGTTATTTTTTGGATGTTATCTTTCTTTTTTTGGGTCGCATTTAATTTATGAGTTTGCGTTTACGTTCTTGTTCTTTGCTTCATTCATCTTATTTTCCAGGCTTTTACATATTGATATGAGCTTTATATATGTGATGATGATTTTTGGCCTTTTGTTTATAGGTTTATTTTCATGTTTAAAAAATAAATATCATCAACATCTTAGGGTACCAATAATACAAAATACTCTCCTACATTATTAGAACTAGTGTTTATTATATCAATTGTCCTAAAATATCAATTAGCCTCGCTTGAGCTTATTATATTGAACGTGGTTCGCAAATCTTAGATGCCTGCAGACATAGCACTATACTTACAAAAGTGTGGTAACAAAGGGTGGAAATTTAGCATAGAAAACAATGGAACTTAGACTGGTTTTATATAAATTCAATCCATTGAACTTAGCATTCACATGCATGTATGTACAATACAAGTCAAGTTAGCTTGTAGTGAGGAGCTACGTAAAATAAATCATGAGGATGCGCTTGGTGGGACCTTGAAAAAAGACCTAACTACTTGTATTACCCTTTTGAAAAATTTTGAATAAGCTATATTACAAAAAAGTAGCAAAGTCCCACAAGTTTTTGAACATGGATGGCACTCTAATCTACTGGAGTACAAAATTATTTTTTTTAAAAAAAAACATTTAGAAAATCATGCGGTATATATATAAGAAAATAAGGCACAAACTTCTTCTACATTAAACTTAGTGTACAAAATTAATAATATAGTGTACATATCTTGTTTCCTCGCCTTGAATTTTAGAACCAATGTTTTTCCCTCTTTACTTTGAAATTTTAAACTTTGTCCCTCGTTTTCCCGTCTTCTTTTCTTATCAGTCCTCTCAACTAATGCAAATTTGGAAGGATAAATTGGATAAATATAGGGATGAATATCAATATGATGAGGATAATTATTGCTAAAAATGCTATGCAACACCACTTCCTTGAGTCCTTTTGGATCTCTCTAGCCTCCTCGAGCTGCTCGGTCCCACGCCTCACAAACGAGCTAGCGTGTGCGACATGGCTCTCAATGCTATTTAGTTGCTGACCTTGGGCATCAACTAAAGCGGCCATGTCAAGGAAGATTTGGTGGAGTTCTATTAAGTTTTTCTCAATCTCCTTCACTGCATCATGCCTCTCTTGGATCTCCGAAATGGTGTCTAGGATTTGTCCTCGCCCTTGCTCTTGGATCGCCTTTTGAAGGAAGTTTTCACTCTCCCCACTCGCAATTAGGTTCTCTATTGTGTTCTCATCTGCCTTTTCTCCCGTAATGGTGAAGTATCTCCTTTCTACTGTCTCCTTATATTCGGCTTGCATTTTTGCCCTTAAGCCTTGAAAGTCGTCCATCATGACCTTAAGCTTTTTCCCTAGGCCACTCACCACAGATGTCCGGGTTCTATCAGCTGAGGACCCTAGCCCCAAACCAGGCACTTTTCGACTAGCCTCATTGGACTTCTCCAGAGCTTCGAGCTTGCCCTTGATGACCTTGACCCGCTTTAGTACTTGGCAAACGTCAGAGTCCATCTTAGCACGAAGCTCTTTCATGGTCTTTGCATTGTGCACAATCTTACATTCCTCATTCAATTCTTGAAGCCTTTTGTAGAGGCTCTCTACCTCCTTCATGTCAGCCTTAACCTTTTCCACATCCTCAAAAAACTTGTCAAGGTTCATCCCTTCATTTCCTCCAGTACCAGCTTCAAGGTCACCCGGAAAGGCTTGCCCATCCGAATATTTCCTAAACGAGCTCGAAAAAAGGTCATTCATTTTTGCTACTTTTGTTTTCTTCTTCCTCGACTATCTCTTTAAGAATCAAATGTATAGAACGATAATAAAGACTAAACCTAACTGATAATATTACCCAAAATTGTTCCTTTTTTTTTGTTCTTAATTAGAGGAGATGGTGAAGGGGTATGCTGGTGGGCTGAAACTTCCTTATGTTGTGGAAAATTAGCCCCTTCACCACCAATTCATTGATGAAAATTAAAGAGAGACGGGGACAATGATCAAATTGTTTGTCAAACACAACAAATGAAAAGAAAAAAGGTGGATTAGTTTGTTAATGATGTTGGATTTTCGCACAATTTTGTTTTAGGGGAAGAGGTTGGGAAGAGAAACGCCATTGGAGGGCTTGTAGTGAATAGGTGTTTATGACCAGACAAAGAAATCAGCCAAAAAAAACTTTAAATTATTAATAGGAAAGGAAAAAAAGGATGGATCAAATTGAGTTCACCCTACTTAGCATGTTTATATCCATGAAAAAATTAAAGAGCTATTTGTAAATTAATCACGCGACTTTTCTGTCATCTGTTTGTCTATTTTAAGATGATCTCTATATTTTTATGTTGTAAAATACTCTAAAGTTAGCTGTCTTAAACTATTAGTCATATTATTCATGTCCTAACAAACATGACATAAGTTTACCAAACTCCAAAGTAAAAAGGACCATAATTTATCCACATACAAAAGTAAAACTTGAGTATTAATTCTAAATTGTGTTCCTAGTTAATAAGCATAACATAAGTTTACATACTCTCCAGAAGAACACAAGTCAAGAAAAATCATTTTGGAAAACAAAAAAATTTGTTGCCCTATATCATTTTTTTGTAGCCCTTTAACTTTGGGCTACAAAAAGATTTTGTCACATGTTTCTTGCATTATCTCCAGAACCCAAGGTCGGGGCAACAAGTTAAAGAGATTAGTAGCACAAGAATACCTTTTGTGGGCCTATATTGTCAAACCCGAACCAGTCATTGACCCGGTTCACCCAATGGGTCAATGGGTCAACTAGTCAAATTGATTTGACCGAATTATTTCAATTTACTTTCCTAGGAGCTCTATCATAGGCTAAATCTGAAACACCATATAAAGATTCTTTCTCATTTACATATATATATATATATATATATATATATGTTGGGCAGTGTCCCAATTTCATTCAGACTCAAGTTTGGAAATAAATAATTATTTTTCTTATTGATACTGCTTGGGCTCCAAGCAATTGATTTCGACTAAAAGTCTATTCTAGGATTACTTGGGTTTGCTATAAATACTAGGTTGTTCAACCTAGTTTGGGCTCCAAGCACTCTTGTGAGATCTCCTTTATTTATTCCATTTTGAGAGTTTTTATTATGAGATTGTAATCTCTTTATATCTCGTTACCCTTCCTTTGAGATATGTCTATTCCTGTTGTGCTATAACCGTTTGAGATCTTTCCTTCTTGATCTCGTTGTGTTATACAGGCGTTTGGGATATCCTTTGTAACCTACTCCCCTTGTGTTATATTCGTTTGAGATCTTTCTTTATACGATGCTTTTCTGTGTAAATGACTTTCTACTATGAATCTATTTATATTAATTTATTCTGACCTTATTATGTTGAATTGTCCTAATGCATTTTTTAAATTTTTTCTGAATTTATTTGTGAGAACTGAGAACTTTAACATAATTTATTATAAACTTATTTGAATGTAAAAAGTAAATTGAAATATATTTGTTTAGGTCTATATATTTGCAAGCGTAGAATTAAAATTAGTACAGTAGAGACGGAATACAAGTGTGAATGACTGAATGATTAACATTTCTATCGTAATTTGGAGACTATTATGCACTACAATACGATTTGGGTAATTGGTAGCTATGAAGGGAGGTGAGAGTTGACATCGATCATGTGGTTTGCACATGCCCTGCTTGGAATGAACGCTGGCAAACAGGGAGACAATCCAACAAAAATAAGAATTAAACCCTCCCAATCCCATCGAATTAGTTTGCATTATTTTATTTATAAAAGTTTCGTTTCAACTTTTCAATCTAGTTGCAAAAAACACTTTAGTTGCAAAAACCTCAAATTGGCCCATAATAGCAATGAATTTATTCAAACTAATAGATAACTGTTTAATAAATGACAACAAATATGTTTATAATTTTAATGCTATAACAACAATTGCATTATAACACAAAAGTAGCAGATTTAGAGCGGATAGCTTCTAACTGTTTAAGTAACTATTTGTGAATAATGTGTTCAGTCAAATTAGTTGTTAGATTAACTTATGCAATTTAAATGACAAAAAAGCCAAAAAGGACATGACTATAATTTTTTATATTTTACTCCCCAAGGCAACATCAACCTCCTTCTTCTTCTTCTTCTTATTATTATTATTATTATTATTATTATTGTTAGACTCAGATACCCTTGTGAGGCTCTGATACCACTTGTTAGGGAAAAATATAATAGCAAGGTAACAGCGGAAGCGATTAATAGAATCGAATTGAGATGACGGAAATTACGACAAAATTCAGGAACAAATAATAAGAGCGATAAAAGAAAACAACCACAAGGTTTACGTGGGAAACCGAAGAACTCGGAGAAAAACCCACGGACGGCAAGAGCCAGAAAATAATCCACTATGAGAAAGGAGGAGTACAACCCGATCACTATCACAGGGTGTGATGCGATCAACAACAGAGGAGATTACTATCACAATCTCTCTCACTCACAACTCACAATCTTTCTCTCTGGGGATACAATTGAGATCGAAAATATTGGTGAGACCTTTTTCCCTCTCAATATTTTCTCCTTCCCTGACTCTCTATTACTCGATCATTGTTCGCCGTACTCGACGACATCAAGCGCCGTGCGCCACGCGCTGTGCGCCGGGCCGTAAAATAAAGTGGAGAATACCGAACACTATTTATAGGAAAAACTCCCTATTTCTAACTTGACTCCCACTCCAATTAGATTTAAAATCTAATACAATTAGGAAACCCAACATAATAAGGAAACCTAAATAATATCCTAATACAATTAGGAAACAAATAATTGTGAGATCAAGAGATTCGGTGATTTTAGGACACATTCCTAACAATTATGTTGCTTCCAGCTACAAGAGTAAGGCAACCCCATTGCAATCAAAATGAATTCATTCAAAAGTCAAAATAAGTATATTCTCTAATATATATACCCGGTCTTC
Organism: Portulaca oleracea; assembly: GCA_029582165.1. Lineage (NCBI taxonomy): Eukaryota > Viridiplantae > Streptophyta > Magnoliopsida > Caryophyllales > Portulacaceae > Portulaca > Portulaca oleracea. Next base: position 30,530,727 of record CM055881.1, on the reverse strand, counting down.
TATTTAGTTGTGAACAAGGATCATTGATTAACAAAAAATCAGAGGTATAATGAACCACTTTGTAATTCTATAAGACTATATTGCCTCCTTGTTTCACTCAAGTAATCTTCTCTCACCCAGATTCCCCTGATTTTGGAGAACATCTGAGCTAGGGGCAAAAGTTTACAATTAAAACTGGGGATCAACAGAAGGGATAGAGAGAATAAAACCATCCAGAGCATCATGGCTCCCAATGAAGGTTGGAATCTACCAATGATTCATTCCACTTTTCAATGGGAGTCGGCAAGGGCCATTCTGGCCTATCGTCTGAGAGAACTGGGGAAGGTTGACTGTTTTTATTGGACCCAGACAAGGAATGGAAGATACACAACAAAGTCAGGTTATTACTTCCTTTAGGAAAGTAATTTGGCAAATGGTAAGTGGGTAATCAAATCCCAGATAATAAAGCGAAGAATTGGAAAAGAATTTGGGAGTTAAACACCCCACCTAAATGGAAGAATCATTTTTGGAAGGTTGTCCACAAGGCTCTTTCAACAGCAGACAAAAGGGCTACATGGGATCCGAACACCAACTCTCTTTGTTCCTTTTGCAAGGAATTAGAAACGACACAATATTCCGAGATTGTGAATGGGCAGGCCCAATATGGTTCGTCTCATCAATTGGGATGCGGAACCAACACCACATCAATCTTCCATGGCACATATGGATCCATAACTGGTTCACATTCCTTTTCCTACAAAAGGATAATGGAAGGGACCTGGTGAGGGAATTCATTGGCACACTTTGGCACATCTGGATAGGCAGAAACAATGGTGTCTTCAACAAAAGCACAATACTCCCCGAAGAGGCAGTTAGGGGGATCAAAGAAGAACTAAAGAAGCTAGGCAACTGCACAACTCCTAGGGGCGGGGAAGAAATCCAGCCAAGCCGAATGGGAAGAGATAACACAACACATGTTTTCGAGTGGAAACTAGGATGTGGGGACTATACTCAAGCAGAGTACAAGTGTGATGGAGCGTGGAATCAAAGGACACTAGAGGGAGGGATTGGATGGATATCAATCCAGGGTAGTAACAAAGATTATGAAGCTCAAAAGGTGTTCAATCATTCCGCTCTGTAGATGGAACTGATGGCAATTGAGGCGGCACTCACAAACACAATAAGTAAGGGGTATAATAAAACTAGCATCTCCACGGATGCCCTACAGGTGGTCCAAGCGTTCAAAGATACAACAAGATTACATCCAATCTGCCAACAGGTGTAAAACAGTTGTACGAGTAAGTTTTTAAATTTCGATTACTAAAATGTCAATAAAGTTAGTAGGCACATCTTCAAGGAAGAACACACTCTGACTAGGAAAGCCAAGAGTGGATCCCTTCCATGATGGTTAAGTCTAGTTATTGTAATCTATCTGTTATGCCAAAAGTAAAAAAAAAAAAAAAAAAAAAAAAAAAAAAAAAAGTAATCTTCTCAATGCTTCCTGGCTTGTTTCATTAGTAAGATGTATGGCCTCTCCTCGATAGCTAATGTTGATTTATCACTTGATTATTTTCATGTTAATGGTAATCAATAAATTCTAGGAGTTTATATGGGAGAGACATTTTTTCAAACAACTTATATGCAACAGAATATTGAGAACCAAATTCAAACACAACAATGTGCAAAATCAAATACGCATTGACAATGTACATGAGACTTTCACTACAAGCATAAACAAACCTAAAGCTTTTCTCTCTCAAATAGCTTATATGTATGATTTTCTCTACAAATGTTCATAATCTCAAGTCAATCAAACTCTCACCCCACCTAGTAATTCCTTCAAATAACGTCAAAATCTTCCTTTTCAAACTAGTATTTCTTGTGGTTTGGACCATTATTGCCTTTAACCTTCTGCTTTAGGCCTTTAAATCACCATTGATTGCAATTAAATTACCGCTATTTGACATAATTTGATTGAGAAATCTGAAGGGAAGGGGAACATAGGATTAAGGAAAGTAGCTTGTCTAAGAAATTTCTATAGATAGAAAACATTGTCTCTACTTTATTTTTGGCTATTTTTGATGCCATTGGAGCTCCTACATCAATGGTTCTTTTGAGCTTCAATGGCTTTATCTACTCTTTTTTTTTTTTGTAGCGAGAAAGAGATAGATGCGAGGACAATAAAAGAGGGTTTTGGTTCTTTTACACTCACGGCAGATATTGTAACATGATTATAAAAAATTAAAAAAAAAAAATTAAGGGCAATATTGGAATAAGAATCTGTAAATGCTGCTTTTTGTACCAGAAGTTAGTAATTGTAACGTTTCAAAACATCCTATTAAAGGCTAAAACAAACGCTATTTATTGATTTTAAACATTGTTTTACTGAATATATAAAATTTTACTAAATAGTGTTTTGATAGATTAAGAGTTTAAGACGCTAGAAACTACTACAAACGTTGTTATCGAACATGACCTAAGTTTTGGTGAGAAATGTATTTAGTAGCAAGTATGCGTGAGAGTTATGAAAGTTGCAAAAGACAGGTTACTTTGAAATTACGTCAAACCACAAGAGATATATATATAAATATTCCTATATTTATTGTGTTGATTGATAGTTATGGGTAGAAGGACATTATTTAGGTCTTTTATTATGCTTCGTTTAGAAGTGTGCTCATAAAAATCCCTTTTTAAAACTGAAAATATGCTTTCCAATACTTGAAGGACATATTTGCAATTAAGAAGGTAATAGTAGGGATGACAATGGATTGGATTAGGGGTGGGTACACCTGTCAATTCGAGCGGGCGGGTCGGTTTTAGGTCGGGTTTGGTACATGTCGGTTTCGGGTTAATTTATATTTTAGGTTTGAAAATTTTGCCCCTAACCTTAAAATTTCGGGCGGGTTCGGGTCGATTTTCGAGTCTGGTCAATTTCTGCCAGCTCTAGGGGTGGGTAGTATTATATCCTAATCCTACCCATATTTAATAAGTAGGTAATAAATATGAATACTCTTACCCTTTCTTGGTGGGTATTGCAAATATAATGGATATAATTTGGATATATAATTGAAAATTAAATTATACAACCCATTTCATACCCATATGTACTAATTAATGGATTATTTTTGGACATAATAAGATTAATCATTGAAAGTAAAATCCCACATGATGATTCCTATTAGAAAGAGAAAAATTGGGCACACTTTATGCTAAAATAAAAGTTATAGATACCATAATTACAAAACTCAATAAATTAGTAAATTTCGTAAGCATTAATGCAACTATAATTTTCACTTCATTTTAACAAATAAGAACCACAACCATGTCGGCAGGGATGAAGTCAGACCTAAATATTGAGGGGGGCAATTATTATAATACTTCTATTATGTCAAAAATGGCCATAATAGTTGAAAAACTTAATTTTTCAACTTAGATTGTAATGGACTAAAGTTAAATGTCTCATGAAACCTCATTTTTGCTTCTTTCCCATGGATTAGTAGGTGGGGAATGAAAATCTTGGGTCAATTGAAACCAATTTCTCTAAATTGCAATATTTAGGGTAAGACTGCTACACATCTGATGTTTCCATATCCCACCTGGGCAGGACTTCGGAATATTGATTTTGATTTTCTATTATGTCCAAAGATATTACTAAATAGTAAATAATGTATAGGAAAAAGAATAATGATACATAACTCAATTGTAAATGATGTAATTTATTTACCGATAAATCTATTTTTTTTAATGTACTACCTCACTTATTCAAACATACTACATAATAAATAAATAAATAAATAAATAAATAAGTAAATTTTTATTTCATTTCCTTCACATTAATAAGTAAACAAATTTTAGATTACTTATTGATTACACTTAACTTAATAATACTATAGGTTCAAGAATAAAATTTATTGGTCTTTTATTAATATTTTTTAATTATTTGCTACAATTGCATATATATTTCTTAGGGCATGTGAAAAGGAGGAAGGAAAAATGCATAAAATGACAAAGTAAAATAGAAATAACCTTGTTGAGAATCAAACCCACAACCCACCCTTTGAAAATGAAGACTCCACCAACAGCTCCACCAGAAGATTATGCTAGATAGGCGGGCATAATGTATATTAATTCGGTGAAGGCAGGGGGCAATTGCCCCCTCATGTCCCAATGTAGCTCAGTCCCTGCATGTCGGTGTGCTTCTTTTACTTAAGTACACGAAGTTTAATCTGTAAAACTCAACAGATTAGCCATAAACACAAATATTAAAATATATCGGGTGCCCAATAATGAGTACATGACCTTTAATTTTTTAGGTATTTGGGTCAGGTGATTATCGGGTAGAGACGAGTGTCCTAACCCATTTTTTTAAAAAACTTTATCACACATAGCGGGTCAAGTAAAGTCGGGCACTCACGGGTTTGGATTTTATTTCCATCCCTAGCTAATAGTTAGTGTTGGGTTAATGGCCCAAATTCTCTTAGACTCATTATTTGGCAAGTTTCCTAAACCTGTTTAAACTCCAAGTTATTGGCTGCTATTAGGAAATTATTTTATTTCCTAATTATATTAGTTTCCTAATTGTAATAGCATTCTAGCTAAAACCCAATTGTATTTGAAGTGGAAGTCAAAGCAAATCTATAGGAGGTTTACCCCTATAAATAGAGGTATTTATTCACCTTATGCTATGTGGCAGACGTAGCCGATGTGAGAGCCTTCAAAACTCCCTGTGAGGGAGGTACGGTGTTATTTCCACATCTTCACCCTACTCATCCCTAGATTGTGAGAGTGTATGAGAGATTAAATTTTACCTCTTGTTATATCTCCTTTTCTACTAGTGGATATTGGTTGTTGCTCGTGATTTTTTCCCGATTTAGGTTTCCACGTAAAAATATTATCTCACCCATATATCTTTGTTCTTGTCTCTCTATTATTATGTTCGATTTCCATAATCATCCAAAATTCCCTTCCGCTGCATATATTACTCTATTTTATACCCTAACAACTGGCTAACAACTGGCAACATATCTGAATCTGATCCTAACAGTTAGTTTTCATATACTAGTACATTGTGCCTTTTAAATTGTATGTCTTACTAATCGTCGACATTCTTTAGCCTTTAGGTGATGGTTAAAAAGAATCTTAGCCACTTTTGTTTACCATATCTCATATAATTAATGATACAAGGTAAAAAAATTTCTTTTTTAATTTAATAAAATATACTACTTAATTATCTAACTAAATCTACACAAATCTTTTCTTTATGAAGAAATCTTATAAAATCTTATATCAATGAATTAATCTTTTTAATTATTTTTTTATACATAACTATTGAAAGAAAAAATAAATATATAAATTTGATTAATATAATATCTTGAATTTGAAATTATTTTTATGAGCCAAATCCCTCAATTATTATAGCTTGAATATTAATATCTTGAATTTGAAATTATTTTATGAGCCAAATCTCTCAACTATTAAGCACTTGCGTGGAAGCAGTATGACCTATCAAAAGAGTTAGATCGAGTTAAACTCTTCATATTAACTTGTTTTCCAATACCGATGGTGAGTTTGATTAAAATAATTTTAAAAAAAAGTGTAGGCCCTACATTTAATAATATAAATACACTACAACAGAAATTAAAAGTAAAGAAATAAATGCTGAGAATCTCATGTTCGTCCTTGCAGGACGAGCACGAATTTGAGTTTTTCTCACCGCTGACACTTGTCCTCGCCACTGCACTGTTTTTCTTGTCCTCACTCACGCCATATCAGTGTCATGTCACTCTCAAACTCACTGTTGCAGGAGTTCTTATAGTTTGAGCAATACATGTAAATATTATCACATTATTATAATGTAGGTTAAACAGATTATCAAAAGAAAAAATTTAGTTAAACATATTAATATGAAACACATCTGGAATTAAACAATTATATCTACAGTCAAATAAAGCAAGATGAACAAGCTCAAATAAGTATACCATACATAAACAAATTAGTAGGGCTACTATTTCGGCAAAATTATACTCGTTGCAGTCCACGGTCGAAGGACCTGCAATTAGCTGACCCCAAATTTTTGCTAATCATGTATTCTTAATTGTATATTCTACTTAAATTAAAGAAAATATTAATCAGTTTTGCTATATGTCGCCCTAAGGGCGACAAATAAGAATACAATTAATCAATTTCAGATTATTTTATAAGGAAACTATTAGAATCTTTATAATTTAAATATAGGAACATATCAAAAAAAACTAAATTAAATTAAATTTGCCCAATTTGACGTAGGAAATTATGGAAATTAAATTGTTAACATCCCTTTCCAGATTACATTCATGTATTCCGTACTACCAATTTGACAGAGGCACAAAAAGTGGCGGCAGATCTTCACATAATAATTAGAGAGATGGGTGCGAAGGCGGAGGGTATTGCGGATTAAGGTTTAAGTATAGTGCTGGAGCAGTGGGGGTGGAATGATCGGAATTGGAGGGATAAGGAGGGTAATAGTTAGGGTAATCAGAGGATGCGAGTATGCGACGGGCGGAGTAAAGGCAGAAGCAGTTGGCCATGGACTCACTTGGGGATTGATCGGATTGGGGTTAGGCTTAGGAGTGGGGTTCTGGAATTGAGATTGGTAGAATTGGTAGTAATCGGATTGGCCTTATGACGAGATTGAAATTAGGGTTTGGATTGTATTGAGAGACAAGAAATTGAAGGATGAATTATGGAGGAAGAAGGAAAGAAACAAGGATGATGATGATGATGATGAAGATCTAGTAACTTCATCGACACCCACCAACTGAGGAATGAATGTGGGCATAAGCTTCATGTTCTAATTCACCTTAACTGGGTGAGATAAGGGTGGAGGTGGGCGGAGGAAAGAAGTGGCGGACATGGCTGGGGATTAAGTGGGTACATAGTCAGTCTCTTGAGAAAGGATTGGAGTGAGAAAAACTTCTCATTTCCTAGCCCTATATTAGGTAAATCTAATTTAATTTAATTATATTAATATGTTTTTATATTTAAATTATAAAGATTCTAATAATTTCCTTATAAAATAATCTGAAATTGATAAATTACATTCTTATTTGTCGCCCTTAGGGCGACGTATAGCAAAACCGAATATTAATTTGGTAACATATGATTTATATAGAGTTTTTCATAAAAGAAGATTTGTATAGATCGATTTCATTAGATAATTAAGTAATATATTTTATTAAATGAAAAAGTAAATTTTTATCATACATCTTTAATTATAGTAGATATAAAAAAAATGGTTAACATTTTTTTAATGAATTTTTGGACGCTAATATACTGAACTTTTGGGATATTAGACAATAATATACTGAATTTTGACATTGGACAATAATACACTGAACTTTGAGGGGTATTGGACAATAATGCACCCGACACAATTTCAACGGTGGCTGACTTGGTGGGGATCTTACGTGACAGACCAAGAAATGAATAGACTAAATAATATCTAAATTTATGACTTGTCAGCTAATTTATACAACAAAAGTGATTTTATACAACTATAACAACAATATTTCTGCGGAAACACGTTTAAACAAATGTGATTTTATTTTTTTTAATCTTTTCAAAGTTGATTCTTTTTGCTTATGTGTGGATTAGCTGATATGTCATAAATTTAAATATTTTTAGATCAACTCATCTCCTCCAAGTGCTACGTAGAATTGTCACCAAGTCCATTAGTGCCAACATCATTATGAGTGCATTATTGTTCAACACCCCCAAAGTTCAGTGTATTATTGTCCAAGGTTAAAGTTCAGTGCATTATTGTCCAATACCCCAAAAGTTCAGTATATTAACGTACAAAAACCCTTTTTTAAAATCATTACATCAGGGCGACGATTAGCAAAACCGTTAAATTATTTATAAAAGAATTATTGTTACTCTTTAATAATTTTCCAAAAACTTTGGATCAATAATTTTTATAAAATAAAACTCTCTAATAATTTTATAAAAAGTTAGGATCACTTAAGAGCAAATTTTTGGTGATTTGTACTTAGAAAGAAATTTCAAGATTATTTAAAGTTGCTAGTATAATAATCACACCGTAAATTCTAGTGTAGGCCCGTCTGACATAAACTTATCGTGAGACAAACTACTCATAAGGTGACCTTTTTAATATTTTAATTTATTTATGACTAATTAGTGATATTAGAATAATTTTCTAATACGAATGTGACTAATAATTTATCTAGGGGTGACTTTTACCAAAGTTAGCTCAAATAAATTATTTGTCACCCCTGAATTCATGAATAGTCACCAAAAAATTGTACGCCTTACGATAAATTTATAGTGACACGATCTTACACAAGAATTACTATAATCACAAAAAAAAAACATATTATCTCCCTCCCAAAATTTGTCTATTTGATTGAGTTTTGACCATTAATTACTCACAAATTACAATGAGTTATAGTATAAAATTAACACCATTATAATTTTTAGTAAGATATCTTTCTAATGTTATAATTTTATATTGTAACTCGTTGTTATTTGTAAGTAATCAATGATTATAATTTAGTTAAATGGACAAACATCTTGGAACGGATGCAGTAGAAAACAATTGATATCATCTTCAGCTGTTCAGCATCTTTGGGTAGCTTATGTACTAAGGCTCTGTTCTTTAGTTAGGTTGGATGTAACCCTTCCAACCTATCTTAACTTATCCAAACCTAACACAATTTTCCAAAAAAACATTCACTCTAAAAACACAATTCCTCAAAAAAGTATCATAATTTATCATAACTTATCTAACTTATTATAACTTATCGATCCAAACCTAAAAATAACATAATCAAATAACCTGTCCTAAACTTAAAATTAGGGAATTATTATGGGTCACTACTCACTAGTCACCGCCATTCACCAAGGTAGGATCAACACTTTGAAGCATTGGAGAGCACAAGGCCGACAAAAGCATACATGCTCCAGTTGTCACAACGATAGTGGAAAATTAAGTTTAATTTAGGGTTAAAATTAAATGATTAAATTAAGAGGGCTGACCGATCCAGCTTACTCCAGTACGTATCATGTTCATACTTCTTTACACTATTTGCAAACACTAGGGCCCCAGTTTTATATAACCCAGTATTGTTTATTGGCAGCATTTGTAAATTACTGTAACTTCATGGGCAGCCTGGAATTCTGAATCCCAATTGGTTATTCTATTTAATTTTTGTTTCTTTTATTTAATGATTCGTATTGTGCAGGAACTCGCCAACAATGTCCCATCTGCGCTGTCTATTCTGAAAACTAGAATTATGGTCAGACTGGTCAGTGATGCTTCATCCAAACCGACGTTAATTGCCCGCTTAGCTTGTTTCTATTTTCCAGAGATAATATTTTGAATTAAAGAGATGTTGGGAAGAAAACATGGTTATATTTACAATGAGAATAGATAATATATTAGATATACTTTATATATTGAAAAGAAATAATGTAAGAATAATATAGATTTAATGTGGGAGACTTAAAATCTGAGTGAAAAGCCCATGAATAGCACGGACACAAATAAACTTTACTATCAAGATTTGAATACAACAATAGATCATACGAGATCAATATGAGAGAGACGGATCTATCCTAATAAACCAAATTTCATAAAAGGGATAAAATGATTCGTATTAACCCTAGTGAATCCATATGTTCGCATTTCCATCCTCTTAAGGGAGATGCTTGAAAGAATCATCAGTCTTTCTGCCATGTTGCTGTCCATGAGATACTCGGTGTTCTCTTCAAGAGACACACCATACTCTTCCCAAGAGACATACATGATAACTTCAATAATTTTGGAAATGTATAGGGAGACAAAGTTTGGCTACTACTCCAATTAAATTTATCAAATCTAATATAATTAAGAAACCTAAATAATAAGGAAATCTAAATAATTTCATAACATAATTAGGAAATAAAACATGTGGCCGACTTAGGAGTTTTCATGATACAATATTCTTAACAAGCCCCCTCCGACACTAAAATCGACCAACACTCAGAAGCTTCCACCATATATATCTGCTTGAACGGTTGCAATCTACACTCTATAAATTTAGTCCCAGCCATCTTTATAAATCTAATCTTATGCATGAACTTCTCGACCAGCAATCATGCCACCATTGCTCTAATATCCAAGATCTAACAACCCATCGTTTCCTTGATTTTTGAAAATAATGCTTGTAAGGTTAAATTCACACACAAAATAATAGTACGAAAATCCAAGAAGGAATCTTTAGATGTTAAGATTTAAAGTTAGTGATTGATTTATGAATAAGAAAAAAATATTAATATTTAGTAAACTTTGTCTATTGTTTATTTAAATTTATTCTCTCAATGTCTATTAATATATATTCCTTCGTTCTCATTCATCCGTCATCAAGATCAACGCATCAATTAAATTTTAAAAACTTTAACCATTAATTTCTTTACACACATAATGTTCTAGTATACAAAACTATTATTAGATTCATTAGAAAAATACTATCATATGAGTATTATGTTGTAATATTTTAATAAGATATTATATATGTGAGATTGTTAGTCAAAGAACTATATTAAAGATAGTGAAACATTTAATACATGACAAATAAAATGAAAATGAGTGAATATACATACATACGTTTGTATATACATATATTTGTGAAATAAGATAAATTTTATATTTGTGTCAAAATATCATTGTGTTTTTTTTATTAAGACAATGTAAGGTGTTTGATTTTCTACGACAAAACAAAATTTTATTATTATGAAAAAGTTAAAAATTAAATTTTACTTCAGAAATTATTATCATGCAAATTCATATTTTTTTGATGGAAAATTTATATTGGACTTATTGAAAGATAATTTATTATTTGCAAGATCAAAAAATATTTTATTATCTCTGAGTATTAAGTTTAATTTTATTTCATTTTATAATTGTTATTCTCCAACAGAGCACAAAGATATCGACACATACATAAGTTACATGAAAGCACACATCTATTCCTTAGGCCGTGTTCTATACTGCGGTGTCATACGGTACCGCAGTTTGCCACAACCCACCACATTTCACCGTAAATCATTACCTTTTTCTCTCTTCACTTTTCTTTCTCCTCACTTTTCTCCTCTACTTTTTACATCCTCTCTCCTATCCACAAATCACCACAATTCCATCACACCTCACCGCAAAATACTGCAAAATACCGCAGTATAAAACACGGTGCAAAAAGAATAGGAAAAAACAGGGCTTAAGAAAACTAAAAAAATGTAGAAAGTGATATGTAATTACTGTATATTTTATTTAGACCATACCTTTTGATTTCTTCCAAACAGGTGATTTCTAGTGGCACAGGTTTTTATTGACATGTACTGCAAAAGCATTGCATAATGCATACCTTAATTTTTTTCATTACATAGTACGTACCATCACTTCATAATTATAATGACATATTAATTATTTTTTATTTTATCTTAAAATCTATCAAATAAATTTCAAAATTAATATAAATTAAGATTATTAATTAACATTTAATAAATTTCAAAACAATCCTTTTCCCACCACCTTTAAAAATTAGATAAAAAAACAAAGTTTTTCTTAATAAAAAAAGAAATGGAGTTAATATTAAGTTACTCCATTTTTTTGTGGAAATTTCAGTTAACCACAAAAGATTTTTCTTTTTGCACAAAAGAAAAGAGTGTGCAAAAGAAATTCAGTAAGAAAAAAAAAATAGTGTTTTAGTCAATGACAAAAAAGGAAAAAAAAACAATCATAAAGAAAAAAAAAAGTAACCTCTGTTTTTAAATCTACCTGCCTCACTCTGTCAGTCACTAAGCAAAGCAGAGGGCAATTTAAAAACAGAGCATTCCTTGCTCACTCACTTTCTCTTTCAAGAGATCTAGTAGAGGAGAGAGAGAAAAAGGATCAAAAAGAACCTTCCTTCTCTGCCTCAATCTATCAGGGAACTCAAACCCTGAAAAGTATGGGAAACAGAGCGTTTGAAATGGCAATCCCTCTGTTTATGGCAGCTCTAATGGCTGCCCTTTTCTCACAAATATCAGCAGTTTCATTGTCAAAAGCTTCATTCAAAGATAACTTTGACATAATGTTTTCAGAAAGCAATTTCAAGACTTCAAAAGATGGTCAGATCTGGTATCTCTCCTTAGACAAAGAAACTGGTAATTCTTTCAACTATTGATTTCTTCTTCAAATACCCATTATTCTTCTTTATTTATTCGTAGTATTTTTTATATCAGATCATACTTTTCCTAACAAAATTATGTTTCAGGTTGTGGGTTCCAGACAAAACAGAGGTACAGATTTGGGTGGTTTAGCATGAAATTGAAATTGGTCGGTGGAGATTCCGCTGGTGTGGTCACTGCTTATTATGTAAGTTTGAGATTAATTTCACCTGGGTATCAATCAAAATTACAACTTTCCCATCAAAATTGCTGAATTCTGAAGATTGGATTGTGGTGATTGCAGATGTGCACAGAAAATGGGGCAGGGCCAACAAGAGATGAACTAGATTTTGAGTTCTTAGGAAACAGAACAGGACAGCCTTATCTGGTGCAAACCAATGTGTACAAGAATGGAACTGGTGGAAGAGAAATGAGACACATGCTTTGGTTTGATCCTACTGAAGATTACCACACTTATTCCATTCTTTGGAACAATCATCAGATTGTGTAAGTTTCCTACTTATTATTGTCTTCTTTCTTCTTAGATCCGGACCACTTTTGGAGCGGACCACTTATGACATTGCAGTTGTCTTTTTACTTGAGTAACATATGACTTGCATTTAATATTCTAGTTCAAACCATTCTTACTTCAAGATTTGAAACATATTTAATGTGATCTTTAGCTTTTGTTGTTTGCGTTTAAAAATGGAAAGAAAGAAAATGCAAAGTGCCTAGCTTGGTAGTGAAGAAGTTGATGTACATTGATGTTGATAGGCATGAGGTTTTGAGGATCTTATTGGTTGGGAACTTGGTGTATGTGAAGAGTGAACTCTTTGTGAATTCTGACTGGTTGGTTAGGTAATTAGACTGGGTGTTAGAAGATTAGGGTGATCATTGATTAGGTGGGAATTTTGTAGGTTATTAATTTGGTAAGATTGAGTGAACTAAAGTATAACCTAAAGTTCCTTGATATTCCAATAATGATTTAACATTTTGACCAAGTTTCTGTAAAATTCATGGGTAATTCTAGTTTACCAAAATTTATTAGTTTTTGTTACAATTTATCAAAATTTACCAAATATTATCAAAAATTACCAAAGTTAAAAAACAAAAAAATTAATTTTGATATATTAACGTAAATTTGTCAAATATTACCAAAAGTTATCAAAATTTAACTTTTACCCAAATGCTTTTTACCCATAAATTTCACGCCCTGAATCAGTAATATGAATTTTGTGTCTTATGTTACTATCAAATACAGATTCTTTGTTGATCAAGTGCCCATAAGAGTATTCAAGAACAATGGCAAATCCAACAACTTCTTCCCCAACGAGAAGCCAATGTACCTGTTCTCAAGCATCTGGAACGCCGACGACTGGGCCACGAGGGGCGGGCTTGAGAAGACAGACTGGAAAAAGGCGCCGTTTGTGTCAGCGTACAAGGATTTCAGCGTAGATGGGTGCCAATGGGAGGATCCTTACCCAGATTGTGTGTCCACCACAACCAAGAATTGGTGGGATCAATACCCTTCATGGCACTTGAATGATGCTCAGAAAAAGGATTATGCTTGGGTTAAGAGGAACCTTGTCATCTATGATTACTGCCAAGACACTGAGAGGTACCCTACTCCTATGGAAGAGTGCTCTTTAAGTCCTTGGGACTAAATTATCATCCATGGAAAAAAATAGTATTCATTCTTGGGAATTTTTTTCCCCTACTTTGGTCTATACTCTACTTATTCTTCAGTTTTGAGCTTTGAGTGTCTACTCAGTGTAATTTAGCCATTCTTTATTTGTTAAATAAAATCTTCTCTTGATGAAGGCTTGTGCATTTATTTAGTTATTTGGAGCAATTGCACCGGTGAACAATTTTTTGCTTGTATTTGATGTGACAGTCTCTTATTGGAGACTCAATTGAGTCACTTCATCGATCTCTCACCAATTGATCACTCACTTGATCAATCACTCAATTGTATTTTTGTGTCTATCTTTCTGTTAAATTTTGGTTTTAATTTTTTTTCTCTATTCCTAACAATAAGTTATAATAAGGCCTACGGGATGAAATTCTTTTACAATTAAACCTACCATTTGAAATATATATTGAAAAGTTGTTGACAACTTGGAATATATCATAGTTGGTGCCTACCATTTAGAATTTCTCATTATGAAACTATATAAACTATATATGTAATATCACATAGGTTCAATCACATATTTTAAAGGATGATGATAAGAGTCTTGCCCACATACATTCTTTATGTGTTTACCCTTCATTAAATTGGTATTTCTTTTGATTTTTTACACAATATTTTTTAATAGTAAGTATAATTTTATGCAATTTTTGAAATATAATGGGATGAGTAGGTTCTGTCAATCAACACAAACGATATTCTAATCGAACCCCTCACATTAAGCTTATATAGGAGAATTGGATTATAATAATCCCAACATTACAAATTGGATAGCGATAATCCCTACTTTCAGTTTGTATTCTAGTGGTAAAAAAAATTGTATTATAGTGGTACCAAATCCACCTCTGCATTCTTTTTATTTTTTTAATGCCTACCCCATATTGTTTTTATTTTTTTCGTTCTTGCCACCAGAAAGGTAATGAAATGTAGTTGCTAAAATATTTTTAGATTATTTTTTTGAGACTCCGAATAATTATTATGATTTTTTGAAAGGAATAAAAGTGAAAAAATCGTAAAAAATTCAAAAAAATTAAAAAAAATGGGAAAAATGTCGTAAATTCATTAAAAATCGTGGTAAAATGTTATACTAAGTTTTGAATCAAACACAACACAAAATCTATGATATTTATGGTATACTCTTGATGATGTCCCACTACAATACAATTTTTTTTTTGACCACCAAAATACAAACCGAAAGTAGGGATTATCGCTGTCCAATTTATAAAATTTGGGATTATTATAATCCAATTTTTTCTATTTTGAAATATAAAAATAATCGATAAAAGTATAATTTTATGTAATTTATATGTGATAGTATAGTTATAGACTTCAATCATCTATATATTATAATAGAAATCATTATGGGTCCCACGAAATAGAGCCACGAGAGTGATTGTAGGGGAATTGGCCAATCACAACGTATAAATTTTTTTCTATTTTCTATTTTTTTATTTTCAATCTGGATTTTATTTTAAAATTAAAAAAACCAGAAAATATCACTAATCCTTGACTGCTTTAGTCTCTGAATTAAATTATATTTGTGCAAATAATAGTAATTATTTTAATGTTGCCTATAATAATAATAATAATAATAATAGTAATATTAATAATAATAATTATTATAATAATAATAATAATATTTATAATAATAATAATCTATATAATATTGATAGTAAAGTTTTTGGGTTCCGCTAAATGGAGAAAGGAGATTAATTGTAGGGATTTCGACCAATCAGAAGATAAATAAATACTAAATTAAATTATTTTAATCCAAATATCAGTAATTATTTTGGCAAAATAATAATAATAATAATAATAATAATAATAATAATAATAATAATCGATATAATATTAATAGTAAAGTTTTTGGGTCCCGCTAAATGGACAAAGGAGATTAATTGTAGAGATTTCGACCAATCAGAAGATAGATAATACTAAATTAAATTATTTTGGTCCAAATATCAGTAATTATTTTTGCAAAATAATAATAATAATCGATATAATAATAATAATCAATATAATATTAATAGTAAAGCTTGTGGGTCCCGCTAAATGGAGAAATGAGATTAATTGTAGAGATTTCGACCAATCAGAAGATAGATAAATACTGAATTAAATTATTTTGATCTAAATATCAGTAATTATTTTGGCAAAATATGATAATAATAATAATAATAATAATAATAATAATTATAATAACTGATAAAATAATAATCTATATAATATTAGTAGTAAAGTTTGTGGTTCCCGTTGAATAGAGAAATGAGATTAATTGTAGGAATTTCGACCAATCAAAAAATAGATAAATGTTGAATTAAATTATTTTGGTGCAACTATCAGTAATTATAATTATTTTGGAATAATCTACATGTAAAGTTTGTGGGTCCCGTTGAATGGAGAAAGAAGATTAATTATATTGTAGGGATTTCGACCAATCAAAATGTAGATAAATGCTGAATTAAATTATTTCGGTGCAACTATTAGTGATTATAGTTAGTTTGAAATGATAATAATAATAATATTATTATTATTATTAATCTATATAATATTAATAGTAACGTTTGTGGTTCCCGCTGAATAGAGAAAGTAGATTAATTATAGGAATTTCGACCAATCAAAAAGTAGATAAATGTTGAATTAAATTATTTTGGTGCAACTATCGGTACTTATAATTATTTTGGAATAATCTACATAATATTAATAGTAAAGTTTTTGGGTCCCGCTGAATGGAGAAAAGAGATTAATTGTAAGGAGTTCGACCAATCAAAAAGTAGATAAATGTTGAATTAAATTATTTCGGTGCAACTATCAGTAATTATAGTTAGTTTGAAATAATAATAATAATAATAATAATAATAATAATAATAATCTATATAATATTAATAGTAAAGTTTGTGGGTCCCGCTGAATGGAGAAAGAAGATTTATTGTAGGGATTTCGATCAATCAAAAAGTAGATAAATGCTGAATTAAATTATTTTGGTGCATCTATCATTTATTATAATTTTTTTGGAATTAATGGAATAATAATAATAATAATAATAATCTATATAATATTAATAATAAAGTTTATGAGTCCCGCTTAATAGAGAAAGGATATTAATTGTAGGGATTACGACTAATCAAAAAGTAGATAAATGTTGAATTAAATTATTTTAGTGCAACTATCAGTAATTATAATTATTTTGAAATAATCTTTCTAAATTATAATTATAATTTCTATTTTATTTTTTATTTTTTAAAATAACTATTTTAATATAGTCCGTACATTCCACAGGTTGAGGCCTAATTCTACTTAAATTGTAACCATCAATGTCATTTAATTCCAATATTATTGTTTCATGTGTTATTCAATTGATAACCTAATAGGTTTTCTCTTTTTTAGTCAACATTGAATTAGTTATTTCATTATAGTCCAATGGTTATGGATTTAAATAGATGAACATTTCACTATATCACTATAAAAGGCGAGAAAGAAACTCAAATAGTCTAGCAATGCAATTCTAAATTCAATTCTTTTTACTTAAGTGCATTTTGTCATCCTTTGTTACTGTTTTCTCAAATTTAATTATTATAAATGAAGGTAAGCATTTTTTTTTTCTCATGTGATATGTCTTATTTCAATTTTTTTCTTACTTACTACTTTTATTTTATGTGATGAATGCTAGGGTACAACTTTGTTGATAATGTTAAAATGTAACTTTTGAGAAATCAATATTCATTCATACTTGATTTTTTGCCAATTAATGATAAGGTTTTTATTATTTGATTGATATTTTGATTCAATTTGATCTTTTTTGCTCAACTAAATACACCTATAAATTACAGTAGCTATTGATATGGTTATTTTGTATACTTTGAAAATTTGTATAGATCAAACATCAAATTATTTTAGTTAGATATTTTTAGTAGTTGTGAGTACAACAGGCATACGTTTTTTTAATTAACATTCTAATTTAACGAGTGCATATAATATTTTGATTAAATGCTCATGTATATTATATTGTTTAACATATTAGTTAATTAATTACAATAATTGTGTCTTTAGATTATATAATTTGGTTAGTGAGTAAATTAGTTATAAAGTTTATGTAGTATATATAAATATAGCTTGACGCATGAAACTGAGGAACCATGACAAAGAAAAAAATATACAAACAAGAAGCCAAATTAAATGTAATAATTGAAAACAAGATTAGTATGATGGTTTATTTACCACATGGAAACATAAATGATAATTGGAGTTGTAACAATAATATAAAATTTTTCATATTTCTTTTTATTTGAACAAAGTAGAATAATCCAATTTTGATATTTCACCTACATGTGGAAAAGTGAACAAAAAAATGCATAATTTGAAATAAATATTTGAAACTTATTGAGAAAATATTGCTAGTTATATCCATGGAATTGAGGATAATATAATTAATTTATACATTTTGACCGGTTAAAATATCAACATAAAATATGAGAATTTAATACATACAAAGATTTGAACATGTTTAATTTACCAAATTTTCAAAACAATTTATATGTAGCACAAGATAAAGTACTTTTCCTATTTTTCTTTTATTGTTGTTAGTTGTATAGTTATTTATTTTTATAATTTTTCTCCTCTATTTTAAAATTTTGTTTAAGCAATGTTTTTAACAATATATATGGTTTATTTTTGTCCCGTGCAACACACGGGTACGAGTACTAGTATCATTTAATGTCATTAATATATAATAACATAATTTTAATAATATAACAAGACACTTGAAATCTTCGTATGATATAAATCATATCATTTTTGTATTGTAAATCACCCATCACGCTCAACTGAAAGATAGGGAAATTAGGAGATGCTTAAGCTACAAAATCTTCGTATTGTTTTTAAAAAGGAAATAGGTAGGATGACTTGAGTAAGTTGTTATCACTGCCAAGCCATTCTCATGAACTGAGAGCTTGGCTCACCACTGTTGCTGTTTTTCTTGCGCGAGCTATCTATCTATTTGCCGACTTAACACTTGAATCATGTTTGACTTGGGGTTACAGGTAGAAATGCACTACTTTTTCCTTTAAAAAAAAAAAAGATAAGAAGCAAATATATAAGCATCTCTTCTCTTGAGGGATCTGTCTAAACTATCCTTATACAAAATATTAAAAACCTCATTAGTAGGACTAAGATTTCAAACTAAAGCAGATTGGGTTAAATGATCAAATTTAACAAGTCAATCTACAATTGTGTTCCTTTCCTTATGATATGTGATGTAGAAACAGAAAACATGAACTCATGATTTGATGGATATCTTGGACAAGAGTGTAAATCTCCTAAGGAATATGAGATACAAATGTACTTACGAATATGATATAGAATTACAAAAGTTCAGAAGAAACATAAATTAAAATTTTAAAAATACGAATCTAATGTAACACAATGAGTTAGTTTGATCGCAACAAACTCCAGTATGGTCATGTTACCGTGCGATCTGAGGGGATTTAAAAGTAGGCGGTCTTCTCCACATGTACAAGAGTCTATAAAGATGTTGATTCCATGTGGACCTAAAAAAACCTGTCAAAAATTGAACAAAAAATAATTTTGAAAAGGGAAATTGGATTCTAATAATACGAACTTTTGGCCATATAAGACTTAATAATACGAACTTTCGATTCAGTGATGAATAATATGAATTTTGGCCCCCTGTTGCCCCCAATAACATGCCACCGAGTTAAGATTAACTTGACTCAGCGACGGTCTGACGTGGCGACGGAGGCACGCGCCTGGTTATTTTGACTTTGCCACGTCATCCACGTTGACTTAAAAAATAATACAAACTTTTATCTGTGTTGCTCTGAATAATACGAACTTTAATCTTTCTCTAAAAATTTCAAATCTCATTTTTACTTTTTCATCTTCTTCAATCTTCCCCCTCCCCATTCCCAGAAAACCCCAAAAAACCCCAGAAAACTCCTCCATCTTCTTCAATCCTATAATTTTTTGGACCATGTGAAAATCCGAGTCTAACAAACAGATCAATTGCAACGATGTACTTGTTCTTCAATCCAATTCGATTAGGGTTTCTTCTTCCATCCTGATTTATACCAACTTTCCATCGATCTACTTGTTCTCGCCGAATTCCTACTGGTTTGTGTGTCGAAGATCAATGGCAACGATGTGAATTGTGTTGGAAGTGGGTTTTGTATGCCCAATTTCGGAATCGCGGTTTAGATGCTTTTGTTTTGCGGTGAGATTGTGGTTGGAATTTGGATTGGTATATCCAAATCCGAGTCTGACAAATAGATGAGATTTGAGAGAATGTATGTAAATGGGAATGGAAATGGATTCATGTTTGGTGAACCCATTTGCCTTATTATTGTTGCTGCTGTTGTTATTACCCTTTAATTGCTGATGTTTCATCTATAATCCTTAAAATCACCCTCAAATTTCAAATAAACAAAAACCCTATTCACCAACTACTTCTGGGTAGTTTTTTTTTTTTGAGAACTACTTCTGGGTAGTTGATTACCCTGGAAATTTCACATATAATAATTCAGAGACTCTCAACCCAGAAGAAGAACTTGCAAATTTAGACGACAGGTTCTGGTTAGAGATAGAGAGAGAGAAAATGGGGTTCCTTGTTCCTTGTTGTTGTTTGCTTTGTTAGTGGTGTTCATGTTGAGGGAGAAGATCTGGGTTTTTCTTGGGTTTTCTGGGAATGGGGAGGGGGAAGATTGAAAAAGATGGAGAAGTAAAAATGAGATCTGAGATTTTTAGAGATAGAAAAAAGTTCGTATTACTAAAAGTAACATAGAGTAAAGTTCGTATTATTTTTTAAATCAACGTAGATGACGTGGCAAAGTCAAAACAATTAGGCGCGTGCCTCCGCCTCCACGTGAGACCACTGCCGAGTCAAGTTAATCTTAACTCGGTGGCATGTTATTGGGGGCAACAGGGGGTCAAAGTTCGTATTATTCATTACTGAATCGAAAGTTTGTATTATTAAGTCTTATATGGCCAAAAGTTTGTATTATTAGAATCCAATTTCCCTTTTGAAAATTATTTGAAAACTATTTATAAAACCAAGAGGCCTAGAGAAATAGAGAGATATGACTTCTTACCTTTGTGCTACAAACAATGCAAAATTATGTATGTGTATTAGATGCACCTGAAAAGCATAATATAGGGAAAACACAAGAAACACATCATAAAGACGAAACAAGGCATATTGCCAATACCCTTTTGCCCTTCACCCACCTACCTTAATCCTAATCCGCCAAACTCTTCTATGAAGTGTCATGCCTTCCATTAACTACATGCTTCAAATTACCTCTAATCAGTTCCCTCATAAATTTTTTAGAAATCAAACAACTACAACAATCTAGGGGCAATACAAATTCACATAAATATGCCAATACCCCTTTGCCTTCACCCAACTACTTTAATCCTAATCCACTAAACTTCTCTATGAAGTGTCATGTCCTCCACTAGCTACATGCTTCAAATCACCTCTAATCAGTTCCCTCATAAACTTTTTAGAAATCCGACAACCACAACAACCTAGGGGCACTATAAATTCACATAAACATGTCAATGTCTTCTAGTAAGTTGCAACTAATAGTTTTGTTTTGTTTCAAAAGAACATTCACGGAAATATCATATGGATCATTATGTCGATATATTTGAGCCCTACTCTATTATTAACTCTAGCCCCTTTGTTCCAAACCCGAAATGGGCTGGCAGAATGGCCTAAGGCCTTGTTCTTTAAACTATCAACTTAGGGTTAACTAAGCAGAATCTTACCTTTCCTAACTTTTTAAAAAACACTCAAACCAAACTCAAAATTTTAATAAAAAGAAATTAAAATAATAGCATTTTAATCATTAAATTATTCTACTTTTTCCAACACTTCTAACTTTTCATTTATTTTTCCAATAATATTCAAATTTTATTAATAAAATATTTTCACCTCACAACTAATTACTTTGAACAAATCTCAACCATTTCTTTCCTTTCCTTTTCTCTCATTACCTTACCAAACTTAACTCAACTCAACCATATCCACGATCTACTAGGTACATTAGGGCTGTTCATCGGTCTGGGACAGGATCAAACTAAACCAGATTAGACTGGACCGAAGACCAAACAAGGGACTGGTATGGACTGATGATTGGACCAAACTTTTTTCAGTCCGGGACTGGACCGACTGAAAAAAAATTTGATCTAGGACTGGACCGAATTAAGGGGTTGAATTCTGCTATCAAATTCTGTGTAAACAACTGAACCTGTACAAATATATCAACAAACAAACTAATACTTAATTCAAATGTTTTGTCTCTTCAAAGTTGGGCTACATAACATAAAAGTTAAGTCTCTAGTCCGGACCGAAAAATGTACTAGACCGAACTTGACCGAGGAGGAGGGAGTGAGTTTTGATTTTTGAAACTGAAAGAGGCACCGAAATGAGGAGAAAAGACTGAAAAGTGATATGAAAAAACCATAGCAATTATTGTAATTCGGTCCTTGGTCCAGTCCTCGCCTCCTCGGTCTTTCTAGTTCGGTTCAGAGACTGGACCGAATACTGAAATTTGATATTTCATGGATCAAGGACTGGACCGAATTATGTTTGGTCCTTTCGATCCAGTCCGAGCCAGTCCATTTTTCGGTCCGAACTGGACTATGAACAACGTATTACACATCGGTCCAGCCTACAGATTTTCCTCCGGTTTGGGAATATTGGCATCTCTGTTCCTTTGAAATCGACGATTCCTTCCTACTCCCTGGTCTCTCCTTTTCTTTCTCTTTTTAGATTTTAGATTAGATTGCTCTCAATTTCAACTCCGAAACTGGTTCATCTTCTTCTGCTTACCACGTTAGGGCTCCGACTGATCTCCGGAGCTTCTGCAGAGAGAGAGAGAGAGAGAGAGAGAGAGAGAGAGAGAGGGCGTAGATTTGGGAGCAACTATGGTCTGCGAGAAGTGTAAGTCCGTCCTCTCTCCTATTTTGTCTTCAATTTTGTTGTTCTAGGGTTACAACTCCAAAGTTCGTAACTTGTGCTACGACTTCTGATTATGCTACGCTGATAAGCATCTGACTTTCACTGTAATTGGGTACAAAATTTCCAGGTGAGAAGAAATTGGCTAAGGTTATAGTGCCAGATAAGTGGAAAGAAGGAGCTAGCAACACCAGCGAGAGTGGCGGCCGCAAGATTAACGAGAACAAGCTCCTCTCCAAGAAGAACAGGTACTGATTTATTGTTCCTCTTTTTGGCACTTTCTGTTCATTTCCTAAGGTTTTACCGTTTTAAGTTCTGTATTTGTTGAGAATTTATCAGGAGTAGGTTTTCTAATTGCTGTTTTGTTAATGATTTGAGTTGAATGTGTATTGTCTCATGGATATTTTGTTCTGAGAGCAAACTGGACCTGGAAGATTTGATATCTGGAGATGAATTTCTTAGGAATGATTGTAGTATCATGTTGGGTTTGCACTTTGCCATAAGGAGCTTGTGTCTAGCTCTTCCATTATTTGACTTCTGTGTTCTTATCAGTAAGTTATGCTTGCTTGGAGGGAGGTCCACATCTTGAAATGTGCCTCCATTCCTCAGCAACGCAGTGATTTAGAACTTCTGAAATAGTTTGTTATAAGCCTTGGGAGATATTTGTAATCCCATTATTGGTATTCAATCACCTTAGTGAGCATGAATGTACAATGAAACTGTTGCCCAAGGCAATGTTGAAGCATATTGATCTATGTGACCCTGTCCTAGAGACTGCAAAAAAATGTTTCATTTAGAACCTTGATTGTATCTTTTGCTAAGCTCTGTATATTAATAGGTAAGGGACTAAATTCCTAGTAAAACTTCATTGCTGAGTTTCTTTGACACCAATTGGGATTTTGTTCTAGTCATATTTAATAAGCTAGCCAGTAGAGGTAATTTAAAAAGAGCTTTCTACCAAGTTTGACACCAAATTGTGATTGGACATACGAGTTCTAGGTGGTTATCAGTTTTTTCCTATGGAGTAAGTAACTGAATGGATGATAGTTGGTGTTGCAATTTTGGTGAGAGGTAGTTTCTAAGTGAAGACATGGAATGTTGTTCCTTAAGGTTAGTTTAAAAAAGCACAACTGCTCAAGGCCTACAAAAGTGCAATGGGTCTTGGAGCCCAAGGTGTGGACTTTTTGGATGCAAGGTGCATTAATACCAATGACTACGAACCATTCCTATACCATAATGTTTTGAGAATGAGTTAGATATGACATCAAGGAAGTGGTTCAACTTTATTTTAAGTATGAAATATAGCACATGCTTTGCATTCTTTTGAGCTCGCTCGGAGAGACACATGGAGGGACAAAAGAGAGACAAAGAGAGATAGAGATAAAGCAAGTGAGAAAGATTACAAAAATATAGGAAAATCATTAAAATAAGAGGGGGTCGATGTCGTTGTAAGAAAAAAGTTTTTGACCTTCAGTTTGAAGTACCAAGATGTGCAGATTTTCCTATCTAAGAGCAACAGTTTGCGCTTTTCGAGCCTAGGCATGCCTCCTCGTTGGTGTTTAGAACTAAGCCCCTAAGGTTACCTGTAGTAATAAATTTTAACCATGTATTTGTTGAGATGCTTTTGCATCTTCTGTCCCTTCACTCCATTTGCGAATAGTAATAAAAACAACCAAAACTTATTTTTTTAGTTCTTATTATTTTACTGTCCTAAAAGTCACTGCATTTGATTGCTTTCATTGTTGTGTTGGGATGTCCTGGGAATATTAATATTTCCATCATGATGGTTGTTTTTATATTTGAAGAAACCTCTATGGAAATATGTGTCATTAATTATTTCATGATTGACAGTGTGTGAAGTTTAGGGGCGATGCTAGCTATTGTAAAAAAAAAAAATATGGGGGGCATAAACTGTTTTGAGCCGTTTGTGGGGGCGATAATATGAACGATTCAATTTACCCAATTTACAATACCGCCTGGCCAAAAAATAGCTTTCGTACAAAAATCGACCGGCTAACCGCTAATGCCCTTCCCCTGGTGAATTCGGTGTGAAACCCAACCACTCTACTCAGCTAGATTTATGTCACCTATGCTTTTATTAGCTGGTTTTGGAATGGATAGATCAGAGATCCAATGGAGGAAACTTATGGATCTAATGGACTACTTTGTTCCGAAATAATTGTCATTTAGTTGATTGTCATGACTCATGATCTTCAATATCATTCTTTGATCGATAGTTTCTTATCTAATACTTTATTAACAACTGCAACATTATACTTTTAGGATAATATTTTTCATTACAAATCTAATGGTAGTAATTTTATATTGTAAGTCATTGTATATATTAAGATATTTATGGTAAAAGTTTTTAAAAATTTTAAAGTTTGACTGTACAATTTCCATAGACAACAAGTAATATGGAATGGAGGGAGTATTTTATATGTATGCGGTAACTTGCAGTCCAGTTATTAGGGAAACCATAAGTTTATGTTGCATAATTGAAAGTAGACTTTGCTGATGAACTTCAAGATGACTAAAGACTACTGCATCTAGCTTTGTCTGCTTGTCCTAAGGTTGTAGTCATTTTGCCTCCAATTTACTATTATACTCTATGAAGCACAGATACTTCTATCAGCCTCATGTATCCGTGTCGGATACGTATCCAACACCGACACTCTTGGACACTCCTCGGATACGTGTCGGACACGCAAAAAAACGTGTCCCCTAAATAATTATCAAAATAAACATCTGACACTTGGAGGACTCATGGTGGACATGCGTATCCCAGCCTTTGGACACTACCGAATCATTGACGGACATCACATTTTCGGCTAGACATCTCCATAGACATCCTTAACTATGATTGCCTTCAATACATCATTATTCTTTCCTACTGCTTTACCATCTTACACATACCTTTGTCGCTCTTTCACATAACTTTGTCCCTCTTCTATTATTTTGTAAGATTTTTTCTTTTATATATATAGTTATACGATTCATAAACTATTAGAGAAAATGTATTCATTAACAAACATTTTAAAATTGAATTTTGATATTTTATGAGGTACTATATAAAATTAAGGTACGTGTCGGACAACGTGTAGTGTCCTCATATTTTCAAAAATTGCGTGTCCTCGGGTCCGTGTCGTGTCGTATCCGTGTCTCATGTCCGAGTCCGAGTCCGTGCTCCTTAGATTCTACTCATGGGAGATGGCAGAACAAATACTTTCTAGGATGAGAAGTGAGAACACATCTGTTGGGAAGCACTATTCAGGCATCAGCCAACTTATCTTCCTGTAATTGCGATAGGAATAGCATGTTGTCTTAGAGTATATTTAGTTCGAATGAACTCATAGTTGGCTTCTTGAGCAGCTAGCCTCCTTGCATAGGTATGCGCTGAAGGTGAGGAGCCATTGACAAATCCAGTATTTGTTGATCATTTAGCATGATATGTTTGGCTACATTTGATTTCTTTTTCCTTTGAACCTTGGCCACAACAAGAATGAATGTGGAAGAGTGTTGAACATGTGTCAATGTGTTATGCTTTAAAAGCTACGTGTTTGGCATAATTCAATGCCACAAGTTATGCAAATCTAGCATCAAATTCTCTTCTTCACCAGGGATTGTTCTGTTAGGTCAGGTTATGACTTATGTGCCCAAGTTTTTGTCAGACCTGAATTATACTGCACAAATATTCAGCACATTTCGACGCCATAAGTTGTGCTAATCTAGCATCAAATTCTCTTGTTCACTGGGGTTGTTCTGTTAGGTCAGGTTATGACTTATGTGCCTAAGTTTTTGTCAAACCTTAATTATACTGCACAAATGTTCTGGTTATGAAATTGTTTGGATTATGTGAGTGCAACTTTTACATATTCTCTGATATACTTGGCAGATGGAGTCCTTATGGGAACACGAAGTGCATCATCTGCAAACAACAAGTGCACCAAGATGCCAAATATTGCCACACATGTGCATATAGTAAAGGTAAGATTTATGTCAACTACCTCATGCCCCAAAGGAAAAAAAAGACACCTAAAAGAATCCTCCTGTCGTATTCTGGTCATTCTTTTGACATGTATCTAGAGCTTCTCTGATGTCAATTCCAGTCACTTTGGGACAGGATTTTTGGGATTGAGTTGTAGGGAACTGTAGAAAATAGTTCACAAGCTGTTATCTGCTTAGCTGTAGAGCAGTAGGCAGTTGGGAGGTTTTTGATATAAGGCTCCTTTTTTTTAGTTTTTATTTTTGTTAAATAATTTGAATCTCTCACCCTGCTTTTGAGATTCTGAGTGTATGGATTGACATGTTGAGCGTCTCCACAACGTAAACTATGTCAGCATAGTTTTGCAAGCTTGCAGTAGGTGCAGATAAGCTTATTGGCCATGATGAGAGGCTCAAGCTTGACCTTGTTAATTTATTTTAGCAATGCAGTTTGCTGAACTTTCACCAAATTGATTTATTGGGCTGTGACACAAGCCATAACTAAGTTTTCCAATCTCTCAAACACACACTCTGAATATATGGACAAACAGCATTTTGGTAAATCAGCACACTGAAGTTTGAGCCCCAAGTCTTGTGCCTAAAGCCAGGGTAGGACACAAGATAGTGTTATGTCTTTCTATTGGTGGCTCCTAAAGGGCTTTCATCAACCCCACTCTATCTGTAAATCCTCTTAGGGAAATTTGGTTGTTATCCCTGGAACTTTTTGATGAGATTAATGACATGATTGTTTTACTTGCTGATTTTGAAGCATGATTGCCAAATTAGATAATTGAACATTTTGATTGTGGTAGCTTCAATATCTGCAAATTCTGGACTGTTAAGTGTAAATTACCGTAGAGCATTCTGAGGTCCAGCTTGGACCAGGTAGTCTGTGTTTGACACTATGATTATTTTTCAATTTTCATGATAATAGCTTTTGAAATAATGTATAATGATTGTTTTAGGAGTCATGAGTTTTTTTTTAACTTCTTTGTGATTATGGCATGAGGCTTTTCATGTGGTGATGGGGCTTTTAACTTATGCAATCTTGAAGCTGGATTTCAAAAGAATGCCTCAATGTTGACTATGGCATGAAGCTTTTAACTTCTTTATATTGGTCCTGTGATGATGTAATTTTCCTGAGGCTTTTTAAGGGATGTGTTACATGGAAAGTGTAACGTATGTATCTCATCGGTATCTTTAGCATGAAGGAAGCAATGAGGTGTAGTATATCACCAGTTCAGTTCATAGTTGCAGGGTGGGGATCTGTGTGGGTCGAGGATCAATTATGGGATCGAAATTGTAAATTTTTAGAAACCCGCATCGAGGGGCTAGATTCAATAGGAACGGTAGTTGGGAACGTATTTCGCCGGTAAATATTTTTTGGTATTGATGAATATACACTTCCTTTCTAATTATAATTTGGTATTTTATTAGGTTGGCTTCAAAGGCAAATAGGCAATCCAATAGTGGATCACTCGCTGACATAGCAGGTGATCCTTAAGGATTATAAATCCCTTAAAGGCAATCCTACAAGACTGGATGTGATCCAAAAAATGTGGTGATCAAGTCAATTTTTTGGATTGGATTGTAGAGCAAACCAACTTCGGATTGCAAGTTTTTTTCCTTTTCTTTCTTGAAAGTAAGAGTTATAATTTTCTCTTCCCTAGTATTTATCGTCTTGCATTGGATAGAAAATTAGAAATGCTTGCATTGCCGATTATAGGGAACATCTTCGTGGGTCTCCTGTTTGGTCTCCTATTTTTGTGCGGCATGGTTTTGCCAATAAGGATTCTTTGGCTAGCTTCTTTAAGGGCATGTTTGGAGAGAAAAATGGAATGGAATAAGGGTGGGATAGGTATCCAATTCCTTTTCTTGGTGTTTGGTGAAGCATTTTTGGAATGGGATTGGGAAACCCCTAGGTTTCTAATCTCCCTCAAAAGGGTGGAATTAGAACCCTCCCATATATGGGGGGTATCAAAAGGGTGGAATTAGAACCCTTGCCTTATTCCATTCCCTTCTCTCACCAAACACTTTCTATTTTGGAATCAAATTCCATTCCCAACCCTCTAGATATCTAATTCCATACCCATTCCATTCCATTTTTCTCTCCAAACATGCTCTAAGATCCTTAATGAGGCCCCTTTAGGAGTTTCTTCACAAGATATGGTGAGATGGAATTTGAGCAAGAACATGATATTTTCTGTTAGTTTCTTTTACTTAAAACTTCTTAAGCCACAACCTTCTTCGTTGTATCGTTTGGAGGATGGTCCTTTTCCTTCCACCTAGACCTGTCAATACGGGCGGGCGGGCGGGTGGGTTACGGGTCGGTCGTATATCGGGTTCGGGTAAATACGGATCGAGTGTATTTCGGGTTCGGGTAAATACGGGTCGGGTGTATTCCGGTTTCGGGCGGTTTGGGTCGGGTCTACGGGTCATGACCGCCCTTTGTCTCAGTCACTTACAAATAATAAAATTGATTATAATTGGTTAAAAACACCTGTGTAATGTACCATTCCATTCCAAGTTCGACCACCACGATATGTCATAGTTGTATAGACATATTACTACACACCCAAGGGACAAAATTTGGCAATCTTCTAGTCTACAAGTATTATGCGGTTTACGTCAACAATCCACGAATAACAATAGTTATGAAATATATAGGGTTTTGGGATGCTAATATACTGAACTTTTAAGGTATTGGACAATAATGCACTGAACTTTGACCTTTGACAATAATACACTATTTTATTGAAAGAGAGGAGGAGCGGCGGGACTGCAGGAGTTAGAGGGTTCACTGAAAGAGTGAGTGAGTGACAGTGTTAGGGTTTTGTTTTGGTCATTTGTTATTTGATTATTTCATTTGTATGTCTCTCTCTACGCATAACTTTCCAAAGCCACCCAATATTTTATTTTTGGGCCTTAATTTTCATGGAATGGACCCATTTTTTTACACAAGGCCAAAGTAGACAAAACACTTAAAATTAAAGTGTCTGACCCAACGGGTCGACCCAAACCTGACACGACCTGACCCGTTTTTTACCGGGTTCTTTGGGTTGGGTCATTTTCGGGTCCCGGGTCGGAATTTCGTGTTCAAAACCCATTTTTTGCGGGTCGGTTTGGGTTGGGTTTCCGGGTCGGGTCGAGAATTGCCAGGTCTACTTCCACCATTATTTGGAAGTCTTTGGCCCCTTTGAAGGTAGTTCTCTTCGTTTGGGAAGCGACTCATGGTAGCATCTTGACTTGTGATAATTTACAAAAAGGAGGG
Source organism: Portulaca oleracea (assembly GCA_029582165.1). Taxonomy (NCBI): domain Eukaryota; kingdom Viridiplantae; phylum Streptophyta; class Magnoliopsida; order Caryophyllales; family Portulacaceae; genus Portulaca; species Portulaca oleracea. The sequence goes on along the minus strand of CM055881.1, from coordinate 30,500,649 downwards.
AGGAGTTTGGCAAATAGATGCTTTATGTGCAAGGAAGATCTTGAATTGCGGATCATTTATTGCATCACTGTGATTTTGCTCGATCTCTGTGGGAGCTGGCTTTTGGTTGCCTTGGTGTTACTTGGGTTGTTTCCTATTCAATTAGGAATCATATTCTTGCATGGGAGGGTGTCTATGGCAAGAAACTGAAGAAGAAGATTGCCTTGGTTATACCACGTGTGATGTTTTGGAGTATTTGGATAGAGATGAACCGAAAGGGTTTTTGAGGAAGTGCAAACTCCTCTTCAGCAATTGAAGGACAACTTTATTAAATCTTTCTACTCTTGGGTTAATGGGAAGACTTGCTATTCTTTAGACGTGATAGATTTTGTGGATATTTTGGTTGTACATAACTTTGTAGATGCTTACTGGGCATATGCTCTTTTGACCTTATGATTATATTATTTTACTATAAAAAAAAGGAAGAGATATAATTAATACTTGTTTTTTCTTTTTTTGGCCTTCAAAATATGATTGTGTAAATATTGCCAAGGATCCGAGAAATTTGAATTGCCATTATTTGGCGTTTTTTCACTCCTTATGGATTGCCCATTAGTCCAATCTAAACGTGGATTGCCTTCAAAATGACTTTAAAGTTGCTTTTAAAATTACTAATTATTAGAATACTACTACTAAAATAATTGATTTGGCTGGGGAAAATCCTGCTGATATGGTAAGAGTCAATAGATCAGTCTAAAATGTAGGGATGCTCTATATTTCCCAGCAGCTACAACCCCGACCATCTCTAACTTTCAGTCTCTAACCCTACCACCAGCAGCTGAAAACCTGCGATTTTTGTACGGAGAGAACGCCACGAGTGGAGTCGCACCTTCTGGTCAACCAAAACCCCCCACCTGCCACCTTGAGTGCCCGCCAATTGGTCACCCAATTGTTAGATCTTGGGTTTTTGCTTGTCTCTCTTCAACTAACAGCCGGTGGCCCGAAACCTGCGATTAGTGTCTGGAGAAAACCCACTGGTGGAGTCGGAGCTTCCAGCCTGCAGTTTCCACCTCGAATACCAACCGGTGTTAGTGATAAGTAGATTGATGAAATAAATCAATCCGGGTTGCAACTCGCAATCCTCGCCGAACTAGTCTGCTGTCAATCTCCGATTGGGGATCGACGATCCTACAGCACGGATCCGCGGGGGGGGGGGGGGGGGGGGGGGGGGTCACCGATTTAGGTAACTATGGTTCAGTTCAAAATGACTTTGTACTTATGGGAGGTAGTAGATGCATGTTTGAACAGGTGCTGGCAGAATCAGGTCTTCAAATTAGACCTTGAGCTGGAGACAAAATTAAGTCCTATTCGATTGCAGGTTTTGTAGAATTGTAGTCTGGGCATAAGCATAAAGAAGAGGACTTCATTGCATTATTTATGCATTCTTCAACTTGTTCTTTTTAGATAGAATTATCACTATATTTATTAGCAAGAACACATAATACATGCTTTTTCGCACTCTACTTTGTTCCACCTTGGCAACTCAGTACACTTTGCATTTCTAAAACTTAGCTTGCTTAGTGATAAGGTCATGTATAGCTTGACCTTTGTATAAACTGATAGATATTGGCAGTGGTAGGATTTCATTAGGCAATTTCTAGTCTACTCGTTTTCATCTTGTCTTTTGGTCTTGTGGTGTTCCCTACTGTTTTAGTATTTGAAGAAGGATTACAAAGGTGTTGTGTTTTTTCAGGTGTATGTGCAATGTGTGGTAAGCAGGTTCTGGATACCAAGTTTTACAAGCAAAGCAATGTCTGAGTCGTGGTTTTCATTCCAAGCTTTTCAATTACTGTGACGAGGATTCAAGTTGAATTGGCTGAGTCACTGACTCGACCAGATCTTCCGCTGCTTGCCTCTGCTGAGTGGTGTCACTGATATGGAGTACATTTTGTATGTATACTATCAACTAATCCCTTTTTATGGGAACTGATCAGATTTCATACTGAACAAATTAACCTCTAAAAACTTCCATAATGCATAGTTGTATAAATAGTGAATGTTGCAATGTCCGTAGTTCAATCAGCTATAGCTTTTTAGACAGCTATTTAGACAATCGTGAAGATTGCATTATCCTTTCATTGGGGAATTAAAAAAGGAATGAAAGCAAATGAGAAAGTAAATAAACATAAATGTAAATGATGAGAGAAAGAAAACTTTGTCTTGAATTGAAATCGAAGAACAAAGATGAATCGTTGCATATCATAATCTAATCTAATAATTGAGAAAGAGGAAATGGAGACTAGAGGGGAGGGTTAGAGAGAAAACATTCCCCCAAAACCCAGAGGTGGATTAGAATAAAAAATGTAATGTCTCAAATTGATTGTTTTAATCTTATTTCAACGAGTAAAAAAAAAAAAAATTGTAAACTGTAGTTGACACAGGCAATGCAGAATTTGGCACAGTTATGCCGACTTTCTGGATTTCTGGGCTTTAGCAAAGCCTGTGTTTCAATTGGCATAGCTTGCGTTCACTTAGCTTGACTTTTTTTCTTCACACTCCCACCTTCTATTGATTCTCGCACTCTTCCTTGGCATCGCAAATCCATGTATTCTTCATCATAAAGGGTGAGTACCTAAAAACATAGAATTTGCACACATTAGTCACTAATGAACAAAGTGAGCAAAATTAAACATTGAATATATGTAAAAGGGTCTTAGAAGGTAAAAAATTAGCCAAGAAAATAAGGTTAAAAGCTCGTAAAAATTCGGTTTATCAAACGACTAAGCACACGGCCTACTTCTAATTCGACTTAAATTCACCCTTTTTAGTAGCTGAGTTAAAGGTTTGCTCGTGGTAGAATACTCCTTACAAACGTCCTGGTAGCACCTTACCAAACATAGAAAACTCCTTAATTCTTTGATGGTGTGAGGGATAGGGTTGTCGTGGATTGCGTAGCTTTTAATAGGATTTGTGGAAACTGGACACTCATCTAGAGATAAAATGACTGAGTTATTTGACCTTGTCAACTCCAGAATAAATTTGTTTCTCTTAGCTAAGAGGGATTGCTTCATCATTGTGGTGAACACCTTCTATAAGTGATGCGAACGTTGCTCCAAAGGAAACCAACACAAATCCTCTCGAAAACTCCTTAAACACCTGATTCATTAAACCTTGTAAGGTAGCAACGACATTTATAAGTCCAAATGGCATAACCAAAAACTCAAAATGGCCATGATGTGTTTTAAAGGTTGTCTTATATACATCAAAATCAACCACCCTCAATTGATGGTACCTTTACTTCAATTCAATCTTACAAAAGATTGTTGCCCCTACTAATTCATCAATTAACTCATCTATCATTGGAGTGGGAAATTTGTCTTTGATGGTTTACTGGTTCAACTTCTTATAATCAACATACATTTTCTATGATCCATCTCTTTCACCAACAAGGACCACAAGTGAGGCAAAAGGACTACAATGTGTTGTATGACACCTCCATCAGGAAGTTCTTGTACCAACTTTTCAGTAATATCCTTTTGCTTTAAGGGGTATCAATATAGTTGAATGTTGAGTGGTTTTGCGTATGCTTGCAAAGGAATCCTATGATCAAAGACTCCCCTCGAGTACTTCAATAGCCTCTAATGTGCACCCCAACTTCTTTGCATTGTGATGTTGGGGATGACCACTTCTTGAATCAATAAGAATATGTAAGGGTTCTTGATTATAGCACCAAATAACTTGAATTGTTTGGTGACTCAAGTTATAATGTAATGCATGAATTGAAATGCAACGATCTCCTTTGAATCTTGATTAACTGCTCGAATTCTTCTGTCGGCCAAAACACTTTATCTCCTTACCAAACTACATACTATCTCCACTAGCGTTTGGAATTTCCCGCAAAAATAGTTGTGGTTTCTCTTTAACGCATTGATAGCCGTCTCATATGATTGTTCACAATTATAGCAAAGTCTCTTAGCTATCTTTTCAGCCCTCTCTATTGCGGCGATGAACCTGGGATGTGGTTTCTTGATTGATGGGTTTGGATTGGTTTTAGTAGGGTAAGTGGGTGTAGGTAGCAATGACTTTTCGTTATGTGTGATTTGGATTAAGGGAGTTCTTGGATTTGGTTAGAGAAGCGAGTTCAGTGTATTGTGTGTAGGGTTGTTTGAAGGTAGGTTTAAGGTTTCAGTTAGCTAATTTGAGGCTAGAAAGGGTCTCTTCTTGATACCTTGCATACTCGATGACTTGGGATAGAGTTTGAGGCTTGGAATCTCTCACAAAAGTTTTCAACTGAGGTTGCAGACCCCCAACAAAACTAAAGATAAAAATGGTCGGGTAGACTAGCTTTTGCAACATCAACAATGATCTTAACTCCTCAAATTTATAGACATAATCATCCAAGCCACTACACCATTGAAGTTTGTTAAATTCTTCAATAGTTCTTAAATCAAGATTGTCCTTAAATCTAGCACATAGATCAACCACAAAATCTCTCTAAGTAGTATTATGCCTTGGCAAGCAGTAGCTACCATACCATGACTCAACCTTGCTATGTAAATATATGGAAGCTAAATCTACCCTTTTTCATCAGGAATCTTGTACATTGAGAAGTATTTCTGACACTTCTTAGTCCATAGCCTAACATTATTGTAAAACTCCACTTTAGGATTGAAGTGAATTGAATTCTCACCCCAATTGCGATCATTATCTTCAGAATTAGGGCTTCCAAAGCTTGCAAAATGAAATGAGGAAATGGTCTAACCCTTATTCTTCTCAATTGACTCTAGTCACATCACTATTTCATCAAATTTATTGCTTTGCTCATTTATCCTCACCATTAACAATTTCATCAATTGACTTTGAGTATTTACATTATGATTCAAGATCATGATGCTCTGATACCAATGATGTGGCTTATGATTTGGTTAATGTAATCGATCAAGAAACCACTGGCAAATATAGAGAGAAAGAAATAGAGATATAGAGAGGAAAATGTGATTGTATTATTGTTTTTTTCTCATATATCAATGGAACAGTGTATATTTATTGCAGCCATACAATGGGTTATTTCTCACCAATACTCACAACTAGGTCGGTTATCAATTGTTATATGTTACATCTTGGAGTATCTACCTAGATTCATCAATGTGTTAAATCTCAAAAAAATTAATCGGTATTTATAAAATCCATCATAACTTTATCAATATTATTGCAAAATTCATCGATATTTTTTCAAATTTATCAATTTTTTTACACAAACTCATCACATAAAAGTTGGCCTATTTTAGTACATATGGTGGACCTATGTCGGCCCATCAAGATATACAGTATAATTTGCGGTTATGCCTAAGCCATGTTAGCTATCCGAGGCTAATTGCCAGCTCAACTATCCCAAAGTAACTGCATCAGAAATATGAAGATGGAATATTGCAGAGAAAGGATCTCGAATATGTTGCTTCCTTCTTGTTGTGCTTGCAATTACTTGTTTGGTATTAACTATTGAATGAAGGAAGACATCTTGAGTGCTAATATCTGATGAGTGACAAAAGTTCAAGGACATGATAACAAATTGCAGAGTCTTTGTCACTAAAGTACAATTGCAATAGGGAAATTGGAATCTAATAAATCAACTTTTGAGGGTCTTTTGAAATAACGAACCAACCTTGCAAGTTAATTTACAACGAACCCACCTTAACATGTTAATTTTTCTAACGAACGTCCGGCGAGTCCCACAGACCGGAAAGCTGACGTGGCGGTGTTTTAGCCAAAAAAAATGCGGAGTTAGATTAAATAAATTAACTTTTTCTTTTTTTTAAATCCACCTCAATACCCCTTTTTCTTTCTCTCTCTCCTCTCTCTCTCTATCGCCCCAGCCCCCCCACCCATCCCCCCGACCCATCCCCCCCACCCATCCCCCCTATCCATCCCCCCGACCCATCCCCCCCAACCGCCACCCTCTCACCACCGCCACCCTCACCACCGCCGCCGCCGCTGCCGCCACCACCATCACCATCCTCCATCATCATCATCCTCATCACCACCTCCAACTCCACCTCCACCTCCACCACCACCACCACTACCATCATCACCATCATCATCATCACCGCCACCTTGACCATCGCCACCACCGCGGGCTACGATCAGCGCGCCACCAGACCGTGGTGAGGATGGTGATGGTGATGATGATGATGATGGTGGTGGAGGTGGAGGTGGAGGTGGTGATGAGGATGATGATGATGATGGCGACAACGATGGTGGAGGTGGTGGTGGCCGGTGGTGGCGGCGATGGAGGTGGCGGTGGCGGCGGTGGTGAGGGTGGTTGAAAAAGAGAGTGAGAGAGTGGGGGTTGGGGGGGATGGGTCGGGGGGGATAGGTGGGGAGGGGGGGCTAGGGTGATAGAGAGAAAGAGGAGAGAGAGAGAGGAGAGAGAAAGAAAAAGGGGGATTGAGGTGGATTTTTTTAAAAAAAGAAAAAGTTGATTTATTTAATCCAATTCAGCAAAAAAAAAAATTCCTTTCTTTTTTGGCTTAAACACCGCCACGTAAGCTTTCCGACCTGTGGAACTCGTCGGAGGTTCGTTAGAAAAATTAACATGTTAAGGTGGATTCGTTGTAAATTAACTTGCAAGGTTGATTCGTTATTTTAAAGAACTCTCAAAAGTTGGTTTATTAGATTCCAATTTCCCATTGCAATAACACTGACTTAAATAAGCATATTAATACAATTACAGTTGTAAAGAACAAGGGTTCGATAGACTTATTTCTTCCAATAGACGTGACAAGATCAATACTTGTCCTTTTCACCTCTTTGTCACCTTATGTCCTATTCTTTTGTCCGGTTAGTTTGGGGTGGGAATGGCGTGATGTTGTGCATTGTGGAAAGTGTGGTGAAGTGTGAAATAGTGTTGTAAGATTCGTGGAAAGTGTGATTGATGTGGTAGGTAAGAAGAGATATAAAAAGTGAAGGAGAAAAATGAGGATAGAGAAAAGTGAAGAGATATATCATATATTGATAATGATTATGATAAAGTGTAGTATAGTATGGTAAAGTGTGGAAGCATATTGAGGGATATGGTGAGCTGTGGTACCGCACCGCAGCATACCATACAAAAGAATAGTAGTTTTGTATTAGTTCAATGTTATTTTATCATTAATAATCACTACCTCTAACCCAATTTTTTTGTTATCCCAACTAATTGGGGAAATCAATACACCTTGGAATTATGGTAAAAACTTTATACCTTACCCAAATTATCCATATATTTATTGAGAGTAATAGTTGTTGAAATTATAAAAAGTGATAAATAAATTTATTAATTAGGGGTAAAAGTGTAATTACAATTGTTAAAATTGTAAAAGTGACAAACAAATTGGGACAAATGAATTACTATCTCCGTTTTTATTTAAGTGTTACCTAGGTAATTGTGTCAAAATTTTGACCGTTAATATCTTAATTTGCACAATGATTCATCACACAAAATTGATATTGTTAGATTCGTAATAAAAAGTACTACTGAAAAGGTTAAGATATTATATGAGAAATTTGATTGAAAATGAACCTCAAAAAGCGTAAATGATAGATAAAAAAATTGGGGGGAGATGATAGATTTTAACATATATAATGATTCATTATTTGGGATTACTACCATTATACTTATGATAAAGAATATTATTAAAAGAAAACATACTTATAGTTTTTAATAAATATTAAAAATTATAGAATATTTAATTATAGAATATTTAATAACTATTGATAAAACGAAAGGTAATAGTTTTAAACAATAATTCATTGTGATGGTCCCATAAAATGGAATATACACAACATTAGGCGGTGCTAAGTAAAGCATTAAATTGGTCACAGTTGAGGGGGTAGCTCACTGGGACTTTTGAATTATCATCACAAGAAAAGTAAGAAATGGCACCTCAAATTGAATTACTGAACCTTTAAATTTAAGTGCACCGTCACCGAATTAATTCAGTTGTTTTCCTGTAATGTCAACTTAAATTTTTTTTATTGAGATGGTTCCATATAATGAGTCTAAAATAAGAGTTATATCAAATCTTAGATAAATGAGAGTTTTCAAGTTTTCATATGAGCAGTCCCTATGTTTAATTGGACAAGTTTAAGGGTATGTTAAAATTATAAGGTCCGTTCTTTTATGTGGTAGGTTGTGGTGGGGGACCACACCGCACCGGAATCTTTAATATCTACCACACTTCACCACACCACACCACAATCATAACTAATATATTTCCTTACTTTTCTATCTCCTCACTTTTTCCTCTTTTTTTCACATTCATTCTTTTCATCTACCCCGCTTATCACAACCCTCATCAAAACTCATCACACTTCACCACATTTTTTTTCACCCATCAATTTAACATTTTGAGTTTACGCAAGCACCTATAATTTTATTTCTGCATGCATATCTTTTTAAGGCGTAAATTTACATGAAGATTTTTTTTGGTAACGTAGATAAAATAAAACTAGGTAATTAAGAGGGATCTTCTCTTGACCTTGATGGTCGGCCAGAATATGTGTTTCGTTAACCTTTATTCTTTTAACCTTAAAAATACGACAAAACGATAAATTTACATGAAGAAACGTGTATGATTTTATGCTCTTTTGGATTAGAACTTTTTTGACTTGGCAAGTTGGCCGTACTATGGCAATAAAGTGCTGAATTTGGTTGGTTTATAACTTTATATAAACCACTCACTAATACGATCATATTCCGTCTCTATCTCCATCAGTATCCTGTATTGGTTGACGTTTCTTTTGGATCAATTTTGTCCCGAAACCCAAAGCATTACCAGTGTCAACTCTCAAGTCTTCGAGCAGAATTAAAATATATAGGGAAATGAGTGTAACAGAGGCATCATGTAAATTTCCCAGTAGCTTCACAAGAGCAAAATTTGGTTATAAATAACTTATAGGGAATTTAATTAGACAGGCATCAGTAGCAAAGACTAGAAGCAGAAGAAGATGTCGAGCCATGAAAGCATAACACCAACCCGGCAAATGACTCTGGTTCGAGAAGAAGACGCGCTGCTTGTGCATCCTCAACCACCGCCCCCACCCCCACAATCCCCACCCATAACACACTCATTGGAGCCAGGACCTGGTATGCTAACATTAACTTTCATTGTGGCTTTCATCAACACTTTTAACAGCTTAAATAAGTTCTCTTTTCTAATTGCAGCAGTATCCAAAAGTTCTGTCTAAAGGTATTCATTGTAACACACTTTGGAGCATGAAAGCTGTTTACCATCTCAAATATGTTTCTTTTTAAAATTTTTGAATTTGTTAAGACTGTTGGTACACAAAAATTAAAGAGTAGAGCTTTCTCATAACAGACTATTAACTACCTTTATATTTATAAAACATTACCATAAGAATTGTTGTCTCATAAATTTTAGGTGACAGTCCCAGATAAGATATGCATTAAAAACGAGCTAAAACTCAATTCAAGCTCACAAGCTTTGCTAGTTAAATAGGTCTTGATTCTAAATCGTTATGGGCCTCATTTAATTGAGATGGCAATTGGACCCATCTCACAAGGCCTTAACGGGTCCTTAACGCAAGTTCATGAATGTAATAGGTCGTCCTCGGATGCACTGAAGTACTAGTCCAACATTTGGACAACCCAGCTCTTTATATGTTCAGAGTTAAGACAAAGATTCTAATAGGCTTGGGAAGTGGGGTAAAGAGAGGTTAATTAGGGAGGATAAGGGTCTTACCCTCCTTATCCTTACTTGGGGAGTGCAATTTATTAGGTGCATCCGGAGCACGTGCTCCAGATAACATGATCGTTCACCCACATATATTAGATTGTTCATCTCGTATATTAGATTGTTCACTCTTATTACAATGGCTGTTCACTTGTAAATATCTAGAGCACATGCTCCGAGTGCATGCAATATATTGACAAATTTATCCTTCCACTTCTCCATGTCATGCAACGAAGTATTTCTCTCTCACAGACACTTCTCTCCCCTCACACACACATAAGAAAAAGAGAGAGAGAGAGAGAGAAAGAGAGAGAGAGAGAAGGGGCCGAGGTTGGGAGGGAGGGGTGGAGAGAGATAGGGTAGACAGAGAAAAGAGGGCAGGGGGGAGTTAGAGAGAAAGTTGGGAGAGAGAGAAAGAGTGGGGGGGGGGGAGGGGACGTGGGATAGAGAGAATAGATATAGAGTTAATGTGTCAATGTCATTGTAGTATTGTATATAATATGAAAGGATAAATATGTCAATTAAGACCCTACTCTTTTATGCGGTGGGAGGAGTGTGGTAATAGTGCGATGCGGTGGAAATTGGAAAAAATGTGGTGAAGTGTGGTGATGGTGGTGAATTGTGGTGGGAAGTTGTGATAGGTGGGGTAGGTGTTTTTTAATTTGAAATTGGAAAAAGTAAATTGGTTTTAAAATAATCAATGACAATTTCCCTTTTGCTGTTTAAACATATGTCAAATATACTAGAAAATAAAATTTTTTGAAAGTGTTTGTCATTTATTAAAAAAAAAATTTAAGTTTAATTATAAAAATAGAAATGATGTGGTGTGGACCGTATGGTGAAGTGTGGTAGAAATTAAAAAGTACGGTGCGATGTAGTACAACATCACAACCTACCGCATAAAAGAACATGGCCTGAAAACTTACTCTTTTGAACTCTTACACTCATTTTTAACTCCCCTCCCAAGCAAACCCTAAGAATGAGATTAACTTCAATTATAGAACATTGGGTTCAAGGAAATAGGAACTAGAATACATGTAGGCACCATAATTATTATAAACGCTAGCTGATGTTTGTGTGAAAACAATGAAATGACACATTCTGCTATCATGTCTGTGTTTGTATATCCCCCCCAATGGATAGATGTAACTGGAGAGGAGTTCTTACGCTACGGGGTAGCTCTATACCAAGCAGCACTAAAAGGTGACTGGGAAACCATAAGATGGATATGGATTGAGTGCCCTTCTTGGATCTGCACCAGGATCACAAAGGGTGGTGAGACAGTTCTCCACATAGCAGCAGCTGCTAAGCACCTCTATCTTGTTGAGGAGCTCGTTAACATCATGGATGTCAACTCCCTCGCATTTGGGAATAAAGTCGGAAACACAGCACTCTGCTTTGCTGCTGTTTCTGGGGTTGTTGAGATTGCTGCTGCGATGGTAGAAAAGCACAAAGGTCTGCCATACATCAGAGGTAGTCAAGGGATGACCCCGCTTCATATGGCTGTCTTACTTGGCCACACCCAAATGGTGTGGTACCTCCTCGAGGTCACTGACATTCAACTCTTGACTGATCAAGATCGCATTGGCCTGCTCACCAGTTGCATTGATACCGACTTATTTGGTAAATCTAAATCCCACCCTCTTCTACGAATACTTTATATATCTTATTGATTGCAACTTAGTCAAAGGACATTCGGAGGTGCAACTGCCTAAACTGGATCTTCCTAGCGGGAGCCAAAAACTGGGTGTGGTTGCGGTTGTTATTCATTGCATACACATGTTTTGACATTCGAATCAAATAGCTTTGAACTTTTTTCAATGCTCAAGTTCTAAAGTGATATGTCATGCATTGAACCTTGGATGAAGAATGAATACGTGAGCATAGATTAGCCAGCAAGAAACCAGAGATATGATGTTTAAAATTATCAAGGAGGATACATGCAATTTAGGAAAGGAAATTGGCAGTGATCTTTTTTAACAGGAATTGAGTAGTTTTCTGTATGTTCACTAACTGATGTTTACATGTTACAGAAGCCGCTCTATATATTCTACAAAAGAACAGAGATGTAGCCCTTCTTTGTGATACAAAGAAAGAGACGGCATTGCATGCATTGGCTCGCAAACCTCTGAAACCTGGTGGGTGTCAAGGAAGCACATGGCAAAGGCTCAAAATGCAATGTAATATTGGTTTCACAAATTTAAAAAATGTTTATTCTTATGTTCAATATTGGTTAATATGGTCAGTCTGATTACTTGTAGGGCATAGCACAACTCGTGATAGAAGCACAGAGGCTAAAGTTGAGCTGGAACTAGTGGAGAAACTTTGGAATGAAGTCATAAAGCAAGATGAGGAAAATATATCAAAGTTTATCGCCTCCCCTTGGCGATTGCTATTTGTTGCAGCCCGGCAAGGAAAAGTCGAGTTTCTAACAGTTCTAATCCGTGCTTACCCTGATCTAATATGGAAAGTAGATGAGAACAGGTACACCATTTTTCACATTGCTGTTATTCATCGCCATGAAGAGATCTTCAAGCTATTGTATGAGATTGGAGCTATCAAAGATTTAATTGCAACCTACAAAGATAACAAGGGAAACAATATGCTCCATTTAGCAAGCAAGTTGGCACCTCCCCATCGGCTTGACTGTGTCTCCGGGGCAGCTTTACAAATGCAGCGTGAACTACTATGGTTTGAGGTAATAATAACCGACTAAAAATATTTACTATGTGCATCTCAGCCCTTAAATTTAACAGTTTTCATGTTTAAATTCTATATAAACAGGCAGTTAAGAAGATTGTGAGGCCAGAGTATGCTGAAGCTGAAAATGATGACCATAAGACCCCTCTAGCATTGTTTAGTGAAGAGCATGAAGTATTGAGGAGTAAAGGGGAGGAGTGGATGAAGAAAACTGCTGAGTCATGTGCTCTTGTCGCGACTCTTATAGCCACGGTGACATTTTCTGCTGCCATCCAACTACCAGGAGGGGTTAACAGTAAGGGAAGTCCAGTTCTAGAAAAAAAGGCATCCTTTCTAGTCTTTGCTATGTCAAACGCGGTATCTTTGTGCAGTTCAACATCATCAATATTGATCTTTTTATCAATCCTGATTTCAAGATATGCACAGAGGGACTTCCTTAGATCATTGCCTATGAAGCTTATGTGGGGTTTGATCTTGCTGCTCATTTCAATGGCAACGATGATAGTAGCTTTTACGGCTACATTCTTCATCATTTTCCAAGACGGAATGAGATTTGCTCCAATTCCAATTGCTCTCATAGCCTGCATCCCGGTTACCCTCTTTGGTTTCCTACAATTCCCACTTTTGTTTGACATATATAATTCAGTATATGAATCCCAATACTTGTTTGAATCAAGTAAGCCAAAGTTATTTCAACTGTCATCTTCTCAGCCTAGTTTAGTTCTCTACAGGAACCAAAGTGATGAAAGAAATGTGCCAGTTTTTTCCCATCCAGAGGTTTCTATTTCCCTTAGAAATCCCTCGTTATCCAATTCAACAGCTTCCAACATTTCTTCAAAAGTAAATCGCCCCTTTTCTTTACATCGTCCAACTGCCTCTCGGATAGTGGATCCCACTGCATCAGAACAAAATACTCCTACTCTCCGTGATGTTGAAGCATACATAGAAGCTACATCCTAAAGCATCGTATCTTAAGAGAATTAGCAGCTATAGTAATTAGTATACCATCCCCAATTATTGCCCACAACATTACTCCCAGTGTTTGATTACAAAATAATATTATCCTCCCTAGTTTTAGCCTTCCACTTCTCACAATGATTATTTATTCTTTATTATTTTACAAATTCTTTTTCACTTGTATCTGGAGAAGAAAAAAAAAAAAAAAAAAACTGTGCCTAATGCTCCTTTGAGAATAGCTATCCAGCTCACATATAGTGTTGTTTGACTTGCTTGTTCTAGTCATTGGTTTCTGTTAAAGGCATAATGTTAAGACTTGTGAACATTACATATGATGACTATATCAAGCTATGTTACTCGGACTTGGGTAGGTGTGTCCATATCGGACACGGATATGGGTGTCCGGCTTGGCTAATTGTAAGAAAATTTGCACATTTTCATCGTAATTTGAAGTGTTGAGCATCGTACCTTGTCCGGGTATCGAGGGTCCGACACGGGTATGCCATGGAATATGAATAGTCGGAGTAACATAGGTATCAAGTATGTAGGGCTAGCCTTACTGTTGTATTCCCAATATTTGATGTGTTCAGTATCTGTTTACACTTTGAAAACTATCATAGAGCAGCTGACAACCATAACGGAACTTCAACTTAATACAGAAGATCATGCAGTTGAGAATCATAAACCTTGAAGTGTAGTAGAAAAATTGGAGGTGCCACTTGAAACCAGATTGTGTTTACATTACTTTACAAGAACACACAGATGAACATATCATGCTAAATTTCAGAATGCAATAAATATATTGATCCTGGGTCATTTCATCAATATCTGAGCCCGCAGCTGGCTCAGTTTATTAACAGCACCATCATTATTAGGATCGTGGATCAAGAAAGTACGGTGATTGTCCTTGACAGAAGTCCAATTCAGGCAGAGTTAATATGGAACAGAAAGTGGAATTATAAAACACTTCAGAATCCTTACTTGCTCTTCCTTACAAGTCAGGCATACTAACTAGTTTGTCCTCTGCATAAGAGTGGCTGTCAGCTTGTCAACCCCAGCACGGTCGGTTTAACCAGTTCGACTGCCAGCACATTTGAGCCAACGGTTTGAGTTGTGTATTAAGTCATTTGAACTGTTAAATCTGAGGAAACCGTTGAAAACCAGACCCCGTGAATGGTTGATCTGGGCAAGTCTTAGTTCAACGAGATTTCCTTGGCAAAGATTGAGAAAAAAAAAAATCAGACCGGAGAGTGAACCACCATTACTCCATTGATTTTTGTTGTCTTCTCTAACACTGACATCTCCATAAACTGTATACTTGCCACCTCCACTTTCCTACCTTCATTGTTCCCTCTCAGCAAACATCGAAGTAAAATCTCTAATCGTAAGGATTGTGTTCTAAAATCACCCAAATTATTCACCACATAAAATAAAAATAAAAAAAAAAATTGGTAGACTCAGTCATTGCGAGTTAGAAACACTGGAAAGTTCTTCCCAAACAATGCCCCCCCCCCCCTAATCACCGTTCTAAAACCGCGAACTTATCAGTCTGCCCAAGCGGGAGGCCTCCTCAGTCAAAGACTGAAGGCTTCTCGACTTCAAACTTAGACTTAGAGGGTTAAGGAGAAAAAGCCATTTTTTAACAGGTGAATAGCAAAGGTTGGGGATGAGGACATGAGGTCAATAACAAGGCTGGGGACAAGAGAGGGGGCGAACTAGAAAACTGTCCCAATAGAGGGAAGAATAATCAACTCATGAAAAGTCTTAATTTGCACTACACTTAAAGGTAACTTCCCAATAATATCTTTTTTTTTCAATCTTTAAATATATAATTAACAAAAATATGACTAAAAGCGTCAGTAAAGCTTAATTTTCGTAAATTTGCTTCCTTAAAAGGCTTTGATATCAAAACTTAAAGTTCTATTAAAAGAAAAAGAAACAAAACTTAAAGTTACATAAGCTATGTTAATTTTTTATTCGAATAGTTATTTTTATGTTCAAAATATTCGTCTAAATGAGAAAATATAAAATATACTTCAATCTGTGATTCCATACCTAAAACTTTCAGACTGGAGTTTTTAGCTTTTTAAAACCCGGACCCAAAACATCATCTATCCCTACTACTGTACTAGACATACTTACTCAAATTGACAAGCCTAATACCATACAATTTATATAAGCGTTTATGCAGAGAGTAATAAACACTTACAGAGATGTGTTATACTCCAAACTATGGCACAATTTTTTGCAAAGTTGAGCCAGATGAAACAGGAAGCAGAAGAATGAGAAACTAACGGGCATGCATTGTTTTCAAATGCCAAATAAATTGGAGTAAATCCTCAAATTCTCAGCCTTGAATTTCCTAGAAAGTATTATTCACAAAAACAGCAGAAAGAAAATGGGTTGGGAGGCCAAGTCAATTAAAACACAGAAGTGCTGACATATATGAGACCTTGAAGCACAAATAAAAAAATAAATTTAGAAAAAGAAAAGTGGAAGACAGAGAAGCCACTTTGAACCACTTCACGGTCACATTAGCAAAGTTTCGAACCAAGGAAGGAATACCTCAGTGCATTACGTTAGGCTGGCCATCCACAATAGAAACTTTCCTACAGCCAGCTCCATGCCACTTCAGATTAACTTGAAAACAAGCCCAGGCTTCTTAAGTAGAGCAAAGCATGTCCATGAATTATCGTTTCTGGGATTGAGGATAATGGATCGTAGGAGACAATTCCTACTTTCTCACATTAATTCACTTCAATGTAGGTTCCCAGATCGGAGCCAAAGTATTGTGGACAACCAGGAACTGAAATCGAGTATAGCAGAGGCTTGAGCATTCATTGCATATGGCTAATTGGCTATGATCTAGGCCAAACTTGACCATAAACATCCTTTTGTCTGTATATCCGATCCCAAGACCATGGAACATCTGTGCATTAAGGATTGAAAACTACGACGTCTTAAGGAGAATACTCAGATGGCAAAACAACTCATTCTTAAATAGTATATAAAAAAGGAATTTCCAGAATGAGAAGAAATGAAGAGAAAGAAAGGCAGGAAAAGGGACTCGGACTGACCTTGTGAGGAGTACAAATGTGGAGGAAGTTCATAGGGTACAGGCAGTGGAATGATTTCATAGTCAGAATCAGGATTCGCTCTTCCTGACCAGGCCAGGGATACCAATTTCGTTTTGCGAACAGGACCATTAGCTGCTCTGGTTTCATCCTGCGCAAAGGTGGAAAATATGGCGGATATGTTGCTTTTTCTGAAGAATATTTAGGGCCCATTTGAGTGAGCAAAATGGCATAAAGAATATTACAAAGCAACGAATCTTGAAATACATGAGCCTGTCAAACATTGGGGTTCCAAATTTCTACTTTACCAAGTGTTGCAATATGTCAGAGATTAGGTGCGTAGTAGTACCTCAGTGCAAGAGAATCCACAACCATTCTTGTGTACATTAGGCAAAAACAGCACACCTAGCTGATTGATTCACAAAGATTAAATAGCAAGGATAAGCAATAAAATTAATAAAGTATAAGACAGTAATGAATTAATAATCAGAAAAAAAAAAGAAAAAAAAAGACAACAATCAATTCATACTCATGTGCGCAACATAAACCCCAACCATAAAAGAAAGGAGGGAAGTAGGCCAATTATGTACACTGTGAGAGACCAGACAGTGAAACAAACACTGGACACAAGGCACTAAGTAAACAAAGACATTAAAACTATTAGCACCAATGTCAAAGTAGAATAATACACAATGAGTTCACAACATAAATTTGAAGCTACAGAGAACATAGCGTTAGTGCTATTAGAATCTGACCCAACATGATTAAAACCTAAACCGAAAATGAAATTAAGGGGGTTTGGGTATAGACTTTCAACAAGTTGAATCAAATGGATAAACACGATTAACCTATTCAATTAAATAAGTTAGGTCAAGATTGAGATTCCTGACACAAAGAAATACTTGTATAGCCCATTTGATTAACCAAGTTATAATACGTCACCCAAATAAAAAATTTATCATTTAACCCAGAACCAGCTTATTTAGATGTTAGATGTAGGGTTGAAATTTGGAGCTTGTATAGATAGCCAACACTTGAAAATTTCTATTTGTGACTTCTCAAGCTGTTGTAGATAGGTAGCAATTAAGCAGGCATATTACAATTTGCTTCATTTTCGCTTGTGTTTAACATGTTGGTTCTATGTTGAGTTTTGCAAGCAATTAAGGGTGTGTTCTTTAGTGGGTAAATACCAATTTTTACTCATTTTAAACCAATCCAAATTTTCCCATTCTTTCCATCAACTTTATCAAAACTTTCCTAATTTACCAAAGTTTGACCAAACTTACATACCTCTAGAAGTAACACATCCAAATGGTCTAAATGGTAAACAGAAATGATCTTGTTATCTTAATCTTAAATGGGTTAAGCAGGTTACATAGGTTACAATCAAGCCAACCTTTGTTTTAAAATTGAACCAAAACCAAAACCAATGCTCCGAAATCCTGCCTAGGCGAGGTACGGACCGATCAGATGTAACAATCTCACCCCTGAATTTTGCAATTTAGAGAGAGTGGTCCCAATTGACTCAAGATTTAGAATCGTTTGCTACCTACTCCTCCATGGAAAAGAAGTACAGCAGGTTTAATGAGGCAATTTAATTCAGTTCATTAAAATCTGAGGGTGTGTTTGGTGAAGATGAAAACCATTTTCTGGAAAATGATTTTCTCATTTTCCGGTGTTTTGTGAACAGAAAACCCATTTTCCTACTCCTCTTTAAGCCATAAAGCCCTTGATTTTAGTCCCCAAGATTATTTCCTCCACGGAAACAATTCTACCCCACTCATCTTTTGCAAACCTCCTTCATTGAATGTCATTGTTTGATAGAACACATTGTTCTTGTGCATCTAAAGAGTTAATAATCTAAGGAGACTGTACTTTCGAACCTTGATGTCCCCAAAAACCTCTTTATTCCACTTCTTGACTTTAACTTTGACATAATAAAGTTCCCTCGCGACAACAAAACTCGCAAAGCTAGAAACCTGAGCCTCTCCCCACCAAGCCTTGACCAACTCAAAAAAACCGTCATGATGAAGCCACATGTTCTCAAGTCTGAAAGGGGTCTTACCCTTAGCAACCCTTGCTGACTATAGTGTGATTAGAAAATGATTTAACAAAGGTCTAGGAAGCCTAAAATGGGCCATATCAGGAAAGAATTGTTCCCAGTCAGCTGACACAAAAAAATGATCCAATCTGGAGCAAAAACCAATTATGGACCATGTATAGTCTCCCCCTTTTAAAGGGAGATCCATCAGTAATGAGTAATTGACAAAATTAAGAAATTCTTCCATTGTGTTAGATGAACAAACACCAGAGCAGAACTTCTATCTTAAAGAAACAGGATTTCATCGAAATCCCCTCCTAAGTACCAAGGGCCAGGCCAACCATCCCGAATATGACAACTCATCTCACAATCTTAGCATATCAACTCTAGCTTAGGGACCAGACACTTGTGAATGCCCAAGCAATGTTACGTGAAACAGCTTGAAAAAATTCTCCACAACTGTAGGACTCCAAAAGGAATGCGTTTTTCTCCAACATCACAAGAATGCCATCTGTAGTTTTGAGAAACACAAGGTCTGCAAAATGATGAGCTCCCCAAATACTGCGAACATCCTGCATTAGAACCTCCTCCATCTTTGTCTCTTGAAGACAAACAAGATTGCACTTCGTAATTCCTATCTCTCAAAAAATTGTTAAGCAAGGTCCTCTTTTCATGATCATTACTACCCCTAACATTCCAAGATAGAAATCTATACATAAGTAATCAACATCCCACTTGAAGATGAGCAAGACCTATCATAGTTCACCCCTAACTCAAGCCTCTTAAACTCCCTTGGCTTTCTAAAACAAGGAGGAGCCCTCTGTGCTTTAGATTTGGACAATTCATGATTCTTCTCAATTCTAGAAAGGAGATGAAGAACTTCATTTTCATAGGCAATGAATGGAACCAAAATACACTTAGCAATACCTTTCATTTTTTTTTACGCTACGCACTTAGAAACATTGATAGTGTTAACATTTTTACCATCCCAAACATCAACACAAAAGGATTTAGGAGAATCTCACTAAGAGAAATCAATGGCTAAGGGAGTCACTAAAGAGTCAAATTTCATTTGTAGTGGAACCAAAGGCCTTCCAGCATACTTGAATGGATGCTAGAATCCCCCAACATAGAGCCAAAAATATTAATGTGAGCACTCAACACAATAGCATCACTGACCACATTTCAAGGTAGCTCACAAGGCATGCTGCTATGCAGGTTCTAAGCCTCAGTATGGAGGAATAGAATAGAGTAAGCAAAAGAGAGAAACCAAAGAATTGATCACCAATGAAGAGGATGGAGCGTCCTCTTCATTAACCCATGGTAACCTCAAAGAAAACGAGACAGGCATAGCATGATCTGGACTGGAAGGAAAATCCAGCTCCCAAGAAACATGGGTACTAATGTTGGTCACCATAACCTCAGGAGCAGCAAAGGTTCCCTGAACTTCAGGAGCGGCAAAGGTTCCCTGATAGGTAGGGGAAATATTCAAGACAATCCCACTATGAGCAGGCTTCCCATTTTGAATGGATTTACGACGGTAATAAACCTGAGTTATGAGAATTTCGAGCTCGACCCCTATATTGAGAAGCCGATTTGTTATTGCCATTAGGCTGAGAGTGCACTTGAAGGTCCTTAGATATACGAGACTCTTCAATATTAGCACCAGCAGTCCTCACAGAAGAATGTGAGACCACATTAGCGAAAGAGCGGGAAAAATTAGTTGGGTCACCGTTAACACCACAATTAGGAGAACACCCAAGAGGAGGTGGGGGTAGATGAACACCGTTGAGCGAGGATAGTATTACTTTAGAAGAAACAGGGCAACAATAAGCAACGTTAGAGCAACCAACAATGTCAGTTCATCAAATAAGCTTGTGTATCCCCTGGCATTCCAACCAGCTGGAAAGATAATGAAAGATTTCCTGCCATTTTTGACCTCAGACAGTTGGAGGAACTTTCTGAATTGGTTACATTTAAATTCCAGGAAGAAGGAGCTGAACCATTGCGAATCTGATTTTGCCAACAATCATACTTGGACTTAAAGAATCTGCTCCAAGCCTTCAGTAACCACAAATCCACAATTTCGGGCAAAAGAAGAGTGAACCTCCTCCCTCTCCCATTTTCAGAAATTTTCAGCAAGTCTTCTCTGGACCCAACAATTGACAAGTCAAAAGGCTTACTTTCAATTGCCACAAACCTCTTACAATCCACCCTTATCACTTACGGACAACCCAACCTTCAAACACCAACCCAGAGAAGAAAAGGGAAACAGGAAACATAATCAAGACATTCAAGACAAACAACCTAACCAGATATCAAAAAAGAAGAAATTGGTACTCTCTGAAGTGCAAAGGATAGAAGCTCTCCGGTGGTATTCAGATGACCTAAAAAGTTGCCAGCAGCTGACCCATTGAGGAAGAACGGACCAGCAGCAACAGAAACAGCCGGTGACCCACTGACCTCAACTAGCACGTCGACACATAGAGAAATTAACCGAGGAGATCTGGAAAAAAGAGCACCCATTGTTGAAAGGTCAACGGCGACCGGAAAGCTACGTCAAGGACAGTGAGCAGAGCGACGGCAATGGAAATTTCCTGCCACCCAAACACACGCGAGAACAAAGGAAGACGGAGACTGAGAGATTGATGAATTGGAAGGGAAAACATTTTCACCAGCAAACTCAACAGCGGCGAGAGCCCAGAAAACGACGGAGGCTCCAGAGACTGAAGGGCCAACAGACCTCCGGATGACCTCGAGTCAGCCGAGAGACTCCCGCAAAGGTCTCTAAATTGTTTTCTGTTTACTTTTATTCTCCAACTTTTGAGTGTTTTGATCTATGTGTGCACATTGATGTTACACAAACACAAATTATACTATGTACCTTGATTCATCACTAAATGAGCTTTACAAGGACGTATTACAAGCTCTATTTCTAAAGGAAACGACATGAGTCCGATAGCAAGAAATGTGCAAAAACTAAAACCTATATACTCTTTACTGATAACCTTTTCCACACATATGCCGTGACCTTAAACTTTGGAGTTTGGACCATGGAAACTAGACTGAAAGAGCTTTCAAGCCTGGTTCTGCATGACTGTTGGGCTTTCCAATCTAATTTGGCAATTTGTTTCTGGGTTATTGATATAAGCTCTCTTTTGATAACATACCATCATCCACCACCCACCACCATCTTTACCATCACCCATCACCCATCGCTCCATCATCATCTTTAACCTCCATCATCATACTTCCATTGCTGAGAGCTTAAAAAAGACTGAAGATTGAAGATTTTGTGTTCAAAAAGTCCCAAAAGTGCAACTTTGGGCGAGTCTTGTCTTTGTGTTTGTTCGTCTTTTAAGTCTTTTACTTAACTTTCTAGATTTGTTTTAATTTGCTTTGTAGTTCAGGTCATGAACAGTGAGTAATTTCCCGATCTAGGGGGTATGCTTAAGAGACTTGAATAATCTTACTGGACTTTTGGTTTTGAATGTTTTTCATATGATTTGGCTTATTCAATCTAAGCCTTTAATTCTTATTGTTATTACTTTCATTTTGCCAATAAAACACATGTTTGTTAGATTCTTAAAAATACCGATAAGAGAAATTTATGAATTGGGATAGTTGGCTAGACTTGTCTTTACGTTGGCTAGACAGAGATTTTCGGATAAGGAATCAATTTGATAATCTTAAATCTTTACCCAGGCTAAGTCGAAATATCCATGAAAATAGGTGACTAACTTGTACTAGGGCAATTCATGTATAGATTCCAAAAGAGAGTTGTGAGTTCTTTATTTGATTACCAAATCCTCAATTAACCAAATTAGTGAAATTGCATAATTAGATACTTTATTCAATTCATTGTTGGTGTGACCTTAGATGCTTTAGTCCATAGATTTTTTTACAAATCATTTTCCTAGTTAGTTTATTAGATAATCAAAGCCCCTTTCATATGTTGATAAACAAATGTATTTCAGTTATGTATATGGAACATGAATCATATTTTAATAAATATCGTACTTCTAGGTAATATGACAAATACCTCATAGGAACGGATCATCAGCTGAGAATTATTCTTTTGAAGGGCTCCCCAGGCTGCCTTACTGAGATTTGCTGAAGTTAGCAAGAACCAACTGTTATGGGTACATGATCCTTGTGAGAATCCAAATAGCAACATATGTGGAAGATAGGCTGTGCACGAGAAGAAAGAGTACAGAGAAGCATTCTTACGCAAGGTTCTGACCATTGTAGCGGGCAAATGTCTTTATATGAGGCATTGCACGGCTGTAAAAACAAGAAAGTGTATTTGTCACACAGCCAACGATTAGCCGAACATAGCAGGGTCTACGGTTGTAACTACAATTTCAACATTTTTACTCCAACACTATGTGAGTTAATCATACTTATAAAACAAACACCACTTGAGTGGATCATATTTGGCCCCACTCCAGAGTCGAAACCCCAACAGATGTGACTATTTTGTGAAACATAAATGAAGTGAAGAATGATAAGTTTAAGTAATTGTGAACATTAATACTACCACTGTTGGTGATCTTTGAGGGGTTCAGTAGACAACAGCAACGAAAAAGTTAATCAGAAAAGAAGTCGTGCACATAAGTAAACAATAAACGGGAATGCATTTGAAGGAAAGAAATCACGTATGGTGCAAACCAAGCAACTATGCCCAAGGAAGGTGAAAAGGGTGTTGATGTGTGAGCCCAAAGGAGTCAGGGCTCAGTTTTCTCATGCTCAAGGTGATCTGAATGGTGGCCAACATCAAAGACATGAAGGGGGTTGAGTGTTGAGGGTAGAAACATTCAACGTGGACAGGCACTGCCAGGAGTGTTGAATGTCAAAAAACAACCCAGGAACGGGCAGCAAGCAATACAGTTCTGGACATGGGCGTGCCAGCAACCAGGACACAGACAGCCACCAGCACAGGCGCACAGCTGTGCAGCGCCTTGTTGAGTGTTCAGGCGTCTCTTATCCACAGCTTGTTATGACCTTTGCCATGGTTTCATACTGAAATTTTCCTATATCATTAATGGCCATTAAGCTTCATATTATCATCCTCAAGAAACGCACACAAAGTCGTACTTGTAATCCTCAAAATTTCTAGTGCATCACTTCGTGTTTTTTCCCGGTTTTCACGTTTCTCCACGTTAAAACCTTGGTGTTTTTTATTTACTTTTCTTGCTGCATTCTTTATATTGTTTGTGCTTTGTGATCCCAATTCCTAACAGGAACAAAACCAGGAATTTCTTGAATGAAAAAAAGGGGTAGGGAGAACAAAAGCTTAATACATTGCATATTTCATTAAGTTAATAGTAGCCATCTCCATCAAGGAACTGAAACATTGTTAGACTGCTTATTTGCACATCGGAGACCTCACCCTATGCCATGCATTTATGCAATGTTAAAGATTTATTAATTTATAGATATGAGGGCCAGGGGCAGATTTTATGGGAATTGAGACATGAATTAGTATATTTAACAGATGAGAAAGGTGACTTGACAATCAATCTGACAAGCTGAGTCTTTCCCTAAGCCTCACTAGATCCGTAAAAGCCCAAAGCTGATTAAATGTTTAGGAGGTTTGTAAGCTGTCCAGATAATTACTAATATCACTGACTTCACTTAACTAACTCTTAAGGGAGAAGAAATGGAAATTTATAGCTGGAATCCACAAAAGCATTTACCAGCAGCACGATGGACTAAAACACAAACAAACTTAGTAGCTAATACACACCAATTAACTACAGAATCCAACAGCAGTACGAAGTATGAACCCTCATATCAGAAACTATAGATCTCGATGAGAATACCATACCAGCGGCCAGTGTACGTAGCCTTCCACCTTGCCCAGTACTTCTTCAAAAATTCCTTCTCCACATTCTTCACAGGGCTTGGGATACAGCTTCCAGCTGCATATCCCTGAACAAGAAGTTCGATATTTCTTTATGTTAATACTTTCCACAAGAAGATAAGAAGAGAGCATGTTGAGCAAGACAACATTGCTACATGCAGAGTGCACAGTGTACAGGCCCGAATGCATGTCAGTTGTGACTGTACCTAATTCTAAATGATGGAAAATTCTTTCCTAAAGCCTGATACTGATGATGAATGCCCACAATCTTTAGTCTCTTCAAATCGCACTATATTCCAGCTTAATGTCAATACTTTGCGATGACCATAGTTACCGGAAACACTACATATGCCTGCGACCCGCGTTCCGCGAACTAGCGTTCCGAAGTCAAATCTAGTCTAAATTTGTGTATAAATTAGTGACCCGGGTTCCAGGATGAACGACCTGGGAAGCGTTTCTGGTAACTATGGCCATGACCAACTTGGAACATTAGGCAGCCCCCTTTTAAAGATGTCAACAACTTTTGTCCAAGAAATACACAAAATTAAAAAGGAGAAACAGAATGGCATTGAACTGCTCTGCTTGTTGAACACATCCTTCCAGTGGGGTACATAAAGCAGTAAATGCCAGCATTAGTTGGAAGCAATAAATATAGAGAAGGCCCCGTAATTACAGCATTAAAAGTCTGAAAATATGGCCCCGTAAATGCCAGCATTAGTTGGAAGCAATTAATATATAAAAGTCTGAAAATAAAATCCGGTGTTGATTTTGAGCCAGTAGGCAAAAATTTAAGGGGGGAAAATCATGTATGCACATGAAAAGAACAATATGTGAGGAAGGTTATTTGTGTTCTACCTCTAGTGATGATCTAACATCTTCCACAGTAGGCCATATTATACGTGGTTCTCCCAAACCAAGAGGCATTTTGTCGGATGACAAACCAGATGACATTGAAGATCTTAGCTCACTCATCCACTTTTCATCCAGGGACCCAAGCGATGAGAACTACACAACAGTGTAGACATGAGAATAATAAAGGGCCTAAGTCACTGAGAAAGAGACATTTGACATAAGCAGTCAGCAGCATAATAACTATAACATATTAAAGCCCAAAACCGCTTGAGTCGACATGAAGCCTCATCATGTCAAATGCTCACAATTTACAAGCAACAGTCACAGGACACTAATATAATACCCCCAAAGGCCTGCGTTTGGGTTTTTAAATTTTTGTAAAGAACGAAAAAAAGTTTCAAAACCCACTATCAATCCGTGTGATTCTCTGGCCAGTTCTTATAATTCCAGCTTTCCAGTAACCCAGCTACTATAAAGAATAATGAACATGGAAAACGTTACAAAAGGAACTTGGAAAATAGCTTCAACTACATTACCCAAACTTGCCTGTTTGGCTTACCGTACCTGGGTTGACATCACCCAACACAGAACACATCTAGCAGTGGCAGGCGAGAATGGTCAGATATGATTGCCATTACAGTAAGAGAGCGTAGGGGAAGAGATAGAGACAGAGAGACAGACAGCAAAAAAAATATCCTCAAACTGAAACTTCCCTCAGCCACATAACCCTATTTCGAGCAAGATTCCACAACAAAGTGAACGAAATCATTCAAATTTCAACCCTGAATTGAAGTACCCTAAACTCGAATACTATGGATCTAACAATTGGACAGCCAATTTATTGGCCATTTGTGCTGGATGTTGAGGGGTTTTGCGACTTGACCACGTGGGTTCACTCTGGCCAATTGTCGCCGGTTTCGAGAATGCAGCTGTCTTTACAGGTAGAAGTCTTGTTTATTTATTGATACTCTTTTTCTGGACGAACATACCACCACCAGAAGAAACAGTCATGAACACACCATCACAGCACCACCAGAAGGCTCGAACACATACTTCCAAAGAGGAGTGAATTCTGCTTGTGGCTTGTTGAACATTGTGGCTGAGGAGAAAGCATTTTTACTTTTATAAGGGTACTGTCGCTCGAATATATGTTTTTTCTTGTTGAAGTTCAGTTTTCTAGTATATCTAAATATAGTGTATTTGCGTTATACTGATTTTCCAGTATATATAAACGTGTTACGCTACTTTATTTTATGAAAATTTTTTGCCATGTCCAATCACAGGGCAGTATCCCCTTGCTGTGCCCACATTTTGGACACGTCCGCAATTTCCTGCCATGTGAGACCCTTGGATGCTTACACATGTTGACACTCATGTCCCAAGTCCAGGTAACATAGGCTGTCAACCCCCAACCCCCCCCCGGCCCAAAAAAAAAAAAAATGAAATTTGAAAAAAAAAGGGGCGAATGAAGAAAAATATAGACCCTGAACCCCAGAACCAAAATAAACAACTTGGGAAAAGTTAACTACATAGTGAAATTCGTCTCAAGTACCTGATAAACCAGAGGTGATTTTTTAAATTCTTCATCAAAAGTATATCCCTCCAATACAGATCGTAGCTTCATATGGCCCCACTTCTTAAGATGTGCCCCCACATGATAGCCAGGAACTGAAGCAATCAATCTGACCTAAAGGCAATGAATGCAAGCTTATGAAAATCATACTTAAATTATTATGAGCAAAGAAAAGAAAAAAAAACACATCTATGTAGCAACTTGGTTTGTAATTCTAGGCAAAATTACTACTCCCTCGGTTTCATATTAATTGTCTGTGGAAATTTTGTAGTCAAACTCTAAGAATTTTGACCATAAATTTCTCAATATATATAATGACTTGTTATATAAAATTACTACCAATAGATTCATAACGAAAAATACTATCATAAAAGTATAATATTGCAATTATTAACAAAATATTATATAAGAAATTATCAATCAAAGAGTGACATTGGAGACCATGCCAGTCCACTAAGTGACAACTAATATAGAATGGAGGGAGTAGTACTTAACCACCAGAATATTTTACAGCCTGAAGACTAACAAACAATAAGACGATAAAGCCATAGATGAGCTCAATTGTCTCAAACCATCAATCACCAGACAGAATACCAGCCTCCATGACTGATCCCAATAAAATTTAATTATGCTAAAATTATCTGAAAACATTCACCAAAACCAATTCTCAAGCCAAACTAGGGGAATTACTTGCTCTGCTAAAATGATTCACGTAATTAAAGAAGGCAGAATGTGTAACTGCCTTAAGAATTGGTTGAAAGAAAATAACAAAGTCCCCAAAAGCACAGAAGATCAGATGCATGCGCATGATAACATCATCTTGCCCACAACATATATGATATAAACTCAAAAATGAGTTCCTTTATCAAATTACAAGTTCAGAGGTAGCTAAAAGAACATAATGTGTGTATCCGGCAAATTAAGCATTTTATTAGGGGGTAACTTTCTTCTGTCAGATGTCCATGGCTAAGACTTAAGATTTTTTTTTTTAAAAAAAAGTTGGAAATAAACATAAACCCATTTCAGAGAAATTATTCATTTTGATCACAACGAGTAAATATGAGCACAAACAGATATACAGAATAATGACAACTAAATGCAAAATTCAAACATTTTTAGCAAAGAATGATATTTTCCCACAACCAAGTTCAATTATACCCGATTCACTAAACTAGTTCAAAACTAACCAAAAATGTTATCAACTATACCGCTGCATTCCCGTAGTCAAACTTCTTAAAGAAGGAAGCGTCAATTTTGAATCTGCCGAGTGCTTGCAAATTAGCATTGAATTCAGGAAGCTGGTAAGAAAAGGGGGTGAATAAAGAAATCGGTAAGAAGTATATATAAGAGAAAACATCCACCATCATCCAAAGTATGAAATGAACAGAAAAGAGGAGACAACACAGGTACAACAAATGCTCTCAATTGAACTTGAAATTTATACATGGAAAACAGAGCAATAGCAATAAAAAGATCACGAAACGTATAAACAAAAATTTCATAACCTAAAGCCACAAGGGTGAAGTTACTAACCAGAAACAACAGATTGAACTAATTTTTATTTGACTACTAGTTTTCATGAGTGTGGGAGGCAGATGGTTGCCTCGTAGAAATATGTAATTTATTCGCGTATATTCGGGAGAAAATCCTAAGTTGAACATCATCTTGGAATACATAAGTTGTGTAGTTTTGTACTGCCATGCACTTGCAGTTTCAATTCCAGTAGTTTACATATGCACTTTAGACTTTTTAATGTAATAGATATCATGAGACATGAATCCTATTGAGTTCTCACTTCTCAGTTCCAAAATACTTCAGTCTTTCATAAGAGTATACTAGCGTAAGCAAAGCATATCTTGCAGAACTGACTTTGAGTCAAGATGGTTGTTTATTGTGGTTAGAAGATTCTTTCATGTATTCAAGACATTTTCTTTGCAACAGTTCATAATTGAATGGTAAGGACCTAGTTTTCTAACCCCCCCCCCCCCCACCCAAAAAAAAAAAGAGTAAACAAAAACAACTAGAATGAAAACAAAATCCATAAACATAAAATTAACACTCTTAGTTTGAAACTGTCAAAATCTTACTGATAGCAATGAATTTTTGGGAAATCCAGGAATCATACTTAAAAATTATGAATATTTGTGATAGAACTCTAAAACATCATTACATACTTCAAATTGCTCAGGGGAAAGTGTAGTACTCATCAAAAATTGACAGTGCAATCCTCTTTATAATAGATTAGGATCACTTTAAATAGTTCATAGAGTATGGCACACTACCAAAAACCCCCATCTTTCAGCATTTCAATGCATATCAAAATACATAATATGGTGCTAATGAAGCTACCCCGTGTGTCGAAACTATTTGGAGAGGATATCTGTAATATCCACTGACATTTTGTGGTAGAAAGGGAATTGCACATGGGGTACCCGGTTCCGAAAGATTGTCCAAGGAACAGCCAAAATGGTGAGTTGATACTTCAATATTAAAATGTTTCAAAGTTTACTATTTTTCCACCAAAATGATGCTTGGGTCTTTAGCATTTTGGAATCACGCTTAAGATGAATAAAATGGAGCCGAATTGCTAATGAAGTCATATTTAATATTTTCAAATCCTCAGCGAAGCTTTGGTAAGGTAATAACAATCCCTAGAAATAAGTGAAATATTGTGGCCTATTTCCAGTCAAACCAATCAATCTGCAACTAGAAGTAAAAAAAAAAAAAAAAAAAAAAAAAAAAAAAAAAAACCCTATGAGCATACCAGTTATTTTGAGGGTACTCAGGACGGACAAAATTTTTCTGGTCTACCTTTACGTGCGTCCTACATAACACATGCAAGAAAAACTAAATGGAGTGCTTTGGGCTACACTCATACTACTTTTCAATCTGGATTGTAATATAAAATAAGGGGAAAAAAATAAATAGAAGGGTTTCAATACCCCCCCCCCCCCAACCTTCTCTTCTCCTTTATGGTCCTAAAACTCCTCTCGAGTGCATAAAGGTTATGTTAGTCAAGACTATTAAACAAAAGTTTTAAAAAATGAGATTAAAAAACGACAGTTATGCTGTTCTTCAATAGATACAGTTGATGATCTTTTCATGGAATGCAACTAGTTTTATTGAGGAATGCATCCAAACTTTTCACATTCTATAGTGAATTATTTTTCTTTACCAGCCAAAGTACCACTCTTTCTCACAGCTTATGATGTACTAATTATCTGTACCTTTAAAGCTTGTAGATAGTCAACAAGGTCCTTTTCAAATTCGCTTCCTTTGCTTGCACCATTTTGGTCTTTCCAAGGAAAATCTTGCATCCATAAGCCTTGACTCTTATTATTCCAATCAACATGAATCAAGTTTGCAGTGTGCACTACCACTCTAACTCCTCGAGGATAGACAAGAAGCATCGCCTTTGAATGGTGTGTCCCATACGAAATAGGCAAAGGAGGCTTGTGCAAAACCCAGCTGGAAGGCTTGGCTTTCTACAATACAAACCTGATGCTGAATAAGTCTTTATGTTGGATAAAAAGGTCTAGAACCTCAGACAAATGACACAAACCTTCATGTATTCAAGGGTGCCATCACCCTCGCCATGGACAACCAGTACTTGAGGAACTCTCTTAAGTGTCGGACATGCTATTAGAGAAAGCATATAGAGAATGAGAAAAGTGACGAAGCAAAAAATCCAGCAAAATGAAATAAGTTGAGCAGGACACAATTCTTATAACAGAACAGATCTTCACCTAAAAAAGGGGGAGTGCACACTAGTGTACTGTATTTAGCGGTAATTGAATAGTAATATACCACACTTTAGAGTTGCAATATGATATATCGTACTTTCACTTTATATCATTTTTATAAATCGATCCGAATTTGAAGGTGTTTTGAATGAGTATACTGCGTCAAGTCATAAAGGTATGCAAGTGCCAATTGGATATGCTTTAAAAAGCAGGAATTTAAGTATATTGGCCGTGTGAAATCATATACATTTAACTTGCTCATGTATAGCTGCATCAAAACTCAGAACAGATTTAGGACCAGTCTTGTTATACAATGGTAAGTATGATGCAAGTATAGTGGAATTCTCAGATAAAAATGCCACTAAACTATGTAAAAATCGCAAATTTGCCACCCGAAAAAAACATGTTATGAAACTGCCATTAAAGCCTTATAATTAGGACGAAATTGCCACTTAACCTGCTGGATAACAGAGGTAACCTAAGGTAGCAGGTTAATTACCTGTCAGTTAGTAATTATCTTAACTAATTACATAATTAACCTTAAAAAAACCCTAATTTACTAAACACTCCAAATCCTCCCTAATCCCCTCACTAATTTCCCTCCAATTCAAAAACCCAACCACCATCTTCAACGTTCATCTTCTTCTTCTTCCTCCATGGCCTAATTGTTCAACTGCCACCCTTCAAATTCGCATTATTGTACCAGTTCAAGGTGAAATTCAACACCAGCCACAAATTTTGCACCCCACTGAGGATTTTTTGGAGGTATTGAAGGGCCCAAAGAGTGACCTTGTTTGAAGGTAAGTTTCTGAGGAAACCCTAATCTACGAACTGGTTAAATTTGGTGAATTTGGTGTGTTTTGTGTTGATTTGTTGTGGTTTTGCTCTATTTCATCCATTTTAGAAGTAGTTGCACAAAATTCTTCTAGGGTTTGGTGGGATCAAATGTCGTGCATGTTAAGAATATAACCCACCCTCTGTTTATTGTTGATGAGTTGTGTTTTGTTTTTGAATTTTGGTTTGTTTTGTTGTTTATTAGGGTCCCATAATGGGTAAGTTACAAAATTTTCATTTTGGAGGGGGGAGGGGGAGTTTCTATTGAATCCACGTTCGGGTTACAGTAACTGTGAGGTGACTGAGGTGGATGTGGACCCTGATAGGTTATGTATGGAAGATCTTGTTGAGTTTGTTGAGGATGCTGGGTATTCAAAAGATAAAATTGAAAAGTTGTACATTAGCAAACCTGGCACTAGTATAGACTTTGAGGATAGTCTGGTTGATATTAAGGGGGATGATGAGATAGACATGATGAGTGATTTACTTGAAAAATGTCCATTTGTTCGCATGTATGTCAAGCATGCTGAGGTTAGTAGGGCTAAAGGGAAAGAAAAAAATGTTGATGTTGATACTGAGTGGGGGTTTGAGGATGGGGATGAGGATGATGATGATGATGATGATTATGACCTCAATGCTGATGGTGATGGTTCTGAAGTAGAGGATGAGGAGATGACACAATTAATGCAGAAAAAAAAGAAGTTGAGGGACAATGAAATAGCTGAGAGGAATGGTGTGTTAGAGGGTGATGACAGTTTGATTGAAGGAGGAGGACCTGATGAGGATAAGAATGGAGCAGAGGATAAACAATACTATGACTTTGACAACCCTAGCATCCCTGGGAGTGAGAGTGAGGGTGAGGGTGTGGTGAAAAGGACAAGGCCTAGCATGAGGAAGAAGAAGCTTAAGTGTCCTAAGAACAACCTTGCCTTGCCTAGTAGACTCCTTAAAGGGATGACTTTTTCTAATAAGAAGGAGATGAAGAAAGCAGTGGATAACTATAGGATACTTGGTGGGTACAATCTGAAAGTGTGCCAGAGTGACAAAGTAAGGTACCAGCTATTATGCCAAGGTGAAGAGTGTAAGTGGAGGTTTTGGGGATCAAAAGTAGGCAAGGAAAAGAGTTATGCAGTGAAGACATTTGCTCCCCTCCCACATGTATTACTTTTAAATTTGAGGTTGGACATAGAAATATGAGTGTACAATGGTTGGCTAATCATTATAGGAGCAAATTTAGGATAACACCATCCATTATTGTCAGACTTACAAAGAATGGTGAAGGAAGAGCTGAATTACAATGTTGCTTTGTGTATGTGTGCTAGGGCAAGGAAGAGGGCCTTAGATTCTATAATAGGGGATTATAGGGAGCAGTTTCAACCGAGTGACTATCTAGGGGAATTGATTGATAAAACCCTGGAACATCTGTTGTTCTCAACAAAGAATCAGGAAATAAGAGAACATGTGTTCAAGTCCCTTTATGTATGTCTTGGTCCATTGAAGAGGGGTTTCTTGGAGGGCCATAGGAGGGTTCTCATCTTAGATGGCTGCTTTCTAAAAGGACTATGGGGAGGACAAGTGTTTGTAGCGTTGGGAGGGATGCAAATGACCAGATGTATCCAGTAGCATGGGGGGTGGCATCCACTAAATCAAAGGAGACTTGGAATATGTTTCTTTCACAACAACATATTGATTTGGAAATGGGAGATGGCAATGGATGGGCAATGATTTCAGACCAACAAAAGGTACTTTAAAACCCTCCCTTGCAATTTATTTTTTGAATTATGTAGCAACTAAACTGTCTAATGTGTTTTTTGGTTTGTTTCGGTGTGATTAGGGTCTAATTGATAGTGTGGCAAGGATTTTACAAAGAAGTGAGCATAGGCTATGAGCGAGGCATGTGTATGCCAAACTGACGAGGACCTTCAGAGGTGAGATGTACAAGAAATTATTCT
Organism: Portulaca oleracea; assembly: GCA_029582165.1. Lineage (NCBI taxonomy): Eukaryota > Viridiplantae > Streptophyta > Magnoliopsida > Caryophyllales > Portulacaceae > Portulaca > Portulaca oleracea. The sequence goes on along the minus strand of CM055881.1, from coordinate 30,467,347 downwards.
GGAGGGTAGCTAAGTCAACCACTGAGATAAGAAGAATGCCAAGAATCTTTATGATCTTGACCCACGAGCATGGGGGCTGCTTGAAAGAAAGGGTGCTGAGCATTTCTGTAGAGCCTTTTTCAAACCACATACCAAGTGTGACTTTGTAGACAACAATATGGCTAAAATTTTCAATGCCTTCATAATTGAAGCCAGATACATGCCTATTGTATCCATGTTAAACTAGATTTTCAAGGCTGTTATGAAAAGAGTAGGTGACAGGAATGCTTGGGCTTCTAAGATAAACACCCCCATACCCCCTAGGATTATGAAGAAACTTGATAAAAAGATTGAAGAGTCAAAGTGTTGGAAGGTTACTAGGGTTGCTAGGTGGTTGTTTAGTGTGAACAATGCATGGGCCGTGGAGTATGTAGTGGACTTGAATGCCAAAATTTGTAGTTGCAATTCATGGCAACTGAATGGGATTCCTTGTCCCCATTCTATTACTGTAATGAGGGAGGAAAGGTTGAAACCAACTAACTTTGTCCATGAGTGCTATGCAACAGAAAAGATTGTAATGACATGCTCCAACATGTGGGCAACTACCCAAGGATGTGTGGTCACTGCACCTTACTTCAAGCCGAAGAAAAAGACCACTACTAAGTACTTCCGAAGGCTAGAGGTAGGGGAGAGTATCATGGGTAAAGTCTTTAAGGATTCCACTAGGATTTACTGCACAATTTGTGGATTTGAAGGCCAAAACAAGTTGACTTGCCCACTTGCTATCAAGAAGTTAAAGGTAACTATTCATTTCAATATCATCAATCATTCTTTTGATTTGTTTGTTTAGGGTTTAGGGTGTTTGAAGTGTATGATGTATAAGCTCAAACCCCAATTTGACTTTTTCTTTTTTTGAATGATTTATTGCCAACCTTTATATGCACTCAGTATTGGTGGTCAGTTAGTAAGTTTGCATTTTAAAGTTACTCATATTTTTGGGTTTTTGATGTTTTTCAACTATGAGGTCAAACTACAATTTGACTTTTTCTTTCTTTCGAATGTGTTTTTTTTTTTTTTTTTGACTTTTGTATGTTTCCATTTTCACTCAACTGTGAGGTCAAACTACAGTTAGTAGTTGACATGTTGTTTGGTTTTTTGCTTCTCCTAGCCAAAAAGAAAGCCCACCAAAGAAATCCAACACCACTGTTGCTGCTTCTGCTGATGCAACTGCTACTGCTGCACCTTCTTCTGGTGCCTCATCAACTGCTCAAGCTACTGTTGGTGCTTCATCAACTGCTCAAGCTCTTGCTGCTGGTTCATCAAGTGCTCAAGCTACTGTTGCGCCTTCTGCTACTGCTACACCTTCTGCCTCTGCTGCTGATGTTGTGGCTGACCTTCAATGCCATCTCCAATGTCAACTCCAACAAAGGCCAGAAAGAAAAGAGTTGCAAATAGAGTGATCTTACCAAGAGTTTCACCAAAGAAGAAGGTGCCAAGGATGAACCTAGGAAACTAGGTCTTTGTTTGTGATGTCTGTATTGGAATATTTTAAGCCATTTTGAACTGTACATGGCTTCTTTTGGATGGTTGATATACCAGCTTCATGTAAATTGTGTCAATACCATACTTTTGTTTTTTTTTTTTTTTTTTTTTGGGGGGGGGGGGGGGTGTCTTTTGTAGATCTTTAAGTTTGGTACCCTGTTTGGTTCATAACTATAGCCAAATCAGAGGAGTATGTACATCAAACAATAGATGTTGTATCCATTATTTGATGCCCTCATTGAACCTATTATGTGAAAATATAACTTGGACTTGATTTTGAAACAAACGTTTGCTTTGCATTTATGAATCACGCGCCTTCACTCCGAGCTTCAGTCCTGAGAGACTTGTGCACTTTTTTGCACCTCATGCTTTTTTTAATCCAATGTCTGAAATCCAAATCCTCTTTGAAATATGAGTTTGCAAACATTCTCGTTGCTCTATCCACACCCAAAGCAGCCACGCGCCATATCACAGCTGTCTTCCCTAGCCCCTCTATGACCAATAAAGTCTTCTATCAAAATCTTCCCTTTTTGAAAAAATTTGCATGACCTTAGCCAAACCCTACAAAAATTGCCTCTAAATATTTTCCTCAACGCGTTGCAAAGCAACTAATGACCAACCATGTGGCTACCTCTAAACATGAAAACCAACTTAATCCACATAATACAATCATTCATGTGACTAAACTCCATAACTTATCCAATGATTCCTTCAACTTTAGCAACCTAATTACCAACCCCATTTCCACCAACAACTTGTGACCTAAATACCATAACTTGTTCCCATGAATTCCTAACACTTTAGCTCTCTCCGTGTAGTTTCTTAGATACAAGCTACACTAATCCTACGACTATAGAAAGTCGTAACTAATTCTATTGACTTACCCTTGAGTATCCCGACATTCCTAAGTCTCAAATCGCAACCACTCAACTTGTCTTCTCTCCTTAGCCCTTTGTCCAATTACCAAATTTGGTATTTTTCTCCTACCATCACCCTACCCTTTCTTATGTGTCAATGTGCGTGGAAGAAAGGGACTAAATAATAAATTTCCCCCTATTGTAAATATTGATTGACTAGTTTACTCTAATTCCATACATGATTAATAACTTTCTCTCCTCCCAAATCCTCATTATTAATTCCTCTCTTTCATCCAATGCGCCGATACATAATTTTTTTCTCTTTTTAGGCATAGGCATAAATTATCAGTGTCACTCTATTTCCTCCAATAATCCAGTTAGTAACCTTCTTCCTCTCTCTTACTTCCTCTCGTATATACTTATGCCCCCCCCCCCCTCTTCTCTCACACTCACTCCCCAAACTCCTTTATAACTGTTCCCCTCCCTTACTTTCTTTTTACTATATACCAACAGCAGAAAGTTTGGCATGAAAATCATTTTTTTCTTGGACAAACATTTTGCACCAGCTATATGAACTCCTAACACGTCAAAACTACTAAAATTGATGGGCTTTCAAATTTACAATATGATTGTTTTTCTAATGATTCGTATATAATTTTCTTAACTAAACTTAATTTTCTAAGGGTTTGTAAAGAGAGGGCATTATTTAACAATTATGAATGCATAAACCATGTAATCAAACATCTCTGATAGGACTAACAAGCATTAAAATTGGGATGGAGTATATTTGCAAACAAGCACTAAAAAAATGGAGTACAATGAAATACACTTGTATGCAATAAGCATGAGTGATCAGCCCCTGTAGTCATGCTAGTTGGGGGGGGGGGGGAATGTGGTCATGTGTGTGAAAGTGAGCCATTGCAAGCCTCATGAATGTCTCAAGAAACAGGAGAGGAAAAAAAACAACATCAGCATAAATGTAGATTGCAAGGAATTACCAGATAACAACCAGTCCATGTCCACCATGTAATTTGAAAGGATAGCAGCAAGAACATCACCCTACGAAACAAAAACAAGCAAACAAACAAATAGGAAGGCAATGAATTAGATAGGTCGTCATAAGAAACAAATAAATAACTCTATGTCCACCGTGTAATTTGACTGGATAGCTTACCCAAATTGACATCAACACTACCGTCCAAAATGAAGATCAAGCGATCAAATCCCACAACTTTGCAAGTCTCCTTGTGCAGAAGATAAGCAACATACTGAACTAGCACCCCCCCCCCCCCCAAAAAAAAAACACCCCCGCAGGGCCCGTGGCCTGCCAACCCCTACTGGTTACCCCTGAGATAGGGGCCTGACAAGACTAGCTAACACTCATCAATTAAACGAAATTTAAAAAGAAAAAAAAGGAAATAAAACTTCCATGTTGGGAAAAAATATTCTAGCTAAAATCAATTAATCAATACATGAACAAAATGGATAAATAGGAAGATAGATGACATGCAAAATTCGCGATAAACCTCAAATTATCATTGGGTCCTAATTCATGAAGGGTTGAGTGCAGACTTTTACATCAGAAAATTGCCACACAGAATAATTTTGAACGCGACCATATTTCTGTGTAGATTAAAAGCTGATCACATCACAGAATAAAGGATAGCTACGTCAAATCTAGGCTGCAGGCCCCAATGACTATCACTAAACTGTAGTCACACAAGCAACAAAGGACAAGGGAAACTTGCCCATTAAAAACAGAAATTGGTGAAGGATCATCCCACTAGTATTAATCACTTAATTAGACAAAACAAAAGCGATTACTTGCGAATCTAGGCTGCAGGCACCAATGACTGTAGCTATATTCTAGTCACACAATCAAGATATGACAAGAGACACTTGCCCATAAAACACAGATTGGTGAAGCAGAAGTGATTACTTGCAACTAAGCATCAGAGTCAGCAGAATATCCATCACCAACTCGAGTATTTGAATGCATTTGATGCAAGCCATTCAAGCAAGGTCTCTAAAGTACAGACAAATTAGCATTCAGATACAGGAAAATATGAAAATCCAGGTGATAAGAGTACCTTGATGACATCCCCTATAGAAACGCAGGAGGTGTTTGCCCATTGTGGAAGCCCTCGCACTCTCATAAGGCGAAAAGTTAAAGGTAACTTATCATCAGAAACATGAAAGTGACGAAGGGCCTCCTCGTTTTTGCTAGTGGCAGACATATCTACAGAATTATACTGTGTATTTAGATCATTTTGAAGGCGTGAAGATTCTCCTTTCGTTTTTCTCTCACTTTTGTGCTGAACCTGTAAGATATAAACACAGTCACATTACAGCTGAGAAACACTATAAGAATACATGAACGATATAGGAAACAGGCATAGGCCAAGCTTCTTCAAGCTTTCAGGCACAAGAACTTTATCATAATAATACAATGATCTGTCATATGAAACTATTATGATTAGATTTGTAACGAAAATACTATTAGAATACAATGTTGTAATTTTTGGTAAATATTATGTGAGAAATTGTCAGTCAATAAAGGATAGATGAAACGGAAAGGAGAGTAAAATTTAAAAAACAAGTTCAGAAAAAAATGCTCCAATATTTTAAATTTCAAAGCAAACCTAAAGTATCAGCAGGAGCTCCCCCGACCCCAAAAAGCTTGCTCAACACCTCAACCATGATGAATTAAGACAGCAACAAATACATTCGCAATGGGCTCTAACGACAATTTTTTATGAATTTCACGGTTAAATTGCTCCTTACTCGATCGTAATACCCTACAGCCGTGCCGTGCGGGATGGATTCAAGGTTTGGCCAGTATGCCATGTCTAAACCTGCTGTGTTGGCATGGCATTGTCGTTGCAAGTAAAACAGGTGAGTCTCAGTATGTAACACATATCGACAACTTTAATTCTCTTTAACACATTTAGGAAAGGTAATGTGTCAAAATATTCCACAACTCAAAATGATAGATGTATCCCAATGTGTACGCTAAATTTACAATAAGGAACAAAAGGTATAAAAGGTATCCCCACATTTACTAATCCCTTTTTCCTTCGTCAAATCACTCCTCAAAAACAATAAATTATTGCTATACTGTGTTACAATGCCCAGCAGCTTGTTGGCCTGCTACTGTACTTGGTCAAGGATAAAGAGAAGTTTGATTGAAGGAAATAAGCCCCCCCCCCCCCCCAACCCACACACACACACACACACCACCCCACCCTTTTTCTCCAGTCTTTTGTTATCATACATAAAAGCAAGCCCCCCATGAAAGTCAGAGGAGCATATGGAGCTGAACTCCACACACACACACACACACACACACACACACACACACACTAAAGCGAGCACATGGCACATTTTAAATTCGTGGAGGTTCCACTTTTTCCTAACCTAATTCTAAGCCTCACAAATTATTTTTTGAAGTAATAATACAAAATGTCCACTGTTATTAACCTTGCCTCTCCTTTTACAAAAACATAAATATGGCAAATAAGAGGATTATGAATTATGGCAGCTCGGTGCACAAAGCCTCCCCCTGGGGAAGGGTTCTACCACAAAGGTGTAATGTAGGCAAACCTTACCTTGCATTTCCACAAGAGGCTACTATTAAAAGTTCTATAAGTCATGTTATTAATATTTGAGCCTTTGCTCTTACATGTGATAACCTATCCCATAGGTCATTTATAACCTTTCATACATTTGATATAAAACTTTCATACTGTCCCATAATTTGGAAGACTCCAAGCATCATGTGGTTGGTTGTTGGAGGTCTATCTCATCGAGTCTAGAGCGATTTAAATCCCAATTGCAATTTTAGGTAAAGGGTGGCACTAGGGTCTTGTTTTGGCATCATGTTTGGTGTGGTGATCATCCTCTTAAGCAGCAATTCCTAATTCTTTACAAGATCGCCAGGTTGAAGGAGGCCACGGTCCCAAAATTAGTGTATTTTAATGGTAACCTTATCCATTGGGATTTGAATTCTGTGAGACCCCTTAACAATTTGGAAGAGGATAACATTTGCAATTTGTGAGCTTTACTTGTTGAGGCCTGATGGCGTAGTTTGCCTCATGACTCCTAAGTGTCTTTCTCTGTGAAAAGCTTTTATAGTACGCTTCAGAGGTCCAGAGTAGAGTGGTGGATTTCCCTGCAAAGTACATACGGAATTCAAAGGCTCCGATTAAAGCTTGTTTCTTTGCTTGGGTAGCCACCAAAGGTAAGATTCCGATGGGGAATATGCTGAAAAAGGACTCTTAATGGTCCCTATAGGTGTTCTATGTGCTGCATTGAGGAAGAATTTGTGACTATCTACGCGTGGATTGTTGATGAGCTTCTTCACTGAGGCATGTGGCCCTTTCTCTGATTTTGGAGGGGGTGTTCAAGCGTGTAGTGTGAAGGAGGTGTTTGGAAATTGGTTTCTTTAGCTATATGATGGGCCATTTAGAAGGAGAGAAATCGACGCATATTAAAGGACAAAGCGTTACCCTTTGATGATTTCAAGCTCTACTTTTTGAGGATGTTGTATAGTGGAGTTTGGTGCTTAGAAACTTAAACTATTTGGATTTTGTGATAATATTAATTGATTAGAGCTCGAGATCATAGTGCTTCTGTATTTTGCCCCCTTTGTAAATGGACAACACCCCCTTGATGTCTTTGCAATATATCTTTTGATTACTTTTTAAAATTCATGATTGCATCACCTAATAACTAAAGTTTCAACCCTTATTTTACGTCAACAAAATGGTCCACATAATTTTGCACTAATTGCATGAATTGTCATTACAATTTACTAGACTATCAACATATACTTATCAGTTATTACAACTTTAAAAACTAAGTTAATTCCAAAAAGCCTCACACTGACTGAAAATACTAGTTGCACATAAAAACAAGATGACTAAACATGCAAACACAAGAAGCCAAGAGGAGTAGTGCCAACTTCATAATGAACAATCCAAAATGGACAAGGATTCACAATTCGAAGCTGAATGAATACCATTGAACATTCAGGGGAAGCTCCAACATCAGATTCTCGCACTCTCTTTGTGCCAACACGAGCATTTTTGTCTTCACTGTGACCTCCACTTGTGTTGCTAGCTGATAAAATTTTTTTGTGATCCCTTAAAGTTGCATACCTGAAATAATAGCTTCCTGGTATCAACTCTATAATATCTCCACTTCTAATGGTAGCCTTTTCACCAGAACACAGTATCTTCCTTAGGCCACCCAAATTGAACACCACAGGGTTCATTCCTTCCTGCCATGCAATTAAGAAAAGGTATCAAACTTGAACTTACTACAAATAATACGTAATTGTTGATACTATCTGATGATTACAACCACCAAGGCGCTAATTACCACACGCAATTCAGCCAAACCATCAGCAGAAGCGGACAAGGTGAGGTGCTTCCGACTAAGCCTCTTATCATTGACAGGCACATTGTTTCGGCCGACGACATTTTCACCTTCCAACACCTCCAATTTTGGCAGCGAAACGTCCTCCTCAAATCTCTTATTCAGCGGAATCAAAACCCCAACCTGAACCAATAAAACACAAAATTGCTCAAAAAAAGAAGCCCACAAAATACGCGGGAGAGAGAGAGAGTTCATACTTGAGAGGAAGCCATTGGAGGATCAATGGCGGCATGCGAGTAAAGAGGGAAGAAGACAGTGAATTTGAAGGAGAAAAGGAGGGCGTGAGAGTTTCCTTCTACAAATGCACCGTAAAATAGAATTAACCAGTTTCAATGCTTCGTTCGCACAACTATTTTTCTAATACCTATTTTATATAAAAATTATTCTTAAACTTTATTTTGATTTTGAAATTGATGTATATTTTTTCTCAATAAATATAAAAATATTTTTTAAAAGACTCAACAAATAAAAATATTAATTGGTCAAAGAATTTTTTTTTTTTTGATGGAATTGGTCAAAGAATTAACTATTGTATAATTTCCATTGCTCAAAACTACAATATTAGTACTGATCTAAATAGTTCTATTAATATACATTACTGATTTATTAATTACACATTGGATACTCGGTTATGTGTCAATTCCACATAAGTAAAATGTAGTCACTTAGAGCAGTACCAGCGCGGCACAATAATATAGAAATTCTGACAGAATTCCTTGAATTCTGCTGCACCCAAGAACGGTTTTGGGATGGAACTTCACCCAGGAACTATGTACAGTTCCATCACAAATATCCATTTATTATTATTTTTTATTCAGTTTTAAGCTTTAAAAAAAAGAAAAGATTACAATATTGCTTTTAAAATTCAAACAGTTGTTGTTGCTGCTATTTCAATCAATTTTAATTGATGCTGTTGTTTTTCATCAAAAAAATTTTAACCGTTGCTTTGTATTTTTTTATTTTGAAAGAAAATTAGTCTATAAATATGGAATGGGGTTTTCATTTTACAATTGCACGCTCCTCCTCCATTAGAATTGTAAGTAGTTGTAATTTTTATATTTTACAAGTTTAATTTTATGTATCATTATATATAAATATTATAATAATTATCTTTGTATTTGTGTAGGTACTTGGAATATTCAACCAAAAAGTGAAGTGAAGTGATTTGTAAGTAATTATTGCTTATTTTCTTAATTTTGAGTCTATAAACATGACTTTATCTATAAATCTATATAATTATTATATTAGAAAGTAGATACATGAACTAATAAGTGTAGTGTTTTTGTTTGACTACTTGATGTGTTAGAGTATAACTTGGTTTAATTTTTTAATTATGGTTGATTATAAATGATATTACGTTAGTGTATATCATAAAATAATGTTAAATATCTCATATTAGTGTAATTGTGTTTTTGTTTGATTAAAGTTATCACACGTGACATGAATATTTGTGGTTAGATATAGTGAGTTAAATAACTATTCTTACTTACTTAATTCTAATATGTGAATATCAATAGTTTATTGGTAAAAGTTGATTGCATTATGTTAGTTAATATGTTAAATTTGTAAAAGGTGAAAAGTTTTGTTAATTTTAATTTGTAAAATCTATTAATTGGCATGTTAGAATATAATATTTTAAAAATTAATCACATTATTTTAGTTGACTATGTTATAGTCTAGGAATGTTAATTAATTCATATGTATGTGTGTTAACATGACTTTGTAACATTTTAAAATCAAAAAATAATGTAATATTTTAGTAGATATTTCACGTTTGTTAGAATATGGAAATTTTCAATAACATGAATTTGCAATATTTTAGAGTTAAATAATGTAATATTTGTAAAAGATAAAAGTTTTTTTTAACTCTAATTCGCAATTCTAATTAATTGGCATGTTAGAATACGGTGTTTTAAAAATTAATCAGATTATTTAAGTTGATATTTTATATTTGTAACGATATAGAAATTTTTGTCATCATTAATTTGTAATATAATGGAGTCAAAAAGTAAAATATTTATTATGTGTTTATCATATGGAAATTTTTGTTAATAATTTGCAAATCTAGGATTACTAACTATGGTATAATCTAGTAATACTGATTAATTCATATGTTAAAAAATTTTCTTTATTATTATTATGGTAGTCAATTTGTTATCTTAGAGTCTAAAATTACAAATAATGTTTATGTGAATGCATAATAATAACAAAGAATCATATTATGTTAGTAAATATTTTTAAGCATGCAATAGTATAAATTGTCTTTATAGTTAATTATTATGTTGTTCTATGCGACATAGGTTATTTGTGGTTAGATATTATGGATTATATAACTATTGTTACAATCAACAAAACATCACAAAGACAAATTAATTTCATGTGTAGGTGATTATGGAACTTACTTGGAACAGATCTATTATGAGTTTTTAACTGGTGATGATAGTAGGGTACCAAATCCAAATACCTCATCATCTAACCCAACTTCACCACAACCGAACCCCCCACCATAATATTATCAACCACATTACACACTTCCACATATTCCTACTCCTCCAACTGGATCCACCCAACATCCCCATGGCTATTACCCATATTACCCATCCCCGCATACTCCTGCTCCTCCAAACCAACCTCCCCTCGGCTACTATCCATATTACCCACTTCCACCTCAATCTTCTTACTTATCGGGGGGAGTAACTCAACACCTTCATCAACACAAACTCCAATCGTTAACTTATCTAAAAATGACAATAACATAGAAGAAGCAGATGTGGAAGGTAGAGGTTTAAGGAGATGGACAGTGGAGGAGGACACTCGTCTTATACATTGTTGGGTCAATGTAAGTAATGATGCGATTGTGGGAAACGATCAAAAAAAGGATGGATTTTGGGATAGGATTGAAGTCCTATACAATGAAGATAGACCACAAGCTTTTATCTTTGAGAAGGCTAAGTTACTCAATATAAGATGGAATCGAGCTTCACAATTAGTATCCAAGTTCTCGACATATGTGGACGAAGCCACTCGAAATGCTCAAAGTGGTTGGGGCATGGAAAATGTGATTCAACGTGCTCATGAGTTGTACTCACAACGTGAACCGAAGGGGGCAAAATTCGCTCTTGAGCATTGGTGGTGGCTACTAAAAGATCAACCAAAATGGAGTTCATATTGCCAATCGCTTCATGGCAAAACTAGGGGGTCAGGCAAATGTTCCAAACTGAATGAAGCTGGAGCTTACTCCGATAACACCACCTCTGGAAACGATGCAACAGCAAGTGAGGGGGAATCAATTGGGCAAAAACGTCCCATTGGGAAAACTTCACAATTAAGAGGAAACAGAAGGAAAAGAAATTTGAAGTAGTGGCAGATTTAATATCTAAGCAATTTGAGAAGTTAGACACTGAATCTGCAAACAAGGCAAAACTTTTTGAGCGTTATATCAAAATCCGAAGATTACAAGGCACACAAACAAAAAATGTATGATGATCAAGTTCTAAGCAATGACATTAGTGGAATGGCTGAAGATGACAAACAATATTGGATAGCTAGGAAAAATGAAATAAAAGCCAAATATCAGCAACAGACGCAGCCAGATCAGTAATACTTCACCCTAATCAACTTATGTTTATCTTCTATGTACTTAGGATTAAGAAGTGGTTGTGGTATTTGTTTCTATGTATGTGTGCCACATTATAGTAGTTTATTTTCAAAATATGGAGAGGTAGTTAAAGTTGTAATGAAATGAATGATATTGTTATGAAAAGAAAATGTTGTTATGAAATGAAGTGAAATATTGAGAGGTAGTTAAATTTGCAATCAAATGAATTATGTTGTCCGTGACTTACTTTTCTTTTCCTATAACTAATACTTGCATGTTTTAGGTGTCTTATAATAGACGATGATTCATCTTCCTCCTCTGATGATACAATCGTTATGCAAGAAATGTAGAATGATAGTATAAAAGTGAAACAAAAGATTACTTCTGCAACAATTCTTGCAAGCTGCACAAACATCTTGGGCCTTCTGCATCCGGCCTAAAAAGGAAGAAAAGAGTTATTTGGACAAATCGCAAAGAAGCTCACAATCGTCTATACCAAGATTACTTCGCAGATGACTCAATTTACAATGAAGGACATTTTCACTGCAGATTTAGAATGCGTAGGCCTTTATTTCTCCGCATAGTCGAGGCCCTCAGCAATCACTCTGAGTACTCTCAACTAAGCTACGGCGCAATTGGAGGACGTGGATTGACTCCACTCACTAAGTGCACCGCCGCTATGCGGATTTTAGCCTACGGTGTTGCCGCTAATTGCGTCGACGAATATCTAAAGATCGGGGCAAGCACGACCTTAGAGTGTACAAAAAGGTTTGCACAAGCTATCGTTGATGTGTTTGGGGAAGTGTACTTAAGGAAACCAACTCAAGCCGATGTTGATCGTCTATTGGAAGTCGGTAATGCTCGTGATTTTCCCCGTATGTTAGGAAGCATCGATTGCATGCATTGGGAGTGGCAGAATTGTCCAATTGCTTATAAGGGACAATTTGAGAAAAGGTTGTATAAAACCCCCACAATTATTCTTGAAGTAGTCGCTTCATATGACACATGGATATGGCATGCTTTTTTCGGGTGTCCAGGAAGTATGAATGACATCAACGTTCTCCACCGTTCCCCGTTATTCGACGACGTGTATAATGATCGGGCTCCAAAATGCGAATATGTAGTGAACGCTAACCAATATACAATGGGTTATTATCTTTCAGATGGAATTTATCCGAAATGGTCTACATTTGTGAAGAGTATTGCCTTGCCTATGGGTCCAAAAACGAAATTATATGCTGAACGTCAAGAGGGAGTTAGGAAGGATGTGGAGCGAGCCTTTGGTGTATTGCAAGCTGGCTTTGCTATAGTTCGTGGGCCTGCTCGATATATGGACAAGGATGAAATAGGTGTCATAATGAAAGCTTGTATTATCTTGCACAACATGATTGTAGAAGATGAACGTGACACATATAACCTAGCATTTGATTATGATCATGTTGAGGGATCTGCCCCAGAGCCTACAATTTGTCGGGAATGTCACCCTCGCTATGATAATTACTTGAAACAATCAGTACTTGTCCGTGATGATAAGTTGCACAAATGTCTACAGACGGATCTTGTTCAAGAAATATGGAACAGAAATGTGGAGCGTGAAAGGAACGCTTAATTTTTTTTTTTTAGAATTGTATGATGTATTTTAAATTTTAGTTGCGCATTTTAATTATTATTTTGCATTTGTTGTTGTTTTTTTAGTGGATTGCATTATAAATTTTGGAGTCTTAATTTAACTTTTATAAAATTTCTATAAAAAATATGACTAGGTCTTTTTTGTTGATTGATTTTTTAAGTTAATTATTTATTTTTTTTAAAAAAAATAAAATGTTGAATCAATCTTATTAAACTTTACAAAATATTATCATACATAAATCTATTAAATAAAAGATAAAGGGGACCCCACATTGAATATTATATTATAAAGTAAAAAGATAGAATAAGTTCTTATGGTTGTAGATAGGATGGAATGAAGTTCCAAAAATTAGGAATTTTATATGAGGTGAAAGGGTGGTTCCCCACCAAAATTCCAAAAATTTTGGAATGAGCATTGCACATGCTCTTAGAGCAAGAGCAATGCAAAGTTCCATCAAAGGAACTTTTAGTTTCTCTCTCCCCTATCTCTCCTCCATCTCATCTTTTTCCTTAATTTTTTTCTCAATTTCAAAGCATTCCAAGCCATTTTGGAATGGGGAAGAGTTCTGGAACTGTTTGGGGAAGTGTGAGGGGAGGAGAGAGAAGATCCACATCATCAAAATTCCATAGCTAAAGATCTACATTGCTCATGCTCTTAGAGCATGAGAGCATGAGCAGCGCTTCACATGAAAGATGGAATTATGCTGAAGTGACATGAAGTGGCATGGAAAATGCATGCAACCATTCTCATAATTGGGTTTTCACAAGTTCTGGAACACTGCCCCATTCCTAGACAAGTTCCTCATTTTATTTTTTTTAATCTCACTTTCACTTACACACAACTTTCAAGAGAGACTGTTTATTCATTTTTTATTCCATTAAAAATTATAAAAAAAGGAAAACTACTATATTTTATTATTAAAAAAAAGGAAAGGTACTATATTTAATATTTTTAAGTTCAAAAGGTGGAATGAGTTCCTAATGGGTGTATGATAGATAAAATAAAATTTCAAAAAATTGGAATTGTATATGATGTGGAAGGTGGGCCACCACTAAAATTCCAAAAATTTGGAATGCACATTGCTCATGCTCTTAGAGTAAATGCAATGGTGATCCTGTTTTTGGAATGAAACTGGTTGTCCCCTTTCCACATCATCCATCATTCATACTTTTTGGAACTTCATTTCAATTGTTTTACAACAATAGCAACTCATTCCTACTTTTCATATTAAAATATTTATTTAAGAAGTCCACTTTATCCTACTTATATATTTATTTATGTTTATGCTTTTAAAATTTAATTTTATTATTGTTAAATATGACCTGAAAAAATGCTTCGATTCGAATCCGATTGTAACATTGACCGATTATTCGGACAAAATATTTCTCTTTTTTTATTGTCCGAACTTGATTTTGAGCCGAATTTAGCTATGTTTGCTTTGCCAATCGGTCCGACTCGGAAAAAATTGGGTCCTTACATCAATTTTTAATCAGAATTTTGACATTGTCTGAATCTAACCAACTTAAAATTACCCGGACCTAAACTTTTGTCAACAATAATACTATGTTTCTCTCTTTTTTTAAAGGAGTGTTAGAGTCATTTTGTGTAATAAAAAAAATATTTTTAAAAAAAAAAGAAAAAAGAGGGTGAGAATATTGCAACGTTTCGGGAACCAAGTTCCCAATTTATTGATCTTGGCTGCAAGAGAACTTCATTTTTTGGCACATGTTCCAAGGGTGAAGTTCCTGTGTTGCATGTGGTCTTAGGATAGCCAATATGTATTATATGTTCCTGGAGCACATGCTCCACATCCTATGTGGCATCCATGCTGGCGTTAGGGTTTAGTATTTTCATTTTTACATTAAAAAAATTTCGAATAACTGCCCCACCCACGTTTTATGAGCTAAAAAAATTGTTCATTGCATTCCTTAATCTACAGTCTATAGCTCCATGTCCCTCCCTCTTCTTTCTCCTCCTCCCAACCACCATCACCGTTGGCGATACCATCAACATTGTTTGATTCCACTCTTTCCTTTCACCGCCATCTGTCGACGCTATGTCGTTGCTTTCCGAACGCCATGTTCACCGCCAAGGACTTCTCTGCCATCATCAGTCATCCCCTCGACCAATCAATCATCCCCTTCTCCGCCGCCGTTGCAGACGATGCAGCCTTCGTCGCTGCCGTGGACACCGTCGCGTCCCTCAACTTCATAATCCCTCATCGCATTCTCCTCGTTGCCACCAATAGCTCCGTCGGGAACTCCAATGTTGACAAGCCACCATCTTTCGTTCATTTCTTCCTTCTACCAAGGTGGTCAGAGCACCTTAGATCAACACAATGGTTGGCGGCAACATCATCAGCTTCCACTAATGGCGGAGAATAAGAAAGATCATGATGAACTCAGTGATGAACAACTATACGATTTCAGAAACTTATAGTTGTTCACTGACTGATTGATAGTTGTTCTCTCCCAAATCCATAGTTGTTCACTCATAAATTCATGGTTGTTCACTCATTAATACATGGTTGTTCACTCACTGATTCATAGTTATTCATTCACTAACGCGTAGTTGTTCACCACCCGATTCATTGTTGTTCACTAGCTGATTCGTGGTTGTTCACTCACCAATTCATGGTTGTTCACTCACTAATATTGACTCCATTTTTTCATCAGGTGAATTTTTTTCCTTTTCTTTGGTAATATTATGTTTGTTGGCTCACTAATTCATGGTTGTTCATTGTAAATATTCTGGGTTTTTTTTTTTTTGTGAATTGATTCAAAGTTACTCATTGTTGAGATTCTCAGGATCAAGGCAATAGGATAGAATATGGAGAATTGGGAAGGTAGAAGAATTGTTGAAGATTTGCGTTCTCCAATATACATTCACCCAGAAAACACATCTTCACCCGGAAAATCCAATCGGCAACCATTGATTGAATGATGGTTTGAAGAAAAGAAAATGACGCGAAGAACAAGAAGGGAGGAGCAGAGTGTGGTGCCTAAAATTTAGGAACAAAAAGAAAGAAACTCCTGTCAATTTAACAAATACAGAAAGATTGTTGCATGTAACTGTTCAACTTCTTGTTGAAATAAAAAAAAAATTAAAACTTATATCTGACATGGCTCCCATGTCAGCTCTTGGAGCACATGCTCCAAGAGCATACAATAATTTGCATAGGATAACACACATGCATCCTACATGTCATTCATATGTTGGAGGTACCTAACTTTTAATATATATATATATATATATATATATATATATATGTATATATATGTATATATATATTGAAAATTAGGATTACCCTACTTCTCCTTAAACTCCTAATTATTTTATACAATTTCCTATGAATGATAGAATTACCCCTTGAGTAGAGTGTTAGATGTCTGGAAAAAGCTCTCCTTCTCAACTTTCACTCTCTCTAAAATCGGAGTGTCACGCCCCAGACCCAGGGTATGGCAGACGGCGCACACTTGTAGGACAAGGTCCTACAAGCATGCAAGGCTCAAAAGACGGAAACCAATCCAATGTACGAAAAGTAGACTTAACTTGGAAAGGAATACTTGATTGAACAGTCGAACTAGAAAGGATATTTAATTACATAGAGAATACTACAATAGAAGTATTGAAATTTTTTTCCAAACTCACCAAGCAACTAAAATTATAACAGAAATCTTATGCCACACAACCGCTTAGCCCACTACGCTTCACTGCTTAAACTCTGATATCGTAAAGAAGACGAACACTACCAATAAATCAAGAATCGAAACCTGAAAAGAAATAAGAAGATGAAAGGATGAGCTCGAAAGCCCAGTAAGTAGTATAACATCCCCTTAGTTGGGTTAGACATGCGGGTAAAAACATAGGGTGGGTCAAAGTTCACAAACTATCTAAAGAAAATTTGACTAGGGTTTTTACAGAATAAATTACTTAGCACAAGACTTAAAAAATATACAAAAGTATTCACAAGTGATTTACTAATAGAAAAACACAATGTATCAAAACTTAGCAGTCACAAACACAAAACACAATTTAGGGCTAAGGCTACTACTAACTCAGTGGCATGAGCAACAGAAAGTCACTAATAGCCTAGTGGCATGGGCAACAGAAAATCACATACAGAGAATATCACAGAATTGGGCCAACAAAGAATGCATTAGCGTGCAGACAAGTCGATCAACAGGTCCAATGCATACCTTAACTAGCTAAGGCAGAAGACATAGCCCAAAAACAAAACCAGTAACTTGAAAGTCAAAGCGTTCAAACAAGACCCAGTCATGTAATTTCAAATAACAATAAATCATATCAATAAGTCACTTATACAAACAGAAGGTTCAAATAATTTGAAATACCAAAACTATTATTCGAAATGAATACTTTACAAATACAAAGTCAAATTGACACAAAACCTCACTTAATATATAAAGGATAAAAATAACTACAACTTATAAAATTAATGTCAAAGGGGTACTTTGTAAACACATGTATTAGGATAAAAACAACTTAGTAACCATATACTTGCTAATATTAATTAAAATCTTTACCAATAGTTTCAATATTAAAGGTATGTCAAAATACAAATGTAACTTATAAAATTGACATCGAAAGGCTCACTTTGTAAACACATAAATCAATAAGGAGTCAATTCAACCTTTCAAACATAATTATGACTGAAAGCAGTATACATAAACAATAGCATGTCAGCTCGATTTAATAAAATCACTTTACGGAAAAGACTTTACAAAATAATATTTTGGGCACGAAGGAAGGCTAAAAGAGTATCACACCACTTACCTGGAAAGGCAGAACGAAAGATCTATCCCAACGACGCATTGTCACCTATAATTAATCCAAGACCTTGGAGATTCTGGACATATAAAATTCGCTCTTCCTTTCTCAACCCTCTCTCTGGTTAACAACGGGAGATATTGCGTTAGAATTTTGGAGGTGATTGGTATAAATAATCAGGAAGACTAGAATTTAGAGTTAGAGCCTCCTTGAAATTATAAAGGGACTAAAATAAATAATTATAACACTAATAGGATTCTTGTTGTTTTTTGGTACATGATATTTCACGAAGAATGTCTTGAATTTTAGGCTCTCAAGGCATGGTTTTAGCCACAACCCTGGCAACTGTTTCAAGCACTGTGATCCTCTTAACTTTACGGCACCAAAAATATGAATTTCAAGACAACCCAATTCAAGTTCTTCATGTCTGTCTCTCCTCTGGTTTCCATTCTCTTCATTTTCCCTCTTTTCCTCTCCCTATTTTTCTCAATCTAACAAATGAGTTTCGATTTTTTTTTTTTACGATAGGAAAGAAGAAGAAGAAGAAGAAGAAGATCGAGAAAAGGGTGAGAATTGCAAAGGACATGGTTGATCCCATTGGGGATAATGAAGAATTCAAACGACAACTCAACCATGGAATTAGATCAAGAAATAAGGGAAGTTAAAACAAGGGAATGCCAGCAAATCGAGTTGCTCTGTACAATAGGATGCTTAAAGATTGTTTGATTCACCACTTGGGTTACACATATTGACGGACACTTTAATTTAGAGATGATTTAATCCTTAATACGAATTATGTACAAAATTTTAACTTTGTTTTTATTTTTGGGGTTTTCTTTGGGAGGGTGATAGTCTAGGATGAAAATAAAGGAAGAGGGAAATTCGATTTGTGTTGAGGCCACAAGCATGTACTGGACATACACCAAACATTTGTTGTGTTTTTTGTTGTTTTTGGTGAATGGGGAGGGATTTGAGTATATGGACATCATGATTGATCTTTTTGGGTGGTTGTAGGTGGATGTTAATGATGGATTTGGTGAGTTTTTGGACATGTAAGAAAAGAAGTTAAAGGTAATTTTGTCAGTTCACATTAATTTTCTCTCTATCTTCATCTGAATAGTACTACCTTCGTTCCATATTATTTGTTCTTTTTGAAAATTGTACACTCAAATTTATAAAATTTTGACCAGATATTTCTCCATATATGTTAAGAATTTTCAAATAAAATTACTACCATTAGACTCATAACAAAAAATACTATCATAATAGTATAATATTGCAATTGTTAATAAAATATTATATAAGAAATTATCAATCAAAGAGTGATATTGGAGATTGTGACAATCAACAAAAAGACAAATAATATGGAATTGAGGGAGTATGTATTTAATCCTTATTACAAAGGTTAGGTGGGTTATTTATTATTTGGTTTAAAGGTGAAGTAGGATGATCCTAATTTCCAAAACTACTAAAATCTAACATTCTCATAGATTCAAGGAGTAAAAACTCATTCTCATAAAATACATATAATAGTTCGCCCAAATGCATGATTAAATAGTTAATTAATCATAGTTATTCAAGTTAGTGCATACACTTCAATTTACCATTTTAATTATATTCCATTTATATACAACTTATATGACAAATTGACCTCCAAAATAAAATTCTATGACATAATATAAGAAAGTTAAATAAGAATAGAAATAATATAATCTTATAAGTGAAAATAAGATACAATATTATGGTATTCAATTTTAATAGATAAAAAATAGAATATTTTAATTAGTTATTAGATATGAAGGTATTTGGATATTTGGAGTTGTCAAATTGAGGCCCAAGCGTTATAAATTAGATAAATGGAACTCACACCATGTGTTATATATATTATCAGCCTTAGTAACCAAGGTTTTAAAGAAGAACAATTGGTAATATAACATAATGTAGTATACGAAAACCCTAAGAGAAAAACTTGTCGCACACTCAACGCCATCACGATCATTTCCAAGGTTATTCGGTTTCATCACACTGAGACTTTCTAAAGTTTCCGAACAACAAATACGACCATGCCTAGGGACACGGTCAGCCTATGCCTCCAGGCATGGTCGTGTCACTCTACACGCCCTGACCGTGTCACTGGATCCAACCTTCGTTTCTTCGGTTCCTTGTTGCGACACTTTTTCCCATTGCCTTATTAGGTTAGTCTCTACTCAAACTCAAGATAAACTCAATTTAAGTTTCACTGTAACACAAAAATCTCCCACTTAGAGGCCCAATTGCAGCCATCATCAATTATAGCACACATCCTTAGACTCCCTAGTACATCCACTCAATCTCATTAGTAAATATCAACAGAGTTCTCAGTTGAACTCCCATCAACTCTTCTTTCACGTCCATGCACATGCTCCTACTTGAACTGATCACAATCTTGCAACTTCGACATACTAGCACTAGTCGCAATTCAATTGTGGGTAATTGTAGAGTGAACTTTGACCTCCTAACCATGTTGATTTTTCATGCAATTTAGATGCACCTTTCTTTAATCAAACCTCCTCGATCAGGGGCATCAAGCAAGCGCTTCTAGATTCTAATTCCTTTCTTACATTGAGAAACTAACACATCTTTGACATGCATGAACAGACATGTCAAAATAATCACTAGCAAGATATTATTTACCCACCTTCCTACCATTAGCAACAATCAAGGACTCTTTCTTAACCTTCCAACAATGATCCCCAACTTGGTCATGAAACCTTTGTCATTTAGTTGAATCATAGACACCGAGTTCGTGGCTATGCCTTGAATATAACGGACATCGTTCAACATCCAAGTGCTACCATTTGAAGCTTTGATGTTCACATCCCCTTATCCTAGCACCTCTGAACTGTAATTGTTTATGAGCCTCACATTACCAAACCTTCACTACTAAAATTCATTGAATTTCCCACTAAATTTTTCCTCTGAAAAAAATCAGTGGCAAAATTCACACCACTTTCCCACTATTTATATATTCCCATTATCTAATACTTTATTATCAGTGGAAAATTTCCCACTACATTCCCACCAACATAATTATTTTATGTTTTAAAATATTATTTTAACTTATTCCCACTACATTCCACCAAAAATATTATTTTAACTTATTCTCACTATTTTTTGGGTTGAATTTCCAAAACTACAAAATTCCACCATAACCAAATTATGTTAAACTTTCTAAACTTCTAACTAGAGGCAAAAAAAAAAAAACCCAAAACTTTTCCCATTATTTTTTTGTGTTGAAATTTCAATACTAAAAAATTCCCACCAATAATGGTTTAACTTTTAAAACTTTCAAAGAGGGCCTAAAAGAAAAACCCAACATTTTCCCACTAGAACACACGCTACTAATTGAACACACCAAAAACCCTAACATCCGCCTCGCAGCACACACATACACAACACTCCGATCCATATTTGTCGCGCTTGCCCATTCCTGGTGGTTTCCCTTGCTCGCCACCGACGGTTCCCGTCGATCGGCACTTACTCACCCTATCTTTCGGTCGCACATAACCCGAGCTCACCCAGCCATAAGGCTCTATTGGTCGCACTTTTACTCGCCCTCTATGTTGGCCGCACTCTTATTGTCGGTCGCACAAACCCTAACACTCGGTGGTTTCCGTCGGTCCCCGTTTCCTCCTCTGCTACACCCTGTCTGTTAGTGGTCGCTGGTGGTTCTCATTCGACGCAACAACTGAGCAGATTGAAACTTGAAAATGTTTGATTTCATTTTGCCTTATGTCTGTGTCTCCCTATCTATCGTCTATCTCTGTCTCCGGTTGTTGCAGTTACTATGTCTGAGTGGCTTCCACTTTGCCTCATGCATATCCAAGTCCCTACTCTTCAGGACGCACTAAACCTCCAACGCAATTACGCTAGGTACTCTCTCTCTCTCTCTCTCTCTTAATTTTCAATCTTGCAATCTTTATATTTTGTTTGCTGAACACAAATTTATCTTTCTTTTTTAATTGTAAGTGAAATACCCCGTCAAAAGATAGAGAGAGTCTTATTATTATTATTATTATTATTATTAGTTATTTATTATTCATATATTTCTATAGTTCCTTTATGATTTTTATGCAAGGCAAACCCTAGGGAGGCTAGAACCTCTATTTATTTATACTCCTCAATGAATGATGTTGAGTCTCCAACCGTCAGCCAAACAGAAAGAGAAGAGTAGAGAAATGGGTGATTTATCTTGAGGAACCCTAATGGGTTAGTATAATTAGATTATTTATGGTTTTCCCCCTAAATTACTGTACAAATTTCGTAGTCTCCACCATAACCTATTCTATTTAGTTTCAGTTGTCAATTTGGAGTTTAGAATTATCCACCCTCAATTTATGCACAGATTATGGGTTTTGTTATTGATTTTATTAGCTGCCTGAAATCTCCACGTCTTTGATGGAATCAGATTTAGCACAACAAAAACCAATTAACAATTGGCATTTGAAAACTTAACTACTCCAGTATCTTCGTTTGAAAATTAGTGTTCTAATGATATGATGAATGTGTATAATAATGAGTGAATTTATAGTATTATATTAAGCCACACAATGTTGAATTGTCATAATCATAAGGGGAATCGGCGACCCTGTTTATTAGGCATGAATGTTAGGGTGATAATGAGAGCCTATTAGTCATGATATAGATAAGAGATGATGCTATCAATTTGTTTGGATAGGAGCTAAATGATGATAATAATGGAACTAGTGTGGGTGAGGAAATTACGAAAAGTTAACAAGGAAAAAGTGAGCCAGTAGCCTCACGTATACACATCCATGGGAATTGGTTTTGGGTTTAAATTCTTTTTAATGTCATCTATCTTATTCCTTAATGTGTAGCGTCAATATATATTAGCATGAATTTATGCTGATATATAAGCCATGTATGGATTATAGGTTTTGTCTAAGTGGTGGAGTTTGACCAATTTGGGTAGCGCTCCAAGTAAGTGGTGTAATACTTCTTTAATCCTTTTCGTACCAAAAATATTATTTTGTAACCTTCCTTTTTCCGTAAGTTTATTTTTGTTAAATTGGGTTGACATGCTATTGTTTATTTGTTTAAGTATATTATATTCGATTGTAATTATATTTGAAATGTGAAATTGATTCCGGATTGAAGCATGTGTTGACAAAGTACCCCTTTGACTTTAATTTTCTAAGTTGTGTTTATATTTTACCGTTTATACACTAAGTGAGATTTTGTTACAATTTGACTTTGTATTTGTAAAGTATTCGTTTTAAATAATAGTTTTGGTATTTGAATTATTTGAACCTTTCGTTTGTATAAGTCTCTTTATGAGCTTAATTAATTGCTATTTGAAATTACTTGACTGAGTACTGTTTGTATATTTTGATATTCAAGTTGTCGGTTTTTGTTATGGGCTATTCTTCTGCCATAGCCAATTAAGATATGCACTGGACCTGTCGATCGACTTGTATGCGTGCTATTGTGTATTCTGATATGTGTATGTATTTCATTGGACCCAATTCTTTGTTGCCCAGCCACTAGGTCAATAGTGGCACATTGTTACCCCGCCACTGGGTCAATAGTGGCTTAACGTTGCCGTTGTCACTGGGTCAATAGTGGCCCTAGACCCAAATTGTGTTTTGTGATTTTGATTGCCATGTTTTGATATTGTAACACCCTAGGTATATTGTCAAAGTGTGGCTTAAAATATTTGAAATGTTTGCTTATATTACCAAGGTGCACCTTCTTTTATGGTAACTCATCCGTTGGGAACTCCTCAGTTAAGCGTGCTTGGTTGGGAGTAGTCTCGGGATGGGTGACCTCCTGAAAAGTTTTCTCAGGCAGCGTGTGAGAGACGATGAAGCACGTTGGAAAGACTCATGGTAATTTATAGGGCCAGTCAGCGATCCTTGAAGCAATTATCGGTATGTCCGTGGCCTAGGAGGGGCCAGGGCATTACAAATATATACTATGCTACTTTGACCGAAATCGTTTGATCAATATTATGGTCTCTTTTGGATGTTTTGAGCTTAGTAAATTATTTGTAAAACCCAGTCATGTTTTGTTATTGAATTATTATTAACTTTGATCCAACCTATGTTTTACTCGCATGTCTAATCCAGCTAAAAGAGTGTTACGCTACTTACTAGGTTTTCAAGCTCATCCCTTTACTTTCCTTTTTTTTTTCAGGTTTGATTCTTCGCTTATTGGCAGTGTTCGGGGTCCTTTATGATATCAAAGTTTAGTAGTGAAGCGTAGTAGGCCAAGTGGTTGTGTGGGATAAGGTTTCTGTTATAGCTTTAGTTGCTTTGCGAGTTTGGAAATTTCAATAGCTCTAGTGTCCGTCGTGTAACTAAATAGCCTTCCTAGTTTGACTGTTCAATCAGGTACTCTTTTTCAAGTTAAGTCTATATTCGTACGTTGGGCTTATTTCCGTCTTTTGTGTCTTGCATGTTTGTGGGACCTTGTCCTATAGATATGTGGCGTCTGTCATTCCCTGGGTTTGGGGCGTGATAGTAAGTTTGTGCATTTCTTTAATTATAGTTTACAAACCAGTGTGGTCTCTATCTCTTTCTATCTGGTGTGTTTGTTCAATCTTATGTTCTTTGATCAAAGCATGGGTGAGTCTACCTTAAAAGTACTTTCTGAGGAGTATTTCATATTTACGCCCTTTCTATAAAGATATAAGTCTACTTTTG
Source organism: Portulaca oleracea (assembly GCA_029582165.1). NCBI lineage: Eukaryota > Viridiplantae > Streptophyta > Magnoliopsida > Caryophyllales > Portulacaceae > Portulaca > Portulaca oleracea. The sequence goes on along the minus strand of CM055881.1, from coordinate 30,442,807 downwards.
CTTCTAATAAATACACAGATGATTCATTTCTATGATATAGTTATGTACTTTGTTCATCTGATATATCTGCCAAAAATTGTATACACAACAATATCTTTATCACATTTAAATAGAGTATCATCCATTGGCTTCCCATTTCATTTGGTTTTCACTTGTTTATGTCTGTGCTTGCTGAGTTGTAAGTTGCCACTTGCCTACAGTTTTATATGCTGAAATAATTTATGATGAATCAAGGGAGAAAATGATCTTGAATGAAGAAAACTCTTTTATGCAAGGGGTTCTTTAGCTCTTTGTTGATATTGCAATCTGAGTATCACTAACTGCTTATTTACATCAAAATACTGAGCATGAAATTAAGGTAAATGTAAATTTGGATTGAGAAGATGATTAACCAATGCAAGTTTGATGCTTAGAAATGAAAGTGACTATTAATGGTGTCAGAAAAAAAATTTGGATTGAAAATCAGTCCATTTCTAGATTCAAACATGTTGGGTTTTGTGTCCCACTGGATCCTCGGTGGGGTACAGAACGAGGGAAGAACGGTGAATTGAAGAAAAACGTTGCCAGCGTTTTTTGGCGCTACCAGCGCTTAGCTTCGAAGATGTCATTCGAAAAATGCTACCATCCTTCGCCCGACACTGCCAGTGCTTAGAAGGTGCTGCCAGCACTTCCATCGAAGGTCGGTTTTTGTCAGCGGCGGCGGATGCTTGCTTTTAGGTTATTTGTTTTTAACCTAGTTTCCCTTCCTCTCTATTAGTATAAATATTACACATGTATCTCCACCATAATCACGGCCTGGCGCACGACGCTTGGCATCGTCGAGTACGGCGAATAATGATCGAGTTATAGAGAGTCAGAGAGGGAGAAAATATTGAGAGGGAAAAAGGTCTCACCAATATTTTCGATCCCAATTGTATCCCGAGAGAGAAAGATTGTGAGCTGTGAGTGAGAGAGATTGTTAATCTCCTCTGTTGTGGATCGTATCATACCCTGTGATAGTGATCGGATTGTACTCCTCCTTTCTCATAGTGGATTGTTTTTCTGGCTGTCGCCGTCCGTCAGTTTTTTTTCGAGTTCTTCAGTTTTCCACGTAAACCTTGTGGTTGTGTTCTTTTATCGCTCTTATTTTCGGTTCCTGAATTTTGTTGTAATTTCCGTCATCTCAATTTATCAATTTTATTTATTTCACTTCCGCTGTTACCTTGCTATTTTCCCTAACAAGTGGTATCAGAGTCTCATAAGGGTATTTGAGCCTAACAAGTGGTATCAAAGCAAGGGGGAGATGGCTTCAATCACGAAGTGCGATATTCCAAAATTCGAGGGAACAGGGAGACTGCAGTTGAAGGCGGTCCCGATTCAGCACATGTAAGGGATGTTGAGTATTCCTACATGAAGACTGATGTAACGATGAGCGATGAGAACTTCAAAAGGGTTAAAGAAAGAGAACCAGGGCAGTCTGAGTTCGAGGTGGAGCAGGTTGAGGCTCAAGTTGGAGCCATCGGAACCTGCAGTCAGGAGCAAGTCGCTGATGCTGCTCAAACAGTTCAGGTTGATGAGCCTGATGTTCCTCAGGTGGAGGAAGAACCACACATGGCAAGAGATCGTCCCAGGAGCGTTAGGAGATCGACACAGTGTACTGAAGATTGGGTGCACAAGAAGAGCCATGTAGAGAGTGACTGCTTGAAAGACCAGAAACAGGGTAGTAAGGAAAACCGCACCGAAATTGGTACCGCAAACTGTGTTGAGTACGGTTCAGATGCAGAGAGGTTTTGTGTTAAGGATGGTGGTAGAACCCTGAAAGAGGTTCGTGAAATTCCTAACATAATCTGCAATTTGATGTCTTTGGGTACTATTGAGGTTAACAGTTACAGGTACAAAGGAGAAGATGGTGTCCCAAAAGAGCGCAGGGGTTCCATGGTTCGGATGTGAGAGCCAGGAAGGGTAGCCTATACACCCTACAGGGGTCTGCAGTGATGAGAACTGTAGAGGCAATCTCAAACAGCACAAGTGGTCTCAAACAGGCATCCAGGGAGCGGTATATGATGTTTACCGCTTGAGAGCCCTGCGGGCTACACCTTGTGGAGGGGTGTGTTAACAGCGACAGTCAAGATGTTTATCTGGACCGATGGCTAGGATCATGGTCCAAGGTGGAGTTTGTTGGGTTTTGTGGCCCATTGGATCCTCGGTGGGGTCCAGAACGAGGGAAGAAGGGTGAATTGAAGAAAAACGATGCCAGTGGTTTTTGGCGCTACCAGCGCTTAGCTTCGAAGACGTCCTCGAAAAAGGCTACCATCCTTCGCCCTACGCTGCCAGTGCTTATAAGGCGCTGCTAGTGCTTCCATCGAAGGTCGGTTTTTGTCAGCGGCGACGGATGCTTGCTTTTAGGTTATTTGTTTTTAACCTAGTTTCCCTTCCTCTCTATTAGTATGAATAATACACATGTATCTCCACCATAATCACGGCCTAGCGCATGGCGCTTGGCGTCGTCGAGTACGGCGAACAATGATCGAGTTATAGAGAGTCAGAGAGGGAGAAAATATTGAGAGAGAAAGAGTTCTCACCAATATTTTCGATCCCAACTGTATCCCGAGAGAGAAAGATTGTGAGTTGTGAGTGAGAGAGATTGTGATAGTAATCTCCTCTGTTGTGGATCGCATCACACCCTGTGATAGTGATCGGGTTGTACTCCTCCTTTCTCATAGTGAATTGTTTTTCTGGCTGTTGCCGTCCGTGGGTTTTTCTCCGATTTCTTCAGTTTCCCACGTAAACCTTGTGGTTGTGTTCTTTTATAGCTCTTATTTTCGGTTCCTAAATTTTGTCGTAATTTCCGTCATCTCAATTATCAATTTTATTTATTTCGCTTCCACTGTTACCTTGCTATTTTCTCTAACAGAACAAAATATTGACTTCAATATTACTTATTTTAAAAATCAACATTTGAAAACACCAACAAACTTTATGTTGGTGATATGCTATACTTCTTAATATGTGTATACTTGGTTTCATTTCATTGTGTTACACTAATGGCCACACCACACCATTTATATTGATTCAACCCTAAAACAATTGTTGAATCCCAGGCAACCTACTATGTCTGTCTTTCTTTGTGAACCCATTGTCTGTCAAAGAGGACCATGCTCCATGAATAAGAATAGCTCACATTTCCTCCTTACAGTCTGATTTTTTTATTTTTTATATTTTTGGGTATGGTCGGTTGGGTTGCTTGCATTTGTTGTTCAACTGTCCTGTCAATGGGTGGAAAAAGAATTTATTGTCTATGTCCTCTCCACCCTCGGTTTCTCTTAAAGAACAAGATAATGGTTTCAAGGGAATTTTTTTTTTCTCTTTTGGTCTCCTCGGAAAAATTTTGGGGTGAATTGAATAATATATGAGTAAAATTGTTTCCTGAAAAGCACCTAGATACTTTCTTCCTCCGATTTATTCTTTTAATTTTACATTATGGGCTGCCTTGGTTTTTTTCTTTCTTGTCCTTCTTCTGCTTCTGTTGTGTTTTGCCTAAAGTGTTGGGTTGTTGACTTTTATCTTTTCAATCTTGATTTTCCTGAGTTGTTATGCTGCTCTCTGCGATGTTGTTCTTTTTATTTCTTTAAGTGCTTCTTCTTCTTCTTCCTCTTTGCTGTACTGCACACAAGGAGTCTGGTGTAATAGTTAGTCCTTATAAGTTGGACCATGACTCATATAAATCCTGATATGGTTTGTTGTATTTTCATTATAAATAACAGAAAACACTACTAGTAGTTCTTTCCAAGAATCAGGGTATACAAGAGAGGCTTGAATACATTGTTGAGCACAAAATTTCTTTTGATTTATTTATGCTTAAGTACATATGACAAGTTTGTTCTTTCTGACTTATGATATTTGGTTATGGTTTTAATAAGTTTTCCTTGTCTGCTGAGTGTCTAAACTTGTTTTAGATTCATCAGTTTGTGACCATTGATGACGGTAACACGGTTTTTGGTGGAATATTACTGTAGGTTCAGCATGAGTGGCTCTATCTCGGTCATTCATAGACTAATGTTATCAAGTTTAAAAGTAATCAGTGGGATTATTTGTAAGATCTTATGACAAAAAGCTCAAAGGGGGAGGTTTCATTGTATTTGGAGGGGTATTCTTTATAAATTGTGTGAAAGGGGGTTTTCCCACTAAAAATTAATAAAGTGGGAAATTTCCCACTGAAATAGTTTGGCGCGAAATTTCCCACTGAAATGGTTTCAGTGGGAAATTTCCCACCACAATGAATTTAGTGGGAAAGTTTCCACTGAATCATATTTGGTGTGAATATTCTCATGAAAATATAAAGTGGGTAAGACAGTGAGAAATTTCTCACTGAAAGTTTCAAATAGTGGGAAACTGCAATTACCTACCACTTGTTTTCCCACCACTGTCATTTCCCACTAAATTTCTTACTTTTTCCACAAAATTTACAGTGGGAAAGTGACCAACTTTTGGTAGTGCTCTCACTCACAAAATTACTAAGCACTCTTTAGAAGAAGAATGAAATGAAGCACTCGAATCCATCATGTAGCACTAAACTAATTCAACAACACTTATAGGGAAAGCGTCGCCAAAATTCCTAGCAAAATTACAAGACTCTTGGTTGTTCGCTATTCTCTCCCCTTTTCCCTTAGGAAAATTCCTACCAATGGAACCCCTATCACCATAATCTTAACACAACACTTGTTCAAGATTCTTGCTTTTGGATCTAAAAAAACTCCTACTAGAGCTCTCATGACTCTTCCTACCCCCTAACTGATTACTTTCTACGAATACTTTCATTGAGGATGGCTTCAAAATAGCACAACTGATTACCAAACCGAGTTAATTTCCAACATACATTCCCATAGTTCGATTCAATACAACTGATTACCAAATCGAGTTAATCGCACTTACAACTACAAGACAAATAATTATTTCAACACCAACCACATATTCAAAGGATTTCCAAAGTGGCCGAGAACAAATATACACGACAAAAGATGGCTTCAAAATAACACTAGCAAAAGTGCGACCCTACACTTGTCGTCGACATATTGATCACTACCATAGCTTCACAATATTGCAAAAGAGGACTCTTAGACACCCATTTACCCTTGCTTCTTACTGGTATCAGATTTTCCACCACCAGAGCCAACACCTAAAACAAAACATAAACATGTATTTTTACAAATGAGTCGAAACTCAATACGCATACCCTTATATTGTAAAAGCTATTTTATTGATTCAGTTTATTTCGCGCATTTCAAATTATTTTGCAAATAGAGGGAAAGGAAGTAATAATTAAAACAGATTGCATGGTTATTATTATCTGAGTGCTACCCATTTACGATCATCAGACTAAGCCTTCATATGCGCATACCCAGACCAATAGGGAGGTCTGGATGGAGTTAACCGGTTGACACTGGCCAAGTATATAATATAAATGTATTTAATATGCATAGGCAGGGCGGGTCCACATTTAGATGACAAAACATGGTGAAAAACATATTGTTCATTTTATTAGAATGCTTGATGTTTTCATGATATAAATACATGAAATTGTATAAGGTATAGGCAATATGCATACCTTAAATGAAAGACTTGCTAAAAATAGTGCCTCGATGTGTGGATGACCTGAGCGAGAAGCGACAACGATCCAAAATAGTGGCGCACTTGAACAAGAAATAACAAAGAAGTGGGTAAGTTTGGTGCTTTAGGTACTAATAGTCCTTTACTTTCAAGTTTAGGCTATTTTTTGAAGGTTTTAAAATTAACTGGAAAATTTAGCTCGAATAGAGAAATCACGAAGTCATAAATCCTTCCACAATTGTCAATAATAATAATAATAATAATAATAATAATAATAATAATAATAATAATAATAATAATAATTACAATAATAACAATAATAATAATAATAATAATAATAATAAAAATAATAATAATAATAATAATAATAATAATAACAATTGTCTATGTTGGTACTAAAATTTTGCAGTTGTACGCCGAGTTTAAAAATGAGAGTTAGACCCGAAAATGATATAAGTTTGGGATTTTGGAAATCATTTTGAAATAAAAATTTATAACTCAGGATATAGTCCTCTATTAATGGCAGGTAAATAACGTATGAAAAGAGAAAAATATATTCTACAATTTTAATGTTGATCATTAGTTCAAAATAGTGCAAGAAAGGCCCTAAAAAGTTCCCTACAATAAGTGTAGAATTCTGTCGTTTTAAGGAAAAATATGTTCATTAGGCTATTTTCCCAAGTTCATAACTTTTCACACAGATCCCCAAATGATACAAGGAAAGACATTTTGGAAAGCGTACAACAACTACTACAACTGTTATGTTGAGTATAATCCCAAATTATGTTTGGAACATTTCCGAAAAGTCTCTAAAATAACGCTTACTAACCTGAACCTTCTGCCAGATACTCTTTCCCGGGCTGTTTTGTTTAGGTCATATCCCCTCGATCCCTTCTCCAAATGACACATAAGACCACATTACAGAAAGTCTGTAGTACAAACTACAACTTCAATGCTAGACTCATTCGCTAAAGGAGTCATCTCAGTGCTCTAAAGTAACCTCGTAAAGTCATCCTCAAAAATCATATTCATGGGAAATACCAAAATTAAAAACGCAATAACTCGAGTTATACACAACACAATGCATCAGTTCAAAGCCCGAGTGGTAGATATTATTCAAAGCTATTGTTTAACACTATAAAATTGATAAATGAATGTTTTAATGGTCCTCGAAAACTCTAAAAACCAGATTTGGCCCCAATTCATTAATTTCGGTCTTCTTTATCGTTTCTCCCAAATTCTATTGGAGCATTTCAAGAGTTTAGAGGCATAAAAGTATAAGGTATAAGCCTAGAATCGACCGGGAGGTCGAATAAGAGCTTAACAAAGAAAATAGACTCAACACGGATCGTGTTCAGTATGACACGACCCGTGTTGGCGTCCAGAGAGTTTAAAAAGTGTGTTCAGGTTCACCACGGGCCGTGTTGATCCAACATGGGTCATGTTGGCTTCAACACGGACCGTGTTGATCCAACACGGGTCGTGTTGAGCACTGCTGGGATTGATTTTGAAATCCCTTGATTTATGCCTCGTGGTCAATTGATATTAATCATGTTTATGGATAATATTGACTGAGAAGTTAGTCATGATTTCTCATTAATATTATTCAACCCAATCCCTTGGATTATGCTTGATTCAATTAGCAAGTTTGACTCCCTTTTTGGCTCCAAAAGTTCTCTATATAAGGTGGATGAATTTGCACATTCATACACACCATCAATCTTTTTCTATTCTATTCTAGAGAGTTTCAACACACTCCTAAGGTGTTGAACTACAGCAACATTCTTGAGAGTTCATGAGAAATCTTGAACTTTGTTTACAAGAAGTTAGGTTTTACCATTGAGTCTTTTCACGGTCTAGTGAATAAGTCTTAAGGGGAGACGGGCTTGCCCTCGACTTCTAGCCACCCAAGTGATCCCCCATCTTCCATGTGACCGTGTTTCTCCATCTCATTGTTTTTCCCAACAATCTTAAGACTTATTGTCACCATGGATGATCGAATCGAGGATCCTACCGGACATTTTGAGGGATGAAAATCGAGATCAAGATGCTATGGAGTAAAAAAGATAAGTTTATGTTGCTTTATACAAGTTTTGTTTATTCAAGTTTATTAATTTTGATTATCAAGATTATTAATCAATCGTAATTTCTTTGATTGGTGTAGTTAGAATCTTGATCGATTGTTGGCAATGGTGATTGATGGTTATACTCAAGAGGTTCAAGGAGTATGATGAGATCGCCTTCATATCGAGATAAGTTCTTTATTTTCATTAAGTTGACTTTTATTTGATTTAAGTGACATAAGTTATCTTGATTTGAATTTGGGTTAATTCAAATGGATGGATTAATTAGAAACATATTGAAATTTATTTATACGCCTTGTTAAGTCACCATTTACAAGTTTTCAAGAAAGTGGTGTGTTAGGGTGTTTTATGAGTACATGTTTCTTTATGCCAAGATGTTAAGTGTGATTTTATTATTTGTCAAGTAAATCACAAAGTGCCATTGTTAAGTGAGTTTATGATTTTATGACTTTATGGCATGTGTTTTCCTTTGGTTAAGTATATATATGTGGTGTACATATATAAGTTGTCTTGTTGAATATAAAACATGATAATTGTTTATTAAGTTTATCATGATTATTTATATTTGAGTCATGAGTTTATCATGTTGTTAATTTATGAAATGTCAAGCATGTGGTTTTTTCAAGTAGTCATATATGTACATGTGCAAGTATGTATGTCAATCTATATGATTCACATGTTTAAGTTTATGTACATGACGAGTGATATTCTCCGCTAGAGATACAAGCATGCTTAAGTTAAGACAATGTCTATTCATGAAAGTTCTTATCTCATTAGTATATATGATTTTAAGATATATACTTGTGTTATCTTATTTGGTTCATATCTTGTTAAGTATACATAATATGAATAAAGTGCAAGTGTTCATGAAATGTATGAGTTTGACATGAAAATTTATAAGTTGTGAGAATATGGATTCGTGGTAATTTGTTGCAAGATGAATTCATGTGATTAATTCTTATTTATTTGATTATGCAAAGAAGGTTTATATGTTTGCACATATGTCTCAAGTCTTTGCATGTTTCTCTCAAGTTCAAATTGATTGTCTAAATGTGAGTTTATTATGCTTAAAGTTTTGACAATCATATGTTTATGAGTGCTTGACAAGTATTCATGATTATAAGTTGTTTAAACATATATGTCTTTATATATTTTTTGATTAGCACTTATTTAAGTTTGCCTTGATAAAATGTCTTGATTGATCTAAGTTTCAAGTATGCTAGTATGCATGTCAAGTGATTAATCAATCATGGTATATTCTTTTTATGTTTGAGGCATGACAAGTTCAAGAGTATCATATGATGTTATTGTGCTAACTTTGTTAAGAGTATAAGATCAAGTAAATTCATATGATTGTATTGCGTGAATAAGTTGACCATGACATGTTTTTCTATTATTAAGATATTTTTTGTTCATATGAGTACAAGTAGAAATGTATATTTCTTGTTTGTCATGGTAGTAATTAAAGTTCTCACGCATAATATTGTTTCGATAAGTGTCCGATCTCGTTCCGAGCCGAATTTTAGGTCCTTTATAAGGAGTCTTGCTTGTTTTAGCCCCGTTTTATATGTTAGTTATGATGTTTTCTTAGTCTTGTAGGTCAATTAGGAGTCAGAGCCAAAAACCGAGCGAAAAAGGCGAAAACGGAGCAAAGTTTCACAAGTATGCAGAGCAGCAGTAGAAATGTGAGCAGCAGAGAGACTCGTCCTAGTCTATCCTTGTCATGGCCGTGACCTCGACCTGTGGCCCTGTGGCATGTAAATTCCAGCTAAGGAGAAGTGAAGACCAGAAGGCTATCATGCCCGAGTCACCTAATGACTCGGTCGTAACCAACCTCTGCAAATCGTCATTGAAGCCAAGAAAATGGCTAAGGCAAGGAAGAATCAGATGGATGTCACGCCTGAGTCTCCTGATGACTCGGTCGTGATCTTTTCCTGTGCGACCGAGAAAAAAACTGCCGAAGCCAAGAATCCTCCGGTGGCCAGAAGCCTGTCACGCCCGAGTCAGGACCTGACTCATCCGAGTCGTTCTATTTTTACGCGCAAAGTCTCTGGGTGAAATGTTGCGTTTTGTGTAACAGATTTGGCTTTGTATATATACCATTAGCAACAAATTCAATAGCAACTTAGTTTGAGTATTGTTTTTACTTAGTTTTTCATACAATTTCCTTTCAAGTTTATGCAATTACTTTCTCTCTCTTAGGTTTTCAACCTTTCTTGTTCTCCAAGCTCTTGTGTTCTTGAGTGTAATCAACACTTTCTTTCAAGTAATTTCAACAAATTTTCTTCTTCATTTTCCTTGTTGCCTTTGATTTCATTGAGTTTATCTTTGAAAGTCTCTAGGTTAGCCACCAAATCAATCATTTTAGTGAAAATGGGGATTAAGGGTCACAAATCTTACTTGAAGTGAGGATTTGAGGATCCTTAGTAACTTGATTCACAACTTTTTAATTTGTTCGGGGAAAGTGACAAATGAAGATCAAGGATGAAGGATGAAGAATAGAGATTATGATTAGTCTTCAAGGGTATGGACTTGGTACTCAATTATGTTAATAGTTAATTCATTGCTTTGTTAATTGCTTCTTGATTATTGTGATAGTTTTAAGTGTTATTGAATGTTTTCATTGCTAGTGTTATAGTTTTCCTTTGAATCGATTTCTAGTAATTGCTTGATTAGTTTTGTGATAGCTTCTTGATTGTAATGTCTTAGTGGCATGATTATGATTAGTTTAATAGCTTAATTTACTTATTTATTGCTTTTTGCACTTGGACCTTTAGCAAACCGAATACCTGAACAAGCCTAACAACCCATCCTCGTGGTTCGACATCCCTACTCTAGAAAACCCAAAAATTTACAACCGAACAATAAGTTTAGCATAGCCTAATAAGAAATAATGACGGTTTATGTGATTATTATAAGCATATGGGCTATGAGTGTGTTATAAGTAACATAGACACAAATTTATTTATAAGTGCAAGCTTCTCATGCTCAATGATCTTGTTATTATCAAGATGATTTTGTTGTTCACTTTGTCATACATGATGTTTCTTCATGAGATAAGTAAATGTTTATGAGAAGGTTTATACTTTGTATGGTTTGTATGTCATTATATGTAGCTTGCATATTGAGGCATATGGTTAACGTTTGTTAAGTATATGATAATGTAAGATTTAAGGATAATCATAACTCAATGTATTCATGTGTGTAAGTTGAATACTTGTACTTGGCTTTACCGCCATTTTATGAGATTATAAGTGTTCATCATGTATGATTGTAAGTAGTATGTATCTACTATAAGATAAGTTGCATAATGTATGCATGTTGGACTATGTGCACGATCATTTAATTTGGACGCATGATGTTTACCTAAGTTCATATGTTATAAAATTGGATGATCATTGCTTCATTTGTTAATAGTCTATTAATTAAGTTTACATGTTTGATATGTAGGATTCAATCAAGTTTGCTACAAAGGGAAATGCATATGGCTCTCATATACATTTGTTTGATCAATCCTCAAGTGGTTTATGGATTAATATTATGAGTAAGATTGGCATACGGGACGAATGGTTATGAGTTCCACGGTTTAATACTTAAGAAGTGGATCTCATCATGTATAAGGAAACATGACCCTAATTAGAATGACGTTTGATCATATAAGTAAAGGTCATATAACTATAAGATAATCATTCAAGATCAATTGAAGTTCTTTCTCACCTAGCCAATGATAAGATATTTAATAAGTTTCATTACATATATTCAAGTTTATGATGTTCAAGCTTTGTAGCAAATGGTTGAAAAAGTAATGTTTTAAGTTACACATAAGATGGAATCTAATTTCCATGAAACTCAAGTGTTTCTTCAAGTTTAAGTTGGAAGAGATTTCTTTCATGGAAAATCAAATACCATTTTGATTTATACAAAGGCTATAACTATGAAATCCAAAGTTATTTGGATATAGTTATTCAAAGAATATGAAAATTAAATGTTAGTTTGATTTATAAGGTTCTAAGGCGATAAGCTTTAACTATGAAATCCAAAAGTTATTTGGATATAGTTGTGCGAAGAACATGGAAAATCAAATGTAAATTTGATTTATAAGGTTGTTCTAAGGTACAAGTAGTGGTTATGTAATCCAAGGTACTTGGATAAAGACATAGTGATAAGGAAAAGAATGCGAAAAATCAAAAGAAATTTTGATCTTGTAAGCATTTCTTTCAAGGTAACTATACAAGTAGTCCAACATCTTGGACAAGGTTATAGTAATCTCTTTATAAGCATTACGAGGATTATCCATGTTATTTGGATAATGTTATAATCAAGGCTTGAGTTCATGAGATTTTGGCATTACAAAAGAATGTATAGTAAGGTTTGTCGCCTACTAAAGCATTCGGTTTTGTACGTTCAAATAAGAACTCAATATTTAAAGTTTACTAAAGCTTATAATGCGATGGTTTAGTCGTACTATGATAAGTGGTAAAATATTTCTTACCTAATCCTATAGTGTGATGGTGTAATCACAACTATGATGAAGGAAAGAAATGTTAAGTTTAATATATGATCATGATAAGTAAGGTCATGGAAAGATATGTATTTATCTAGTGATCTTAGAGGGCACTCAAAGGTATCATGATCTAGTTCTTTCAAGGTCACAAGGTTCTCTAGTGATCCTTGATAAGGGGATGAGAGTAAATCCCACTAATAGATTATCATCAATGGCGCTCCAACTCACGCTTGACACCTCTTGTCAAGTCTTGAGTTCAATGGTCGACAACGTTGAATATAATGAGAGCTTCAAAACTTTCAAGATAAATCATCCCAAGGACAAGATGATGCTCAAGAACCGTAATATTCAAGAGGTTTGAGTCTATGACTCATTAACAGACTTTGAATCGATGAGATGGGGAGCTCTATTACGGGGCGTAAAAGTCTGCCTATGCGAGGGCGTGAAGTGGGCCGCTTCAGATAGCCTAGGGATGGGATTGATGGTTCTTGCGGAGGGTATGGGACACATGGCCGGTTTGAAATAGTGTTTATATTTTTTTAAGTAAGGTTTTGGGTTGTGTGTGTGTTATGTATCCAATTAGTCAAAGGATGTAAAGTTCAAAGCTTGTCTACTTATGCATCCAGACTAATTGAAATTATGTACACTAAATGAAAGTTCAAGTCGAAAGGCACTTTCATGACGCATAACAACTCCTTGATTTCTCGAGTGTTAAATCTCTCTAGGAGATGCCATGTATGACGGGGGTATTTTTACCCAAGTGAGGGATCCCGGGCTATTTCAAGTGGTACTCTTGAAATGGCGGGGGATTGTTGGAGTATTTCAAGAGTTTAAAGGCATAAAAGTATAAGGTATAAGCATAGGATCGACTGGGAGGTCGAATAAGATCTTAACAAAGAAAATTGACTCAACACGGACTGTGTTCAGTATGACACGACCCGTGTTGGCGTCCAGAGAGTTTAAAAATTGTTCTCAAGTTCAACACAGGTCGTGTTGATCCAACACGGGTCGTGTTGATCCAACACGGGTCGTGTTGGCTTCAACACGGACCGTGTTGATCCAACACGGGTCGTGATGAGCACTGCTGGTATTCATTTTGAAATCTCTTAATTTATGCCTCGTGGTCAATTGATATTAATCATGTTTATGGATAATATTGACTGAGAAATCAGTCATGATTTCTCATTAATCTTATTCAACCCAATCCCTTGGATTATGCTTGTTTCAATTGGCAAGTTTGACTGTTGATCCAACACGGGTCGTGTTGATCCAACATGGGTCGTGTTGATCCAACACGGGTCGTGTTGGCTTCAACACGGACCGTGTTGATCCAACACGGGTCGTGATGAGCACTGCTGGTATTCATTTTGAAATCTCTTAATTTATGCCTCGTGGTCAATTGATATTAATCATGTTTATGGATAATATTGACTGAGAAATCAGTCATGATTTCTCATTAATCTTATTCAACCCAATCCCTTGGATTATGCTTGTTTCAATTGGCAAGTTTGACTCCCTTTTTGGCTCCAAAAGTTCTCTATAAAGTGGATGAATTTGCACATTCATACACACCCTCAATCTTCTTCTATTCTATTCTAGAGAGTTTCAACACACTCCTAAGGTGTTGAACTGCAGCAACATTCTTGAGAGTTCATGATAAATCTTGAACTTTGCTTACTAGAAGTTAGGTTTTATCCTTGAGTCTTTTTACGGTCTAGTGAATAAGTCTTAAGGGGAGACGGGCTTTCCCTCGACTTCTAACCACCCAAGTGATCCCCCCATTTTCCATGTGACCGTGTTTCTCCATCTCATTGTTTTTCCCAACAAATTCATAGCACCAAGTCATAACTTAAACATGTTTTTGGTGAAGAAAGGGCTACTGGACAGAATTGCATCCTCATCAAAGGCCATTCCAATGCTTCAAGTATACACATGTAAGACTCAAGATCACAAGCTCTCACTTTCTCACTCACTTTTTCACATGTTTCTCCTTTAAATTTCCTAAATACCTTTAATTTGCTCTATTCAACCCGTGATTCATCCACCATTGACACTTAGTCATAGAAAGAATTTTAAAAATTTTACATTTCACATAAGGATCCCAACATGCATGTATCATCCGTGGCTTCCCAGGCACAAAAACAACACAATTACACATCATTTTCCCCAATTATACTAATCATCCATCATTATACCAATGCCCAACTATGTTTAAAATCATGCTTATAACTTAGATGAATGAAAAAGAACAACAATTTAAGTAATCAAACCTAAAGTTTCAGATTTGGAGAAGAATATAAAAGTTAGGTTTTGCCTTCAATTTGGGGGAAGAGAGAAAAAGACAAAGGAAGAAGAAGGAGAGGAGTGGCCCAATGTCTGGCGGTGTGGTGGCTGTCCGGCGACCATGACAACGACCGGGAGGTGGTCTTGCAAGGCGCTCCCCGGGAGGGAGAGTGAGGGGATGGATGAGCGTTGTTTGCGACTGAGTGAGAAAAATGGGACTGAATAAGGATTAAACGTTTATTGAGTTGTAGCCTCCCTAATAGGATTTAATTATTAAACTTTCTCCTAACTTAGGCTCCCCTTATTTTATTTTATTTATTTTATTTTTTTCTATGAACTCAAACTACTAGAGTCAGGGTCTCGGGTTAAATTTGCAGTAATCCCAACAACAGGAAGAAAATTCGAAACGATTTAATACTCGGTAAAACCAGAGTTTTGATGAGTAAAAGAAAATTATAATGAGAACGATAGGGTAGTAATATGGTTTGCTATTAGTGACAATATAAATTTAAAAACTCCTCACTTGCTAAGAATTATTTAACAGCTTGTCGCCTCGGGCGTTACGCTGCTCTGGTCCTGTAAGACAGACTTTGTACAACCAAAATTAAATTAATAGAGTTTAAAAATGCACAATTTTTTTAATTAATTAACCAGGATTAAGACCTAAAATTAAGGTCACATTAAGTTTGGTCATTACATGGGGTCAAACCAAGGAAGGCCTCTAAGACAAAGGACAATATGGAGGTCATTTTAATGTCACAAATCAATGCTAGTTTGAATCACTTCTAAAAGGCACTTAGCAAGGTCCCTTTATTTGCCGAAGAATATATGGGTGTTAGATTTCCTACTAGGGACGCAAAGAAGCTACCCAACAAGTTTGATGTGCCTTACAGGAAGTTCAGACCTTCCGAGAAACTTACACATCGTGCGAATGAGTTTATAAGGTTCATGTCATTGAGAAAAATTCATTCTAACCTCTACACTACTATATTCCTTTCTACCCTTAATAACAAAATAAAGGACTGGTATTATACACTTCCTACCGACACATAAGAGGACTAGAGAATCAAATACAAGACATTTATTAAGCATTACAGTCGTACTTAAAGGAAACATCCCACCATGTTCAACTTGACTGCTCTTAAGCAAAGGTAGGAAGAGGTATTCCTAAATTATTATAGGAAGTGGCACACTGAGTTGCCGCAAATAATGGATCTTATCCATTAGAGAATTTCTACTTTCCACCTTCAAGCATAGTCTTAAGTCTAGCCTCACTCGCCACTTAAACTATCGTATCATTTTTATTGCAATAATTAAATTAACAAATGAGTCTTCTATTATTTTTAAATTAAACTTTTACCAAATGTAGTGAGACAACCATTTTGAGAGAGGTTTAGAAAATACCTTTTTTATTTACTGTTGAATTAAAAGAAAACACTGTGGACAACAATGTAAAGTAATAGAGATTTTAAAATATTTTTTAAAACTAAATACTAACAATATTATTCAATATTATATGAAGTGGAAAATATGTGTAAAATATTATTTTTGATCATATGTCAATTATGATATGATTATAATAAACAATAAACAATCTTTTGAAGCAAATAAAAAAATATAGTACATTTTAAATACTGAGTACTAATATTTTGTTTTTGTTGTTGTCTATTTTCCATCTTGTTTATAGGTTTTTTAGTCTCTATTTTAATTATTTTTTAAGTAATATGCATTAAAATTCCAAGGAACTATTTTAAAACTTTTGTCTACTTTTCCTATCATTTATTATGAGATCGGAAACACATGAATAAGAAGGAACAATCATTGTGAATATGTTCACATAAATAATTCAAATGGTGCAACTCATAGTTATGTGTGGTTTTTTTTTCTTTGAGAAATAGTTATGTGTGGTTAATTAATTTAAAAACAATGATTGATAATCAATAATCAATCGATATTACATAATAACAATAAGTTTTAATTTTTTTATCTTAAAGAAATATCACTCTAATAATTTTTTTATTAATAACTTAATATATATGAAAAGCAAATGATCCTTTTATTATATTTCATTTTCGCATATTTTAGAAAAAAAATTATATTTTTACATTTTTGTGATTAGACAATATTAGAAAATTATTAATGTTTTTGATGAAATTTCCTTTATTATCAGTAGTAACTTATCTTATTAGTTATCATATATAAAAAAATTTAAACGATTGAAAAATGACTTAATCATAGTTTTCCAAAAATACTCTCATCAAAACACACATGTAACAATCCTTATGTTATCTAATATTATAAAGGTGAATGATTCAACCAATAAACATGTGACACTTATCACTCCATTGTTGAATTACTCTTTCTTTCACACACACATATACACACATACAAAACATACATATGACTCCCAAATTTAGTCCATATTCTTTAGAGTGGTAAGCTAATTAAGTTTATTCTTACTTAGCCATATTTTATCTTACTCGATTTCTTATAAAATACTCAAACGAAAGTCAAAATTTTACCCTTACCATTCCTTGTTAAACTTATCAAATCTTACTTGATTCTACAACTCTAAAGAACATTCCTAAATAAATATTCCATCTTAATACCAATATACAATGTGGCCTGGATGCTAGTCGTTGGTACATGAAGTTAGGGTAGGGCACAGAATAAGGCGTGGAATTGAAGCACATGCATGTATATGAAGAAAATTATGAACAAATCAGTGACTATTCAGATGGCGGGGCTTTTTTTTAAAAAATTTTTAATAGTAGTATTGTATTATATTTTTGAGAATGTGGGGCTTATTAAAGTAAGGGATTTTGTCGTTGAGGGCAAGAAACAACCACGTCTGTAGTCCATAAATTAAAGGATCTGTATTCAAATGAAAAGGCCGAATCTATTTTGTATTATTATAATGATTGAATTGAATTGGATTGGAGCATGACCACATTCATATATTCACGTATATATTATTATAAAGAAAGGTCACATGGATAAATAGATATAATATTAATTAATATTACTAATAATATAATGCGGATAGAAAAGGTCTTATAAGTCATAACTAACAAGACATGACGCTAAAGCCTGCCATTACCCATATTTTGCTACTGTTTTCCTACTTTTTCTTGTCACAATATCTTTATTCATTGGTCCAATAAACATTTTGTAACCTTTTTTTCAAAAACTTTTCCTTGTCAGTAGCATGTGTAAACAATGAAATAATCAAATTCTTAGGCTACTCATAATAATAATAATAATAATACTCTCAGCCTATTCTTATTACTTCATTAAAATTAATAATTAAAAAAAAAAAATAATAATTCACTCAAAAAAGCACTCGATCTCACAATAAAGAAAATAATTTCAACACTAAATATAGTATAAGTTTTTAACAAACCTAATTAATTATATTTTTTATTTCTAATTTTAAATTACTAACTTAATTATATTTTTTAAGAAGTAAAGTTAATTATAATTAATAAAAAATAAGTATAATAATCCTAATTAGTATCGTATTGTGGATAATTGGATAGGGTATGCATATATTTTTGGTTACCAAATATTTTTTAAAAATAATAATTGATCTGATAATTATAATCATAATTATTTTTGTCCTAATTATAATTAATAAAATAATTTTTTAATTTTTTTTGTCTATCCTTATTATAATTAGTCCTTATTACAAATAGTTTTAAATATTTAATCCTAATTATAATTAATATAATAATTATTTGTTAAATATTGTTTTACATATACTTTTGTCTTTTGGTGAACAAATGAAAGGTACACATTCAAATATTTGGATTTAGTTGCAAGTGGGTGGTACTTTCTTTTCTTTATTGACTTATATACAAAGGTAAATGTGAAGCCAATATGAAGATGCTCATATTTAATTTCACACTTCAGAATGGACTTGAGATTTTTTTTATCTCGCCATAATAATGCTGTGATATATTCGAGCCGCTTTTCATTTTAGGAGATTTTAATAAGATTGAGGGGATATCACAGAAACTGGGAGGGTTGAGTAACATTCAAGGACTTGACCAGTTTTTGAACTGGAAATCGGAGCTTGGTTTGGTCAATATCCCGGCTATTTGTTTGAAATACACGTGGTGCAATAACAGGAAAGGGGATGATTTAATCTTGGAAACTTTGGATAGAGGGTATATCACAAAGGAGGGCCTTCGCAAATATCCTGAAATGTTCATCATCAATCTCCCGATTCTGTTGTCCGACCACGGGCCAATTGTGTTGCTGGATATGGCTGTGGGAGGGGGAAGGAGGCGTAAAGGGTACAAAATTGAAGTGTGGTGTCTGAAGGTTGAGGAAGTCCAACATATGTTGGATGAACGATAGAAGAGTACGGGGAATCTAGGACCCTCTGTTTTTTCTCACCATGAGGAAATTAGAGTCGCTGAGGGAGGGGTGCAAGAAGTGGTGTTTGGGCTGGAAAGGAAAACAGACCCACATTTTTGATAATATTATTAAGTTTACCCATGAGGCCCAACAGGAGTTGGAAATGGTGGGCCTGGAACGGTCTTGCATTGAAGGGTACTGTAATGCCAGAGAACAAAGTCAAGAAGCATCCAGGTTGGCAGCAATATATTGGAAGCAGAGAGCTAAATTGAGATGGGAGGATGAAGGGGATAGAATGACCAAATACTTCTTCAAAAATTTCCAAGTTAGAAGACAATACACAAGAATTAAAGGGGTGGTAGCTGTTGATGGCAATTGGGTGTTTGATGAGGATAACATAATGGGAGAAGCAGTAAACTACTTCAGCACGCTGTTCAAGAAGAAGGACCACTGTATGGAGCATCTGAAAGAGAGGGTTATGAACAAAATGTTGTCTAATCATGCCAAAAGATTGACAGAAGGTCATCTGGCCGTCTTAAATCAACCTTTTCTGCAACATGAAGTAGACACAACTCTCAAGCAGATGGCGCCTCTGAAAGCTCCTGGACCAGACGAGATTCCGACTTTCTTTTACCTGCAACTTTGGTCCACACTTAGAGAGGAGGTCTTGGGCGCTGTCCTTCATATGCTTAATTCTGGCAGACTCCTAAGGGAGATAAATCTTGCCCACATTGTTCTCATTCCCAAGAGAGATCATCCACAAAGCTTTGCGGATTATAGGTCGTTTAGCCTATGTAACATCATGTACAAGTTAGTTAGCAAGTGTATGGTGAATAGACTTCGGCTAGTGCTCAATGACTTGGTTGAGGAAACTCAGAATGCGTTTATCCTGGGTCGTATGATGGCAAATAGTTTCCTGTTGGCACATGAGCTTCTGACATACATCAGAGGAAAGAAATAGGGGCCCATGTTGGCTGCCATCAAGGTGGATATGAATAAAGCTTATGATCGGGTAGATTGGGACTTCCTCCGGAGAGTTTTGCAATCGGTGGGATTTACAAGGCACTGGGTTTCTCTAATCATGGAATGCATCACTACGGTGAGGTATTCTGTGGTCATTAATGGGGTTCCTTCACCTACTTTTATCCCGAAGGCTGGAATAAGGCAAGGGAATCTGCTCTCACCGTATCTCTTTATTTTGTGTCTTGATGTGCTAACATCGAATCTGAAGTTAGCCCAGGAGAGGAACTTAATCAAAGGCATCAGGGTAGCAAGAGGGAGCCCTAGCATTAATCACCTTTTCTTTGCAGATGACTCAATTTGTTTCACAGAAGTCAGCTGGGATTCTTGTAGTAATTTAAAAAATTTGTTAGATGGCTTCTGCGTTATATCAAGTCAGGTGGTCAGTGTGGAGAAATCACATGTTATGGTGTCGCCAAACACTGATCAGGACAATAAAGAAGGGCTCAGAATGCTACTGGGTTTCCAGCTCTGTGATTCCTTTGGGAAATATTTAGGAGTTCCTCCGATTGTCCAAAAACATAAGACCAACCAGTTTGGTTTCTTGCTAGAGGATATTGGGAGGAAGTTGCAGGCATGGAAAGCTTCTCTTTTATCTCTAGAAGGGAGGATCATTTTGATAAGTTCAGTCTTGGCAGCATTGCACAAGCATCTTCTTTCCCTCCTCCGAATAAGTGGAATGTAGGTATGAACGAAAGAATGTTAGGAATACTTTTCCCAAACGCTTCAATCAGTTTTGCTGAAACAAAGAGAAGGGAGTTCCTTTATCTAAAATTCGGCTAGCTTTGAGCTTGGGTTGGAGTAGCCAGGAAGAGGCACCGAGGGAAAACTCGACCAGAAGATCAAGATCCCAATCCACCTTGCAGACAAGATTGATAGTCTGATGCTGAAATTTTTCTGGTGGACGAGTGGTAACAAAAAGGGCACGCATTGGGCTGCCTAAGAAAAGTTGTCATGCCTTAAGGTGCTGGGGTATTGGGGCTAAAGCGCACAACTCGGGTGAATGATGCACTCTTGATCAAACAAGCGTGGAGATTAGAAATGAATCACTCTTCTTTGCTAGCTAGAGTGTACAAGGCTCGTTACAAATGTGAATCCCCAATACAAAGGCATTGCAGAAGGAATACGACAGGCTCATCAGCATGGAGGAGTATGTGCAAAGCAATAGACGGGGTCAGGTTGGGGATAAGGATGAAAGTAGGCAATGGAATTAGATGCAGGATCTTGGAAGATGTCTGGGCTGGCAAGGAGAGCATGCAATTCCGTGTAAATCAAGACAAGGCACATTGGGAAGGGAAATCAATTGGGGTTCTCTTTTCACCTTAGGAAGGGTGGAATTATCAATTGATCCTCCAATATTTCGCCTGGGACTCAGCTAGGAGCATTTTAGCTTATCCGCTGTGTATAACGGATGATGAAGACAAATGGTTCTGAGGTCACTCCACTGATGGGCTTTATACGGTCAAGTCTGGATATCACTTCATCTGGGAGTCTCATGTGAAAGAAGGAAAATGGGGACGCATGATTCCAGTTGCGAAGGTAAGAAATTGGAAGAGGATTTGGACTCTGGATGTTCACGCAAAATGGAAAACGCATCTCTGGAAATTAATAAACAAGGCCCTGCCAACTGCCAGTAAACGAGCAAGATGGGACTCTAGTTGCAACTCAACTTGCAGATTGTGTGATCATGGTGAAGAATCTGAACAACACTTATTCAGGGACTGTGATTGGGCGAGGATGATCTGATTTGCTTCAAACATTGGCATCACCAACCAATCTCAACTTGCGGTGCCTTGGGTAAACTGGGTTCACAATTGGATCTCACATCTTTTCAAGCAGAAGGAGAATGAGAGGAAGCTTGTCACGGAGTTTGTCGTGGCATGTCGGGCAATTTGGATTGGTCGAAATGAAGTGTGCTTTAACAAGAAAAAGCAGAATCTGGAAACAGTGATGACTTGGGTAAGGGAGACGTGTAGCAGAATTTTGAATGGCTACTGAATGGCTACTGAATTCATCTGGCGGGTCCAAGCAGATGCTTCTCAGGAGATAACTGTTAAATGTGATGGTGCGTGGGACAGAGATACGTTGCAAGGGGGTATTGGGTGGGTGGCGGAAGTCCAGGGACAATGTGTTATTGGTGCTAAACGTCAATTAGGTCTGTCAGCCCTCCAAATGGAGATTATGGCAGTGGAAGAAGTAATTTCCATTGCGAGGGAGAAGGGTTGGACATCTATAACTATCCTGACGGACTCCCTAATTATGGTGTAGATGTTTCGAGGATTCAAGGGTGCAAGCATTATCTGTCAAGATTTAGTTCATGTTTGTAAGCGTCAGTTGTTGTTTTTTTTGTCTTTTAAATTACTTAAAGTAGGTCGGCAAGTAATCCGGGAAGCACATGCTCTTGCTAAAACTGCTAAGAGCGGAGCTCTTCCTGGATGAAAAGTTCATTTGCGTTCTCCTGTCCTATGTGCCAAAAAAAAGGGGATGAGATCTAGTTAACTACTTTCCCACTTTTAAGTGAGACTAAAATTAGCATCCTATTGTGGGTGGTCTTAAGTAAAATGAGAAGATGAATATATATATCCAGTATTAATATAAATAAAAATGAATGTCATTTAATTTATCTAAATACATTTTTAGAAATTATTAATAGATACTTGAGTCTAAAGTTTATTCTTATAGATGTTCGTATCTTATTGAAAGGTCAAGACAAATAAAATCATACACAAAACAACGCCACTAATTATCATTACTTTTTTTTTGTACCAAATAACGCGCTCCTGTGCAACAAGCTCAAACATGGAATGCAGTACGCTAGTTGCCCTTATTATCGTATAATCAGGCCCGACCCTTCACAATAAATAAAGCATTAGTCGTGCATAAGTTGATTTTCATCCATTTTTGCATCCAAAGTCATACATGTTGCATAAAGGCATAAAAAAAATAAAACTAAAAAAGGTACATGAACTCGGGAACTATGCCAATGATGCCTCAGTAGTTGCTACCGAGCTTCCACCAGGTCTGTCTAAAAAGCTAAGAAAGGCTGAGTCAAAGAAGGTATCATCAATCGAAGGCTCTCCAGATTGAGCTTCGGGAATGTCAGACTTGGTGCCAGGAAGACCGGACAAGTGCTGGCTCGAAGGCACATCATATGGAGGAACCTGCCCGAAACCTACAGTAGGGTAGCCATAACCATAGCCACGGGAGGCTTCGGGGCTTGACCACAAGGAACAATGGCTTGAGGATCGTAATGAGGAACCCATGGACTCTATTCTTGGGATCGCTGGAATCAATGATTGATGCTAGATTCTGAGTAATCCTCCACCACGACCTCTTGAGAACCAGTAGCCCTCCTTCTGCCTCCAGAAGATTGAGAAGAACTAGGGTGAGGAATCTGAACGCCTATCATCAAGTGTTGGCACATCCTTTGGATCGACTCTTCTTCCACTGTTGGGGCTTTTCCTCGGCTTGAGCGATGAGACCTCCTGCTTGATTCTCCCGCGGATGAATGGCAAGGAACTTTCCCTGGCACACTACCAGAGTGCTTCGTGCCTACATATGATGCCCGAGGAGGCATCGACTTCTGTGATCATCCATCATCAGCATCGTCTGCAGGGGCTGCAACATGACCCATATGTTGACCATCTTTTGTGAAGTTTTGATCAATGAACTCCCGAGCAGTAATCCCTTCTCTGAGTCAAACACGGATTTGCGGCCAGGCATGTTGTAAGTTTTTGTTAGAAATTGCAAGGTAACATGGTACACAATATTATAGTACACACATACCGGGTTTTCATCTAAGGACCATAACATCGCATTGTTGGTAGAGACAAGAGGAATAAACCCGCACAATAATTCTTCATCCTCTTTGGGTTTGTCTTCCTCTTTCCGGTCCAGGAGATGATCATAATATCCTCCAAATTGCAATAAGACAAGCAAATCCTCAGTAAAGGCATAAGTATGGAGAAAAGATAGCCAGAAGCTTGAAAATATACCTTGGCGTAGGCTAAGCACCCTTGATACGCAGCAACAACTTCCTCCAGCTGGCCCACAAGGGTACGCACCAGAAAATGGTCGCGCGATCCACCCTCCGCAAACCTGTCAATCACCTTCCAAGGCCGAGCTTGCTTGTTAACATGAGTTCAGGAGGATCTTGAGGGATTGGCGGTGGCCATATCCCCAAGTGCTGGAAGAAGAAGTTCTCTTCCAGTCAAAAGTCAAACCCCGAGGGACCCTCAAGGAGTAACCGACAAGATTGGCATCAGCCACCAGTTCGACAGGAAAATGTAGACCCTAGAGGTGGAATCCATTCCAAGGAGAACAGGCAATCTCATCATTCCAACGAGCAACTAGTGGCCACCACGGTCTGCCCATAGGGGTCCCCACGGATCGTGGCACGGATCGTACGGACTGCGGCAGACTGCATATGTAAGTCGGTTGCTTTCGCGAGTAGAAAAGGAAGGCATCGACGGTTTTTGAGAATTCAATTCATTATTCTATCATTCTACCTTCGTTCAGAGGCCGTCAAAGAGAGAAATAGAGCCTTAATACTTCTATTCTACTCCTCTTCCCCACCATCAAGATTCAAGATCAAATCGATTCAAGAGAAACGAAGATCAAGATTCGCAAAGGAAAGAAGCGACATTCGCGGTGTAGGTTCTACCCTGGGATCGAAAGGCTCGACGGGTTGTATTCTTCGTAATTCTATTCTTTCTTTTTGATTTCCTTCTTAGTTTTGAGATTCGATTATGATGTTTGGAACTTGTTTTGTGTTTTCATTGAATATGAGTGAATAGATTTCTTGAATTCTAGGATTTTGCAACCCAAAACAATGTAGTTTGATTGAATATTATTAGTTTGTGCATGAATTCTTGTTATGAATCAATAGAAGGTTGTGTTTTCCATGTTTATGAATATTCTTAAGGCCTTGAATATTTATAAGTTTGAGATTAACCTGAGAAGTACTGAAAAGTGAATTAGGATCATCTGACTACCAAACTGTCTACCTAGGTTTGCGAAAGTTGAGAAAGGAGTAGTGAACTAGGGAATCATTAGATAACCTGACTTTTTGAGACCTTCAATTTTGATTAACCTAAAAGACACACGAAAGTTGTTGATTAGATTGTTTAGAATAATTCTATTTAGCATCGAAAGGGTGATAAAATTCAGAGGTTGTCGATTCTTGATTCATTCTTGAATGCATGATTGGGCATGCTAGGTTTTAGTAATCGAACTCGTTGTTAGGTTATCATCTCCCTAGAAATCTTTCTCTCTTGATCAAAATCTTCGATTGATATTTCCTTGCTTTCTTTAGTTTTAGTTTGTTTCCTAGACCTTACCAAAACCCAAATCCTGATTAGCTTAGCAATCACATTAGAGGCTAGTTTATTGAGCTGCTAATTGAGTCCCTGTAGGATCAACCTTGACGTGCTACTACGTACACCGTGCGCTTGCGGCCCTTTCATTTTGAGAATGTTGATGTTGGCTTAGTTATTAGAATGATTAGTGGCTAGAAACCTTATGAGTTAGGGGGTAATTAGGGATGTGGATAGGTGATTAGGAATGGGTTAGCTCTTTTAGTGTGTAATTAGTTGGCAAATCACCTTCCCACTCCAATCCTTCCTTCAAGTGCGATGTACTTGGTACCGAAAGTTCTCGAATGCACTCGAACACTTGTTAATGGAAGGTTAGAGAGGGGATAACTAACACTCGCCCATGAAAGTGGGAAGGAGGTTAGCTAGGGAATTCCGTTATATTAACCCTCTGGGTCCATGGTGGACTTTGAGGTAGTTAATCCAGACTACCCTCGAAAGAGGGAGGCCGGTGGGTCTTTTCTAGCGGAATTCTCATTTAGTTTTCTTCGCCTTTTGCACTCTTGTTGCAATACCCATTTCCTTAATCCTGTTCGCATCATGAAAATCCCCCGAAGCTCATTGTCCTACCTTGACTGAACCATAGATTGTTTGTTGTTCTGTTACTCTTGCAAATCGACCAAACTCTGTTCCCTAGTGATCTTAGTCGTACCTCGACCTAGATTCTTTAACCAAGGCCCCTCGCTCCCTGAGAAAGAATGACAAATCACGGGTCTAACAAACCACTGTACAATTATTATATGCTTTTATAACCACATATTTTAGGGTTAATTGCATGTGACTTTCATTTAGGATATTGGGATTTTATTTAATAATTTATAAAGTATCTTATTTTATTTAAAACTAAATTGGTTTAAAAAAGTTGTAAACTTACTCAAGAAAATATTAACTAAAATGTTACGTATGAAATATTTATTCTCTATTATGGTTGATATGATTATATTATCATTTATATTTATTGATGTACCAATAAATGTTAAGCTCTTGTAAATATGTATAATTAGCAAAGAAAATATTGTATATAATCATTAAATAAAAATTATAGGAAATTCAATTGTGTTATTTACAATCTTGATTCAAGACGTATATCATCGTCCTTTCTACAATATCTATCATCTTATGACTCCAATAGAAAAATAATTACTGTTTTACTATATTTACCCTTGGTTTTATCAATTTCAGTACGATATTTAGTTAAAGTAGGGAAATGAATTGTGAATATCTCCATTAAGTGTCATTTTTTTAAAATATTCATTCCAAACCTTAAAAATGACAATTATTGAGGAATGAAGGGAGTATTAGCCTACTAATAACACTGCTAATCTTTAGTGGTTAATATTGACAGTGACACCAATATGGAAAGACACCTACAAATTGTTGGAAGTTTCACCAATGAGTTAGCGTTCCTCTTTACTAGAGAAAATTAGGAAAAGCTTGAGAGTTGATGTATATGTATTATATCCACGTAGTTGACCTAATCTCTCTCTCTCTCTCTCTCTCTCTCTCTCTCTCTCTTTCTCTCTATCTCTCTCTTTGCAAAGGAGACATGCAAAAGAAACCATGTAGTTTTACAACGCTAAACAACCCCTAACTACCGAGGACAACTGTTTTACATAATAAGTCCCTTGTTTAATCTTTTTGCCAATTAGTGCGCGACTGCAACATGGTGTCTTTGAACCTTCTGTATTTTACACATAATGAATGCTTGTACCTGCGACTTTATCCAATTGACGGTAGCATAGAAAGACCTCATTATTGGTCATGTACCTAATAGAGCTGCAACAACCTGTCTGACATCCATGCTTATGACGACCTCTTGAATACCTGCATCAGTTGCATACATCAGGACTATGGATACTGCCTCGAGTTCCATATATACCGCAGATTGGGCCCAAAACGGCCAGGGTGGCTAGGCTCGTCACTGCCGGGGGTCTTACTTGGACACCCACAAGGTTACCTAAACTTAAAAACCATAACTATTCCCAAATATCGTAGAGCAGCGGAATCTTTTCTCCATAACAAAACTCAAACTTAGGTCGTAGGAGTCAATCTAACACTTACAAATCCATACATACTTACATTCAACAAAGTTTACATGTTTACACACGAAATACATCCATATTATACTTAATAACATATTCGATATCAAAAATATAACTTCAAGCCTCCTGTCTAGCCACAACTCCAAAAGATTTCAAGAGCTAGTCATTAAAGTACCTTCCTGCCTTTCTGCTTTCAAAACCTGAAACAAAGGTCAGGTCATGAGCTCCCCGAGCCCAGCGAATAATCCTTATCTCCCCCTTTGTTACACTTTGCACATTAACAGATTAGCACATAAGCACATTATCATATACATATCATTACTTTCTAAAATGCAACAAACATAGGGAAGTGACAAAGGAACATATACCAAAGAATCACCTTAAGCTCATATCAATCATTTGCTAAAAGAATCAAAACATACACATACGAAATATCACAAGTGTTATAAGACAAGCAACGATACTAACTCAGCCATACATGTCCCATACCATGCACGATTTAGGAGGTCTAGCTCTCACTAAAGTCCCTAAACAACTCTACTGTTAGTTTATTCACTAACTATCCATGGTTGTCCTATACCAACCATGTCCCCTGGGCTCGAAGTCCTCACTCGAGTCCAAAAGGAAGTAAAGCCTACTAAGCTAGACCAATAACTCGAACATAACCACTTATACGTACATATCACATAATTTACATAAACTATCACATTCTTATCAAAGTCACATCACATTTCATAATTAAAGTCATACATAATCACAATCTTCCAGTTTCGGAAAGCTGAACACAAATCATAATATAGCACAATTTTCTCAATCAATTAAAGTAACTTTTTGTAGGGGAACTTAACTTATAACTCACTCAATGGATTAGCACCTATATATCACAAGGGTCACAAACACATCCTGGTGGACCGGGCAATGCCCACTGAACGTACCTACCAGGGGCCCATCGTTCTAGAGCGCAGGTATCCTCAATTCACAAACTATGCAGTCTCATTCACATCCTAGTGGACCGAACAAAGCCCACTCAAGGTACCAACTAGGGACTCACATAGATCCAAAACAAACAGGCCGAAAATCACATCCTGGTGGACCGGGCAGTGCCCACTCAAGGTATCTACCATGTGACCTGACACAAAGACCCCACTATTATGGCCATAGTCCTAGAACGACACATAAGTCATAGCCCAAAGCAAGACACAAATCTCATTCCCAAAACTTAGTTTAATTACACCATTAACAAGAACAAACTCAAGCTCTTCCTTCTCTTGAAGGTAAGTAAATCATAATAGTCAATAAGATAAACATCCACCAAGGTATATGAGTAAATTTTTCATCATAATGCTTGACATACCTACTGATTTCAAGGCATAATACATATTATGTTCACAATTGATAACTCCACTTAGCACACAAACATGCCCAATTTAACCCCAATTAAGCATATATATTCAAAACTCCATAACTCTTAAAATAAACATCCTAAATTCTTGAAATATTAAACATGCATACTATATACCATCTAGAATATACTGTAAAATTTATAGACATGAAATCTAAATACATAATTTACGAAAAATCACACAATTTCATCAAATTTGAATTGAAAAATAGGGCAGTTTCACTCTAAAATTTTTATCTCATAGAATACAACTAAAAAATTCATGAAATTTCTCCAAAAGCTTCCTAATAACAATTCGAACCTACAGTAAAATTTTCGTTCAATTTGAACATGCCAATAACTCAAAGAAAATCAAACAGTGACTCTATTATTGTTCATACGGATTTTCTCCCAATATTCATTCATAATTTTTGTTCCCCAAACCCTAAAAGTCAAGAACCAATCATCATCTAATGCATGCAAACTCTGATTCACATTATAACCAACAAATTTCATTCAACCCACAAAATCAAACAATCTAAAACATGCAATTTAAGGGTTGGTTTCTAAGTGCTCAAATTAGAGTTTTCTACTCTTTTAAACCC
This sequence comes from Portulaca oleracea, assembly GCA_029582165.1. Taxonomy (NCBI): domain Eukaryota; kingdom Viridiplantae; phylum Streptophyta; class Magnoliopsida; order Caryophyllales; family Portulacaceae; genus Portulaca; species Portulaca oleracea. Next base: position 30,413,568 of record CM055881.1, on the reverse strand, counting down.
TAAAAACAACTCAAATTCATGAATTCAATCCCAAACTCGAGTATAAATCATAATCAAAATCTTTCCCTATCAATTTTAGTCAAATAAGAATTACTCACCAAATTGAAGAATCAAAGCCCTAATATCCCCTTTCTTCTTCTTCTTCTTCTTCTTCTTCTTCTTCTTCTTCTTCTTCTTCTTCTTCTCTCTACCCTTCTCTTTCTTTCAGTAAAAGTGTGTGTGTGAATAACGTACTGAAAACACCCCCTCCCCTAATTATGTTTTTATTTTCTTTTCTCTTTTTCTTCTCCTATTTCCTTTTTATTCTTCCTTAATCACTTTTTTATTTCCCAACACCTAATTACTAACAAAGAAACTAATAAATACTATAAGAAACTAACACAATAAAAACAAAAATAACACATCAATTTGTCACACAGATATCATTTTAAAAACTTAAAATAAACCACAACGTCAAAGTTAATCGGTTAATAAAAAGGCGGGTTGTTACAAAATGCATACCATCCAACACCCATTCTGCCGACGCCCTACCTGTGTGACTATTCCACACCGCATCACAAATAGAACTTCTGCATTCCGTGGAACTTAGTGCTCGTCCATGCACAAAAACAAACTCCATTGTTGTAGTCAGGAATGCTCTTCCTGCATGGCACCTCACATGCCACAACCACCGACCCTCTTCTCCTAATGATAGTTGTAGATGGTCAAACATATATTTCTGTGTGGGAACGACCCGCCTAGAGACCGCATCGTTGCTACTACTCCATATACCATATACGACCACCATGAATCAAAGCAATCTTTGGGCCCCATCCCTCTCTTTAGAGTGAAGGAATTGCACCTAATTCCTTATCCATTCTTGCTGCCTCACTGGCTGTCTAGAGTCCGTAACTCCTAGAGGACTAACAAACCATATTGCCTTTGCTACAAGGCACTCTTAGAACAGATGGGATGCTGTCTCTGTAGCCCCCGCATAGTCGACACTATTCAACCCCTCCCCTCCCCCCCCCCCCCCCAAATTCCACGTATTCTATAATTGCCTTCTAGAGGTAGGGCATTATGATAACATTTCCAAAAGAATAGTTTCAACTTGGGCAGGATGTGCAAATGCCAAAATTTCTTCTTGAACTTACCCCTCTATTACAGCATATCGCTCATTCTCTAATCTCTTGTGAGAAAATACCAACATGGACTCTTTACCATATGAAATCTCGAGAGTGTTCCACGCAAGCATAACTGATCTTCTTCCCCTTCCACCGAAATAGGCGCCGACAATCACTTTGCAGATCCTGCCACAAACAGGTTATAATTAACGGCTTATTCCAAAATAATCTTCATCTTCTAGGGATCGGTGAGGTCCTTAACCATGATTGGTCCAAAGTCCCCGTGAGTCTGCCCCGCATTCCCAGAGGTTGACCATTTATCCTATATGTATCACCAATTTTAATACAAGCCCTGTTACCTATTCTCCATCTCTGCATTTCCCTAGGCTCTTGCACTACTAGTGAGAGACCCTTCCATACCCACAAGGTCGTAGATGGTGATTTGTACCCTTCTGGTGCCTCTATTGGTGAATGTAGACGCCATACCTCACTAATCAATAAATGCGGTCGTTCATAGATTCCTCAAGCCTGTTTGAGTAATAATGCAGAGTTAAATGCTATGGTCTCCATAATCACTACCCTACCTACACTCTTTGGTAGAAACATGATATTTATGGTCTTATAGTGGACAGATCTTGCGCCCTTCAAATTCCACCAATAGAAATTCACTAGTATGCTGTTAATACGGTTCACCATTCCATCTGAAATCATGTATACTAAGAAGATGTGTTGGTGTAGTCGTGCAGAGCGGCAAGAACGCCATTGATCAATATCAACCTGCCTGTAGGTGATAACATTTTGGCTTGCCACCCTTGTAGTATGTTCTGAATATTACCAACCAGGCATCGAAATTGTAGCACCTTAGATCTTCGTAATATGAGAGGAACCCCTAGATAACTATTAAATGTATCAAATCTTGAGAACCTAAGAAAGCCCACTATCGCCTTCTTGACTTCATGTGAGGTGCTTTTGGAGAAGCACATACTAGACTTCGCTTCGTTAACCTCTAGTCCTGACACGTAATTACAACAATCCAACATATTCTTTAACCTTTAGTAGATGTTGTCATGACATCTATAAAGAAAAAAGAGTCGTCTCCAAAGAACATGTGTGTTATCTGAGGCCCTCCTTGTGAATGCAAAACTCCCCGAAAAGCCCATTGTTCGCAATGCTATCAATAGCAGTAGCCAACACTTATATGCTTAAAATAAAAAGATATGGTGAAATGAAGTCTCCTTGCCACATGCCTAATTGGAGAACAACTTGTTGTGAGCTTTCCCCATTGATGAAGATCGAATAACGAACTGTAGTGATGCATTGCATAGTCAATTGAACCCAAGCTGTCAGAAGTTCAAGTTTCCTTAAGAGATATTCAAAAAAATCCCATCATACTCGATCATAGGCCTTACTCATATTCACTTTCAATGAAATATATTGTGTACCGTCCTTCTTTCTCCTTATTGTATGCAGAACCTCATGCACTAGTATCCAATTATCCGCCCCCAATCGCCCTAGGAGAAATGCATCCTGGATCGGCCAAATTAACCTCGCCATTACCAGCCTTAGGTGGTTAACTAGACAATTGGATAAAAATTTGTATGTCACATTACACAAGCTTATAGGGAAGTAGTTAGCAATGACTTGTGCCAACTGTCTTCTTTTTGAGGAGGGAAATACTTGTATTTTTTATTTTTGAAAGAATGGCCCCCTAATTAGAATATCTAGAACTACCTTTGTGATGTCATCCCCAATTATGTCCCAACCATTTTTGAAAAATGTTGGCTGGATACCATCTGATCCTGGGCTTTTATCCTTTCCCATTTGGAACGTCACTACCTTCTAGACTTCTTCCGTAGTAAATGGGAGCTACAATTCTTGTTGATAATTAGAAGAGAGCTTTCTCGATAAGCTTGAGAAGATGAATTTCAAGCACTGGTGCCATGTAGATGTACACATTGGTGGAGGGTAGTAAAGCTCCTTAAAAAATCTGAATGCCTCATTCTGTATTGGTTCCCAGTCAAACACCCAACTCTCTTTTTCCAATAAAAGCCCATTTATTCTATTTCGAGATTGTCGCACCCTATACTAAGTAAAGAAAAATTTCGAGTAGCAATCCACTTTTGTAATCCAACGATTCTTCGTCTTGTATCTCTAGTACTCTGCTAGCCTCCTTAACCCTTCTTCGACATCCGCTTCTTTAAGCGCCATTGCAGGAAGGCTGATTAGTCAAGTCCCATATCCACTAGCTGTTGTTGAATGCGTTGTAAATCATTAATGTATTGGCAACCTCCTGTTGTCTTGCCATTTCACCTCTATGCACAACGCCTTCCCCATCATTCTAAATTTACTTAAACATCTCGTCATCTAGAACATAGGTGTACCCTACAGTTGCAATCCTTTGATGCTCTTCACTTGGTCTTGGAATTCCACACTCGTCGTTATCCATGGATCTAGCCGGTAAAACTTTCTCCACATAGTTTATGCTACTTGGACCTTTAGCAGCACCATGGAGTGATCAGATATTGTAACTAGCAGATTATACAACACTGTTTCTAAAAATCTCAGCATCCAGTCCGTAGAAGCATATGCTCGGTCAAGACATTCCTAAATATGATCATATCTGATTCTCTTATTGTGCCAAGTAAACGAAACGCCAAAAAAACGAGATATCAATCAAACTCAACTCGCAATTCCACTTAATAAATTCTTGTTGGCCCCAGATCTGAGACGTCCCTCCAAGTTTTTCTGTCGAGTCCTCTATTTGATTAAAGTCACCCACTATAACAAACATCGCATCAAACCTCTACTAAGTTACTTTAGCATCCCATACAGATTGCTTATTGGCAAGCTTAGGGGTCGCATAAAAGTGAACCAAGTACCATCAAAGACATCCAATTTTATTCATGGCTAACACAAATACACAATATAGTTTATATTATTATATATAACATCTACTTCCAGCGATTCCCGCATTGCCCGACAACCATCCCACTCGACCTTCATATAACATCAACCCCATCCCCATTCTTAAACCCTATTTTACATATACATTCAACGTATCTACAATAGACATTTTGGACTCATACAAAGCTAAAACGTCAAACCCAGCTGACTAACAGAGCCACAAAAGCTACGGAATTGTAGAGTGTTCCGTAGACCCTAAACCTTTGCGATTCTAAGCGCTGATAGAGATCATCACTGTGGAAAAGGAATTTGTAAGGTTGCCTCTACCACCACTTCCAGGAAAGCATCCATCCTGCGAGTATCATGGAGAAAACCCCTTGCTAGGAGGGCTTGGTAAAATCCATCTTGCAGCTGACTCTGAATGACTCTGTTACTCCTTTTCTTAAATACTAAACGTTTTGGACCCCGTACAACGCGTCTTTCCTCCATTCGCGACATCGGCTAAGACCTTGTTTTCCTCAACCCCGATACATGTTGGCGCCTCCCTCGTCACTTCCATTCTCCTCGATCACATGAGAAGGATGAAGCTGAGCCTTTCCGATGAGGGGAGGCCCTTCTAAAACGAACCATTTGATTCACACTAACTACCATTTCCTCATGTCCCCACTCTTGGTTAGTCTCTTTCTCCGGCTAGATAGGCGACCACTTCAACTCCAGCTCAATCACTCTCAGGTTCTCTTATTCATCCATAAGCTCCCAAGCCTCAGCGTAGTCGGACATCGATTTAGGAAGAGTAAACTTTGTATAAGCTGGAGACACCGATCTCACGTCCTCCTCCTTGTCTTGCCACCAAAGAGCTTCCAGCAACTCCCTTGATGGTTCCCATGCAATGTTAGGAGGAGTTATAACCTCTGTAGTTGAAGGCCTTGCTTCTAGGTTGCTCATTATATGGACATAGTGGGGTGGAGAAGATTGAGTTTGCTAGTCTCCTCCACCTTCAAGAATATTAGGACTTCTATGCCCACACTACATCATCCCATCCACATTTGGAATTCCTAATATGCCCTTCGCCCTAGTATTGGAAATGACTAAACTGACCCTTTCCTGAACGTCAAGTTCCTGGCCGTGCAAATGATTACTAGACAGAGAAATATGTTGCATGGACTTGCGTAACTCCTCCCCCATCCACTGAACCTCCAGTCCTTAATTGATTCCCCACCATCTGAATACCAGGATTACCATTATCTACCCCCAACTTGTCTATATGTGCTGCCACTACTGCCCCCGTCGATGTAGATGTTTTTTCAAAAAGGGACTCGTATCCTATCGGCTATAAAGGTTGTGATCTTCTTTCAGTGGCGAAGTGGCTCCCACGGGTCCATTTGGAAAAAGTTCTTCCCATAGTCCTCCTCTACTGGATGCATCGATACATCTTACCTCCGTACGCTTTCCTATGCCCCAGAACCCACACCGCCAACTTCCTTATCCCTTGGAGACAATACATGACGCCTCTCACGGGGTCTGATCGAGTCAGTATCAGTCAATGATGAGGATTTAAGGTAAGACTCATCACACCAACGTCGACGGCTGGGCCTTGGCTAATCCTCCAAACGGAGCCTGCTTACCATGGAGTGCACCTCCACTATTAACGCAACGACATCATCTATAGTAACATGTTCTTCCACTGCTAATTTTGGAATATATATCTACGGCTCAGACTCATCCAAGTGTATCTATCGTCTTCTGTAGACAGTGGACCAGTGGTGGTCAGATAGCCTCTTTGTGTTGGAAAAGCGTTTATATGGCTCAAGTAGCCTGACCCAACTCCCATCATTATATGGTTGCCATCTCGAGCTGCCTCTCTTATACTCTCTAAAATTTTCACCTGACCTTCTTCTGGAGTTCGAGGACAATCCATACATAGTGTCGAACCCACCCGCATCTTCGGCAAAATATGAATATATTCTCATACCTAAAGTGTATCCAAAAGATATGGCCCATTTCATCTCGCATCAATGCTCCCGGGACTAGTGGCTGAGTGAAATTAAGTGCACCAAAACTCTAACATTCAGCCTATCCGTGGCAAAATCCCCTCTAAACCCATATTCAACTATAGGCCCCCGCGATGTGAGCTAATGTGGGATAACTTCCATCCAGCACTGGTGAAATGAGAGGCCTTCCAACTGACTTATAAGAAGGTGGTATCAAAATCTAAACTCTATAGCGCAAATTCAACGTATCCTTGACCCATCACAAAAAGAGATCCATCAAAGAATAATGTGTTATGCGTTTGCACCTCCCAACGACCTTGAGGATCCCGAAACCAAAAAGTAAAAATTATTTCGTAAAACGTCCTAATTCCACTCCCCCATGCATACCCCATATTTGATCCACTAACCTTTGAAGAACTTCCGAGTCCCAACTTCTTCCATCCGTAACAAATCCAAAGATAGTGTTATCCCACCTTGCTTCAAATAAGGGTGGCAATGGCAAAACATCTATACTCACAGTAACACTTAGCTGTCTGTGCTGCTGGAACCTTTCACCCGTCTATTAGTTGACATTGACATATGCAATAACCTTTTCTGACAAGCCCGACACAAGGAACAAAAGTGACAAGGACAACTCCCACATGGAGGCGGTTGATGAACGCGAGAAAAGATGTTATGAATGAAGGATGAAGAAGAGTTCTAGAAAGTTAAGTGAGTATGCTTTTGCTTTCGTTCCCCACTTGAGGCTCTTTTAAAGGGGGAGCATATAAGGGTTGTTTGCTAATCTTTTTACTACTTTCTGTTGTTCTAACATTACTACCCATGGCAAACCTGTCTAATCGTAACAAAAAAAAAATAAAATAAATGGCTAGAAGTTATCTTTTCACTTATGGGATAAAAGGTGAAAGTCAAAATTTTATACAATAACTTGCCCTAGATTGCCATTTATATGTGAAAGTTGAACGAGAATGGTGGCCTTGTTTAATCATGCAACCAAAGTCCTTGGTACGGATAAAAACAAGCCTCTATCATGCGCCACGAAACTACTGGTAGAATCAGAGATGACCAAAACTGTCACACCCTTCCAAGCCTAATTCACATACTCCTCCTAGCCTTTATGCGATCACACGCAATCAAATTCCACCTTTCCACCTTTCTGGTTCAAAAAAAAAATTCCACCTTTCCTTACACAGACACCTGTACAAAAAAAAAAAAAAAAAAAAAAAACTATTTCATAAATGACGGTCCAACACCTTCTACCCACAACCCCTACCCAACTAGAAGCTCAGTCCAATGGGTTCTTTCCATCCCACATCCAAATCTCCCCAGGATGCTCCTACATACTACGTACCCCTGAGGCCAACACCAATCTCTTCTTCCTCTTCCATGGACCTTCTTTGTAAGACGCTGATGGCAGCCTAGAGGGAGTCTCCAATGCCACTATCAGTCAGCACGACCCCAGACCTTCAAAAGAACAACGCCCTAATCTTCGCTAGTAAATAAGGGAATGCCAAGGAACTGTGACACCACTAGACCCTTTGCTCCAATCAACTACTAACGAAAATTGGAGGAATTCTACCAAACCGACATATGAACTATGACGATCAATCACTTGTCCAAGGTTTAAAAATTAAGGGGTTGTTGAATTGACAAGAATTTAGGCCTACTATTAGCTTGTTGGTGATGTTGATGAAGGGTGAGTTAACATCCACTCAACGACTACCTTTGTCTACACTCCGCGAACCTAGGGGTCACAATCAGAATTGTCGTCGGAACGATGAATTGCCGGAATAATGTCGCCGGTACGTTGAACCTAGAATAAAAATGCAAACTTTGGAGGACCCTACCTAACTTCTATTACGAGGTTTAAGTGATATTTAAGTCATGTATAACCCACATTTCTCATCCAAACCCTCCAAGCCTTAGCTTGTAAGGCCCAATATTCTTGACTTTATGAAGTTCACTTTGTAATTGTTTTCAAGTATTAATCACCTTCGAATATTCCCAGTTTGATTGAGGAATCCTATTTTCATTCACTTTCAATTCTTGGTGAACTCAAATTATTTTATTAGCTCCTTAATGTAGTATCACATATTCTATTAATTAATTTTTTTCTAAGTAAATATGAAACTTCTAAACTATTTGTAAACAAAAAAATGACGATGTTGCAAATTCTTATTACTTCCCCTTTATTGTTCCTATTTAATTGTCGCTTTAGAAGAATGTAGAGATATCAAAATAGAATAAAAAAATTTGGTGGGAAAAAGAATAAAATCACTTAATTCTTTCAATTTACAAAAGATGGGTTTATATAGGAAATAGGAATGGAAAATATGGAGTCACTTGTAAGAAGAAAAATTTGTAAAGTTTACATTTGAAATGTAAAATGACAAATAATTAATAATAAAAAAATGATGTTAAGTAGATAGATAGATAGATAGATAGATAGATAGATAGGAATGGAGAGAGTCTTTAAGAAAACTATTATATAGATTTTCTTTAAATATAATAAAATAAAAATCTAAAAAAAGGTATTTTCCGGATCCATGCGACACTAGAGAGGTAGGGATGAAGATTTATAGAGGGAGGAGGAGGTTGGCTGAGTGTTGGAATAAAATGTTGCTTCTCATTTTCATTAGTTTAATTATTTTTCACATATTTTTTGTTTGTTTGCCTAGCGTATGCTTTTTTTTTCCTCTACCAAACCATTATACCTATGTATCAAGGTTACACCCACTACTACTTTTACAAATTAATATTCATATAAAAATATTTTTAATAATTTTCAACTCATGAACATTACTAAACTATTAATAATTTATGTTTTACCTAAAGGCATCTCAATATTTTGAGAAAAGAAAAAAAAAACAATAGTATACATATTCATATATTATTTGTATACATTATATACAGAATCTTTCTGATTTAGATGAGTAGCTCACAAATATTAAATTAAACGGAAATGATAAATGTCTTTTAAATTTATATTTGATTTTTGTCTATGTCACATTCTTAATATTTTTGTCAATTATTCCTCTATTACTTATATTTACATTTATCCATCGAAATTAACACAGAATGAGAAAAAACTGGTATTAGTAATTGAAAAACAAGTTGTGTGTATGGTGCACAAAATTAAGCCGTAGTATGAACAAATTTATAAAGAATTGAATACTTGAGCAAAGTAGGATATAGGTCGGCCAATGAGAATGAAAGGTAGTAGAGAGGGCAACCTAGAGTGGGCGATGAGCCACGTCTCAGTGGCCTTAACGGCACATATTAAAACCGAAAAGGTCGAATCTTTGAGAACAAAAATCGTACTCTCATCATATCATCACCCTAACATAAATGACACAGCAACAATATTGATAATAATACATCAAAAAGTTGAAATCAATGAAAATGTGCATTTGTAAAAAAATAAATAAACACGGCAGTATTACCTCCATTCTATATTAATTATCATAATTTTAACTTTTGCAATTTCTAGTGTTACATTTTAATTTTTGTATAATTTGTTATTAATACTTACGATATTATGCTTTTATGATGATATTTTTCGTTACAATGCAAGTTTAATGGTAGTAATTTTGTATAACAACCCATTGTATATATTGAGGATTTTATGTCAAAATTTTTTAAATTTAACTGTACAATTTTAAAAAATAACAATTAATATGAAACAAATGGAGTACTATAACAGCGAAGGGGTCATGTATACATAACTAATTATGACCCCATGCAAGCATGCATCGGTATCATGACTCCCTCATTGCCCTTCGAGCTACCAACATATTTATTAAATGGTTCAACTTTTGTTCCCATCGGTCATTCTTTCCAATAGGATGTGAACTAGCATAGAATGTGATGCATGTTGAGGATATATTTTACGAAAGTTTAGATTATCTAATATATGAACTGTATATAAATTGTGTACGTATGTCTAGGGTTCCCTTGTAGTGATTAATCTCTTTGAAAATGTACAGTATTTAATCAAAACAAAAATTTAACAAAAAGAAAAACTAATAAGAAATAAAAATGACGAATTCGACATAAAATGGATATATACCATTAGAAAAAGACTGAATCAAGGTTGTGGAAAAAGATACAATAAAACTGAGTCGTGGAAGAACCACGACCTTAAAAGCGATTACGGCCCAACCTCGATTCCAATTGGAACTGTCATTCGGTCCCCAAGGTTAACTCATATTACCCTTGGACACGTGCACTCGTGACTAAGAATATGGAGTATGCAATGCAAATTGATTACTCAGAAAGAGAAGGAAACAGGAGAGGAGAGCTATTTGTTTTTGATATGTAAAACATGTTGGATTTTAAGTCTCAAAGTTTAAGTTTTGGTTTTCTTGTTGGGAACAAGTTGGTGTCCCACATTGGTAGAAAATGGAGAGTTGTTCTACTTTAAATAGTAGAATTTTCAAAGGCTATTTGAACTAATGGAGACAAGAGTGGACTTGGTGGGCCAAGCGCGCAGGCCGCCGCCGCTATCCGGTCGGGTCGGGCCGGGCTCGGGTGGGTTTGGTCACATTTTAAACAGATTTTATTTTTCTGTCTCGGTTTTTGACGGGTTTATTTATTGCACATGTTTACGAGGGCATTGGAGCTTGAGACTGATTGTTGGGGTCTCAATGCTTGATTGAGCAGTCTTCCAGACTACTAGTTTCAAAGCTGCCCTTCTTGTTTTCTTCCCCCTCTATTTAAATGCTGCTCTTCTTCTCTTGTTAACACACAGAAAAAAATTCTTTCTAATTTTTCATCATATCTTTCTCTGCTTCTCTTCAAACTGTTTGGGGCAATTACTTGTTCACTCCAACTGGTTAATGGAGAATGCACTAAATTAACCAGATTGTGTAATCCTGGGGAGTGGCCGCCATTGGAGAGTTTGCATCGGTGCTCTGGCGAAATCACTTTCAGGACAGTGGGTTATCCACACTACGGTGTCCTTTCCTTCGTTCTTCTTTTCAAGTAAGATTTTTCCTATTGTGACTATTTGCTATTTTTACAACAAAACAGTCCACCATAGGCTCCAATTTATAGGAGAAATATAAGGGACAAAACCATTAACAGAGGCGAGAATCAAACAACTTTAAAGAGAATGCAAAAGATCATGAATTAAAGAAGGGAACTAAAATAGTTGAGTGTCTCAATTAAGGATAATAATATCAGTCGAAACGGTTAGTTTGCAAATCTTAAAAGTCACAAATAAAATAAATCAGATTTAAAAACAAATCGACCCACGACCCACCCCACAAGCCCCGCCCAGATGGAAGGCGATGTGTGCGCGCATGTGGAGGCCCAAACCACACCCTCAATAAAAATCCACTTTGAACTCAATATAACACAAGAAGGGAAAGAGTAATATAAACTCACTTTCAACCTCACTTTTCTTCCTATGTGGGACAAGAAAAGTTTGAAAACAAGAGAAAAAAATTACTTTATAGCCATTAACATCCTTCTTCACATCCAACCTAGCTATACTGCTTATTACCTTGCTAGAATTCTGTTTAAAACAGCGAGGCACAAATTAAAGTGTCCCACAAAGGACTGATTATGGCAGTGATTAAATGGATGAATAGTAATTTGTTTCCTCTTATATTAATATTAATATCAGTGTCAAGTATAGGATGGCCAAGCAATAATCCTTGGAGTATCCTAATGATTATATTAAAATCAATCATGGCATGGGGGCTTGCCGACTTTGGGTTGGGGCCACGGGATGTGATCAAATGATAAGGCTCTTTTTTTGGTGGTCAAATCATCAATTTATTCGCCAATGATGTCGATGGGTATGTCGACGGACCTGCCAACGGAGGCATCTAAATCTTCTATGTGGTTAACTACGTGCACAAGTATACAACTATTAAAATGAAAGGTCTTGGTCAAATTAATATTCAGTACGGTTCAATGTGTTTGTTATGACCCAGGACCTACTTTCACTTTAAGAAGGATACATGGATTTTAGGTCGGTGTGTATGGGTAAGGGTGAGGGAGATCGATGGAATTATTCATTTACGTCCATTTTAAAGTATTTGTTAATTTGACTAAGTTTTGATAATTGATAACTTATAAATTACACTAAGTTATAATATGAAATTACCACCATTACAAAGATTTCTTACTAAAAATTACAATGATGTTAATTTTATGTTGTAACCCATTATAATTTATGAGTAATGAACATACAAAACTTAGTCAAATTGAAAGATATTTTAAGATGGAGGTACTATCTCTTTTATTTGGGAAAATTAATATAGTATAAATGGGAAATATTTCACCTTTATTTCCTTCCATCAGCCTCCTTTTTCTTTTTTCAATAATTAAGGGCAATTAGCCCAAAAAAGGATGCTGACAACGTCAAAAAATAGGTTGGCACCACCAAAAAAAGGAATCAAACCCCACCAAAGTGAAAAAACGATATGACACCCAGATACAAAAGAGGAGTCAATACCCACATGCAACAAAGCCCAAACCCAATAATCGAAACCCACCACATCCCCTACCCGACACCAACCAGTAAGGAGGTCATGTTACCCCACTCGTGTGTTATTGTATGCTAGGGTATGCTTAAGGCTTAGATTATTGATTGTTAATGTCAAATTTAAGTTAGAAAAATTTCATACAAACTAACTGAAATTTGAATAATACTGATTAAATCAATCTGAATTATAATAAACATGAAATTATACAAAAGCAATGGAATTAAGATGTTACACCTAGAATATGCCCGACGACAGTTCAGGGAACGCCGCGCAACGTTCGACTTGGTGGAGGAAATGTTGCGCAACGTTTCCTAGTGTTGCAGGTCAAACTGCTTTAAGCAATTTAGGTATCGAGATGACAAACTTCCAATAAATTTTAAAATAGATAAGATAAAATCAAATAAAATATGAGCCGCCAATTGATTTTGTAAAAAATTAACAAACTATGAAATTAACTCCAAAAAAATTAGTGAAAACCAAATATTAATGGGATCGAGGGTAAGGTTACGAATATTAGATTTAAATACCTAAAATTCGCCCAGTCATAAACGGACTCTACTAAGTCAGTTATTGAATTAAAAGGACAAAACAAACCAAAGTTGTCAAATATTAACTTGTATTGATATGGACATGTAATACTGTGATTAGTAAACTTCAAGAAAATGATAAATTAAGGAGTAGTAAACACACAAGTAGCTTAACCTTGGCCTACCTCTTAGTCAGAATAGATGAACTCAAACAAGAAGAATAGTCTGAAAATACTAGAGCGCCACTTTAGCAAAGTAAGTTAAGGGAATTCAACCTCTACAAATGAAGAGAGAGTGCCTCTATTTATAGCACAAATACTCCAAATGCTCTGAGATTCTGAGTAATCTAAAAGATTTTATTGCGAACTTACAAAATATTATTTCTACCTTAATTCTAGCAAAATAATTTCAAAGAATATTATTCTCATCGAATTAGGGAAATAACAATTGATACTACCTCATTCGGCCGAAAAAGGGGAAAAGCAGGAAAAATGCTCGCAACGACGCAATGCTGCACAATATCTGGTGAAGAGTGTTGCACAGCGCTTCCACCAAAACATTGTGTAGTGCTTTCAGTGGGCCACCTGACCGAACCGGTCTGCTGAGCTGGAAGTTGCTGCCTAGCCTTTTTATTTCATTTCTCGGTTTTGCATTTATTTTTTTCCTTTTCATTTCAGTTGCATATTATTTTCATTTCTCTTTTCATTTGGCTTTCTAATAATCATGTGGACTGTTCCGCCAGTCTTCGTCATCTAACCTGACAAGAGATCTACCGTACAAATATGTCAGCTAATTATAAAATTTAATTATACAAAATTAGGCATCTACAGATAGCCCCCCTGATTGTGTTTAAAAAATCATGATCAAAGCAGTCTTGATATACACAAAATGCGGATTATCTTGATCCACTTGACTATAGTCTTGTTCCTGATGTGCTATTGAATGTGGCCCGTAAAGTGAGCTTATTCGACAGTTTGGCATTGAATTTGTCCACTTTACTTTGTGGCATTGAATTTGTCCTGCTGTTTGCAACCGACAGCCAGGAGTGACTCACATCACTTGTGCCAGTGAAATGGCAATGTTGTACGATGTCAGGTATATGGGCGCAGTAGTTCCCTCTTGGGCTGCAAATGTCGCTATAAATAAAGGATTTCGTAGAAAGGTAATGTGAACTTTTGGATTATCAGGATAAAAAGTAGACAGACGTCTCAATTTACAACTATAGTCTGGATTTGAATGATGCGAGCGGCTCATTTAACTGTTGTAGCGAAAAGCTAGATGGCGTCTCAATTCACCGTGACAGATGAAAGCTCATGAAAAATGCATGGGATTCTAAGAGAAAATTCCTATTTCTTTATCATTAAATTATTCAACATTAATATTTTCCTTATGGTTATAACTTTATCAGCATCCGGCTCCTGCTAGGTACAACTTTGATAAAAAATTGTACCAAAAGTTTGTAAAAGGACAAAACCAAGGACAAGGGATGGCCCAGGCCCATAAAACGAACGGCGCAGCGCTCTGGACCAGACTGTCGAGACCTAATTCTACGCAGCGTTCAACTCAATCAATTGTGGGCCAAGGAACGCCGCGCACTATTCACTTTTGTACGACCAAATGTTTTTCATTTTGTTTTTCCTTTTATATACAAATTGTGTGTCTTTGGTGCTCATTTTCACAATCCTCACTCTTCCTTCTTCCTTTGAATTCTCTCTGAAGAAGATCAAGTTTGTTGCTTGAGAAGTTATGGCACGAAGAAGGTATTTGCTTCCGATTTCAGACTGGGTTTATGGAAGCTCATTCCATCCTTTCACTTGAGAGGATTGACACGACAATGGTGATTTGATCCTAAGGATCCCTTTTGGCATCTAGAAGAGCACATTTCTCATATGTGTCGAGAGAAGCCAGTATATTCATTTTTTTATTTTTTCTATATTATTTATTTCTTTGAGTCTCATATATGTGCATGATACATTGCTCGTTTCTTAGCACCCACTGTAGCCTCTGGTAATTTATTATTGATTTTGGGACATGTTGGAGAATCTTCTTGCCATCTTTCTCTTTTAGCTGAAACTGGTTAAGTCTAACGGTGCAACATCTTGGGAAACCAAATAGATGCATCAATTTTTAGGATCGAAGAGCACTCAAGCAACCACAAACAATAGGAAATACAGCGGAAAAGAAATAAGAAATTTGACACCGGGATTTTAACGTGGAAAAAAACCCAAAGTGGGAAAAAAAACCACTAAATCGATGCACTAGTAATAGGAGGATTACAATTACACCGGTTATGTTTCTCTCTCTCTCTCACTTGATCCCGATTCTCTCTAGAATACACTCTGGGATGCTCTGGGATATATTAAGAGGAGAACATGACCTCAATATATACTAGGAGATACAGAAAGGAAACCCTAGGTTACAACCTAGAGAGCGTCGCACGAGATTATGGGCTTCGCGTGAACAAGCCCATCAAACAAGGCAATGGCAACGGCGCATCAGCGCTGGCAGAGTGCGCCATATCGAGCCTCTGGAAGAGGCGCTGGTCGCGAGAGTCACGGCTCTACTAGCGTCTTTCTTTGGATGCACAAATGCTGGTGGAGATGCTGCTGGTGTTCTCCTTTCTTCCTCCCTTCTTCCACTTGCTTCTCCCATTTGGTCTCCACACCCAACATCAATGACCTCCCTTTTCCATTGAGGTCTTGCGAAATCATGGATTTGGCATATTATGGGAAGTTGTTGAAGTTACGTATCACCGAACTTCATGCATAGTAATGCGCGCAATAGGGGAGAGCTTTTGGAACACAACAATAAATTTCACTTCGCATTTGGTGAACTAGTGTTGACTCTCGAAGATTTATGCATGATCATCGACCTTGATTTTGGGCACACATGTCATCTTATTTATTCTAATTCTCTAGCAAAGGGTAATGTCAATTATTTAGTTCAGCTCTTTGGCCCCGTCATTCTAAAGTTGATCGAAAGTTGTTTTGTTGTGAATCTTTCTATTGTGGCTCCATTTTTGGAGGATGATGAGAGCTACGAAGTTCTGTCCCTTGAGCAAATAGAACTCCTGCATTTGATGTATTTTCTGGGTGGTTCCCCTTTGTGCCCTCAAGGTGACAGACTCAACCTTAATTGGTTAGAGATCCTTGTGGACTTGGACAAAGTCATGCATCTAGGCTGAGGAAAAGCGGGATACGCTACCTTGACTTGGGGTTTGCGCGTCAACATCTGGGAAGCCAAGAAAAGCGTATGGTATACTACTTTATCTATTAGTGAACTTCAGAAAGTGTTGGAGGTAAACTTTTATGTCAATGCACATGTAAGATTTGTTTTGACGCATGTATGGGCTTTCGAGTAACTCCCGCATTTCTCCCGGCTCTCGGGGTGAGAAAAAAGATCCAATAGCCTTGCTGTGGGCTATAACACGGGTGAATCCCAAAAAGAAATTCGTCATTGTTGTATGGCGTGAAACACTTGATACATCACTTAATGTAAGTTGTTTCCCTGTCTGAAGTAAGCATGCTTCTTACGATTGTGTGACTAACGCAACTAGAGTGGCGCCCCCATGCCATATTCTTCATGGATGGAGATAACATGTGGCTCTGTGTTGTGGCTCGATATTTCTCGCAAAAGCGTATGCCGCTGGTGGGGCTCACAGGGATATGTCTAGTTTTTACGAGAGAGGACGATTAGCTAGGCTTATAACATACCTCGGTACCTGAAGGATCCGCCAACTATGATGTTCACCATCAGAAGCATGTTTGAGCATGAACTTGATCTGGCCTATCATAGGCACTCGGGTACCGGCTTGATTACTTCGCGACTATTTACCAAATTACGTACACGGACAATTACTCGACTGATGAGCAGTCATTGCCTTCTTCCTTGATTAGTTTATATTAATCCTATTGTATTAACCTCTGTGAAATGTAGCCTATGGGGACCACGTTGGATGATTTCAACTTGCCTCCAAGGGTAGAGTCGTCTCATCTAAACGATGATGGTTCCTCTTCTAGAGATTATTCTTGAACATCATTGGGCAGACCTTTGTCAGGAGAACAATTAACTTTTGGGTTGCTGTAATCTTCAAATTCAGAGTCCCCATCCCTTGTTGATTTACTCAAATTGAAATCCTTGGATAAGACATCACTTAAAACAACATTGGTGAGTTCATAAAAAATAACATGTACTTTCCTTAATAATCTTGGGTGCGTTTGTTGTATACACAATAGGACATGCTGTGGGAGGAGTATCCCGCTAAGATGTCGTCATCAATGCGTGTAGTAAAATTACCAAGATTGTTCTTACCGTTGTACTCAAAGAACTTGTAACCAGTGGCTTTGAAGTAGGAATGGTTGCGGGCTTCTTTCCTTTGAGCATCTCGTAAGGGGTTTCCTTAAGGATGGAATGGATGATGCATTGATTTAGAATGTCGTTAATGACGTTCACAATCTCTGCCCATAGGGACTTTGGAATGTTGTTTTCACATATGATGGCCCTTGATGTGTTCTCTAATGTCCTTTTTTTTCTTTCAACTACTCCATTTTAGTGAGGAGTCTTCAGTGCTGAGAAGTTGTGTGTGATTCCATTCTCATCACAAAATCTCCCCATCTTGTCTCTATTGTCAAATTCATTGCTATATCTATTCTGTTAGAGACTACTCGAGTGTTCTGAAGGGCTTGGAGTCTTTGGCGGAGATTGGGGGATTCTTGATGCACCTCTGTCTTATCCTTCAAGAAAATTACCTTGTGAATCTAGAGAAGTCATCAACAACTACCATAATATAGGAGCTTCCTCCTAGACTTTTAAAGGGGATGGGACCACAGAGATGAATGTGTAATAGCTCTAAAGATTTAGAGGTGGATACAACTTTTAGCTGCTTGAAGGAATATTTGACTTGCTTACCCATCACACATGTATCATATCCTCTATCTTTCTCATAGGTGTAAGCTAGCAGACCTTTGACTGGGTCTAGCTAGATTAGATTATGTGGGTTGTCCATGCTTGCATGGCATCTTCGATGCCACAACCATGTTTCATCAATGGTTAATTTGAGGTAGGTGAGCTCAGCGCGAGGTAAGTTTTCAAGATCAATGACATAGACATTGTCAAGCAGGGTTCCCTTGAGGATGATTTCCTGGAATTCTTTCTTCATCATTGCACAATAATTATCATCAAACCAAACATTATTACCTTTGTCATATCATTGGTAGATGCTGAGGAGGTTGTACTGTAGTCCCTCAATGAGATAGACATTGTCAATGGAAGTTTTTCTATCCTTAACGACCTTGTTAATTCCAACAATCTTTCTTTGGCTTCTATCACCAAAGGTTACTTTACTGGCGTTGTGAATCTTAAATCCACAGAGCTTTGAATGGTCTCCTGTCATGTGATGAGAGCAACCACTATCTAGGTACTACAATCTATTGTGTGCTTTGAAACTTACCTGCAAAAAATGACATCAAACCTTTCTTGGTCTTACAACAAGGCTAACTGACTGAACTTGGTTATGAGTTTTAAAGGATCCCTTGGGCACCCAGATTTGTGTAATTTTTTAATAGGAGTCTTGTTGGTTCTGGGTTTGGTTGTCATATTTTGTTTGTGGTGTGTTGGTATGAGAGGTTAGCGGGTTTCCCTTTGAGAGGTGGTTTGACTTGGAGTTTGTGGTTTCATGAAGGTTGGTTTGGTCCTTATTTTTCTTTTCTCCTTATTTCTGTCAAAGTAGGTGATGTAGTTGCTTTTTCCTAGGTTGTATCCTAAACCCTCTTTATTCAAGGATACGCATTGGGATCCAAGGAGTTTGTCAATGCTTTCTTGTACTTTGATCATTTTGATGGGGGAATTATGGCAGTCTTCATATTTGATTGTGAGGTTAGTTTTTCGATTCCAAGGAGTTCAGTTTTACTGGTGATGCTATTGTAGGACTCCTTCAGACGAGGATTATCTTCTTTCAGGACAATTTTTGCAACTTGTAGTGTTTTTTTTTCTTTTTTATTTTAGATACGAACTTCCCTCATACTTGACAAGCTTCAGAAGACCATGAGAAAGATATTCTATAGTAAAGGTGATAAGGTAGTTTAGTTTTACCTCTTCTGAATTGTTATCTTCCGATATAGGACCTTCTCTTGAAGTTGTCGGAGTATCATATCTAGCCATGAGGCATATGCTTGTGATTTCATCTTTGTCACTTTCATTATCACTGCTATCAATGTCGCTCTAATTGGCGATCATTGCCCTCTTGCTGTACTTTCTTGGATTGTATTGTCTCTTTTCTTTGTTTTTTCTTATGTAGAGATAATTCTTGATCAAGTGATTACAGGGTGAGGTCTCTTATTTAAATCTTCTGAAGTTCGGATTCTTTTTAAACAACTATTTGAATCCTTTGGCAATCCTGGCTATAGTATCCTCTTCATCTACACCCGTCTCATCCTTGGGGGTTTTTAGTGCTGCTACTTTTTTTTCAACATGGTCATCATCATTTGGTAGATTTATCTCATAGGTGAGAAGTTTCCAAATGAGATCTTCAAGTTTTAGAGTCTTCAATTCTTGTGTTTCTTTGATGGTAGTGACTTTTGGTCCCCATTTTTCTTGGGGAGACACCTCAACACTTTGTGTACTTGTTCTTCATTAGTGTAGTTCTTTCTAAGGGACTTGAGATTGTTTATGATGAATGTGAAGGGTTTGAACATGTCCTTTATGGATTCACCATTTTCCGTCTTGAATGTCTCCTAGTGTTGTACATATATGCCAATCTTTAACTCCTTCAGTCAGTCAGTCCCTTCATAGGTGGTCACTAAGGTGGCCCATACTTCTTTACTTGTATCACAAGCAGAAACTCTGTCAAATTTATTGGAATCAAGCCCGTAGAAGAGAATATTCAAGGCTCTATAATTTTTCTTTGTTTTTTTCTAATTCAATGGGAGTGAACTTTTCTCACTTTTTGGGATCATCCGTCCCATCTTCTTTTAGCACAAAGTTTCTATTGTGAATGATCATTACTAAATCATAGTCTTGGTCTTTGGCAAAGATCTGCATCAGTCCCTTCCAATGGGAAAAGTTTGTTCCTTGGAAGAGTGGTGGTCTTGTAGATGATCTTCCATGACTCATTTCAACGGATGTTGTCCCATGATCTTTTCCACAAGAAGCTGAAGTCTTCTGACACAGTGGGTCTACTATAATACCAATTGAAAGAACCCAAGGGGTGAATAAGGTTATTGAATTTTTCTGCCAAGGACACACCAACTAGACACTAAGATTAGAGAAGTAATGATCAAATAGTAATAGAAATCAGAAAGATTAAAGTATTATTAAGAATGAAAATGATAATTGGTTAAAGAGGAAAGATTATTGATCTGAGTATTCGATCAGGAGCCTCTTCCTCAATCTACCACACTGGCCAAGGTTTTACCAATACCCTTACCACAAACCCTTGCCTTAACCCAATTTTTCTCACAACACTTCTACTCACTAAGCTTACCAACTCAGCTACTAGTCAGTGCAACTCCCTGAGTTTACGTACTCAGGTACACTCACTAAGATCTTTAGTTACAAGAGACAATTTACTGTAATGGATATTATAAAGGAGGATTGAGGAAGATTGTGATTGAGAGATGTTTAGTTCAGCGTATAGCCAGATTCGATGATCTTCTCCTTGACATTCATCTTCCTTCTATATCCAACGCTTTAGTCGACCGTTTGAACCCTACCACGAAGGGAAGCTTCAACCATATTTGGTAATTTGTGCGAAATTGTTGCACCTTCCAAACTGGATCTTCGAGATTGTCTTAATTGATTATTATCACAGCTGCTACCTTCCAAAAATGTTTCTCTCAATCCTACATGAATAAATCATACCAATATCAATGGAAGTATTTTTGCCATTAATAACCTCATTCTTACCTTAGCAGTTTTGATTCGAATGAACTATTGCAATTTTATTGTTGGTTTCCGAAAGACAATCTCCTTGATCTATCAAGGGCCGTGAATTTGGGTTGTCCTATTCAAAACTTAATAAATCTTCTATCAAGGACCTGTCAAGGGGATTGGGAGGGTTTTTTTTTTACATTTTGGACCCCGAACTATAGGGTAATTAATTTTCTGGACCCTTGATTTTCATTGTTAATTTTTTGGATCCTAAAGTTTATTGGCTGAATACAAAAGTCTTAAAGTTTGTGGGCTTAAAAAAAAGGCCCTTGTATTGTTTTTCTTTTTCTGCCCATGTTTGAATTTCTATTCCGATTGGCGTCAAACTTCATGACTAAGGTTAAACCTGATATTAAAGCTATAATACACATCTCTTATTCATGTCAGAGCTATTTAGACCTTAGGTACTTAGGGTTTTAAGTAACTCCAATATGAATAAGAAAGGTGTATTATATATAACTTCAATATCAGTTGTAACCTTAGTCCTGAAGTTTGGCATATATCGGGAGAATAATTCAAACGTGGGAAGAAAAAGAGAACAGGTAACGGGCCTTTTTTATGTCCACAAACTTTAAGGTCCTTTTTTATTCAGCCTACAAAATTTAGGGTCCAAAAAATTAACGTTGAAAACTAGGGGTGTGCATATTCTGGTATAGACCGGAAAAAACCCGTGACCCAGACCGGCCCGGACATGGCCCGAACCAACCCGGTTATGTTCGATATGGTCTTCGGTTCATAATATTCATAATTTCGGGTTTCCAGGTCGGTCCCGGTCCAACCCCTAAAATATCGGGTTAGACCGGTTAACCCGCACAACAAGAAAAATCACTTAAGGCAACAAAGGAGTTTGTTGTCTTAGTCAAATTTTTGTTGCCCTTTAACATGAGGCTACAAAAAAAATTGTCAGGATTTGGTAGTTTTATCCTCGAAGCACAAAGTCCGTGCTACAAATTAGTGAAAATGGTAGCACAATGTAGTCGTTGTGGGCAACAATTTTTTTTTGTTGCCTTAGTAGTCTTAGGCAACCATTTTTCTTTAAATTGTCGCCCTATCTATATCAATTACAACAAAAAAAAGTTTTGTTGCCACATATCGTGTATTTAACTAAAAAATTATTTGGTTGCCTATTTTAAATTAATGCAATAATATTTTTTTTGTTGCCCAAACTACTCTACATTTGTTGCCCAAAGATATTTTTCTTGTTGTGCCGGTTTATACTTTTCGACATCTACGTAAATTAATTAAAATAAAATCCAATAGATATTTTGCCCTTGAATATAATTATTTTTTACATTTTTCAAGTTATACACTCACCATATTTAAGCGTAATTATTATTGCCTAGTTGCCTTTGAATCAACTCATAAGATCCTTTCAAAAATAAAATTTTTCATTATGGATGAAGTGATATTATTACTATTAATTTTCCAATTTTCAACTTATGTATATGACCTTCCTAATCAAGGTGGCTAATTATAAAAATGCGTTAGTTCCATAAGTTGAAGTTTAAGCAAATTAGTCTTCAACACAAATTTTCTAGTTAATCTTCAAAACAAATTTCTTAATTGAAGGCAGCCGCCACCAGACTTTTCTTTTTTTTTAAAAAAAAATAGCCTATTACTATTAGTTTGTTACTAATGCATTATGGATTTCTGGTAGTAAACTGATTATACGGTTTAATACTACAGAGTATAATTAAACACTAATTTCTTAATCAATGTGGCAACTACTAGCTAGTTAAAATTTTGGCTATTGTAACAAAAGTTATTTTGACACATAAAGAAAATGGTCCAATCAGTCCGAGTCGGGTCGGGCCGTCCATTTTCTCGGCCCAATCCGAGTCTAAGGTGAAAACGGTTTGGTCTCGGTCTATTATTTAGTGAAAATTCGGTCTTCCAGTTGAGCTGATTTAGTCCAGTACGGTCCTGGTTTGGGCCAGTGCATACCCCTACTGAAAATCAAGGGTTCTATAATTATTGGATGATAATACACTGAACTTTAGGGGTATTGGACAATAATGCACTGAACTTTTTTCTTAGACTCTAATACACTGAACTTTGAGGGTATTGGACAATAACGCAATCAGAGCAATTCAGTTGGTGGTTGTCCTATTTCGAGGTGTCGTTTTTCTATTTTTTTCAGAAAAAAAACTTTTGCCGTGTAAGAAAGTACACATAAGCAGGATAATTAATGTATTTTTTTTGGAAAAAAAATAGAAAAACGATACCCAAAGTGGGACAACCACCGCGTCAACCACCAGTTGAATTGGTTTGAGTGCATTATTGTCCAATACCCTCAAAGTTCAGTGTATTAGAGTCCAAGAAAAAAGTTTAGTGCATTATTGTCCAATACCCCTAAAGTTCAGTGTATTTTTATTCATGTTGGAGTTACTTAAAACTATATACTGAAGGGTCTAAGTAGCCTCGACACGAATAAGAGAGGTGTATTATAGCTTCAATATTAGTTTTAACCATAGTCCTAAAGTTTGACGTCAATCGGGAGATAAATTCAAACATGGGAGGAAAATAAAAAATGAGACAGGGGCCTTTTTCTTCAATCCACAAACTTTAAGGTCCTTTTTTATTCAGCCTACAAACTTTAGGGTCCAAAATGTTAAAGTTGAAAACCAAGGGTTCAGAATGTAAATACTCCTAAAATTCGGGGTCCAAAATGCAAAAAACCCTAGATATCGGTGTTAAAGTTACTACAGTAAGAACATATTATCTTTAATGAATTATTAAAAGAAAAGGACACTTGATTTTGTACGTGATGAAACATGCAACTATTATGCTTATATATGCTCGACGACTGTTGGAAAACTATAATCGATCTCCATTATGAGTTAAACAATTTCCTTTTATTTACTACTTTAACGTTTATTAATTTTGAAGTCGATATTTATTTAGTGCAATGTATCATACCATATATAGTGTAAAACTGAAGCATGAGTGCATGACAGAAGTTGTTGTTTCCCATAGTTGATAATATCTGAAGTTGTTGCCCATAACTTGGCTATCTGATGAGTGATGCATCACAGAGACGCGTGTTCTTCTTCATGGTCATAGACTCCCCATCTCCAACCAACAAAACCCCTTTCCATCTCCTTTCATTTCGTCTTTAATGTACACAAATACGCTTTAGGTATTGTCACTATACATACCAATACCATTCTAGCAGATTACTACATGTCTATGTGCTAAATCAATTGCATTACATACCAATACCAGAGAAAGTTGGTGCTCTCCTCCCTTTACATTTGCAGCATAAATTTTATAAACTTTCAATTTTTGAGTTAAATTTTACGCCCTCCAAGCTTGTCGCAATAATTTTACAAATTTTGAGACTGTTTGTCCTCCTTTTTTAGTAACTTTTTGTGCACCGCAATTAAAATCATAATATTAAATTAATTGGGGCACATGAATGATTTTATAGTTAAACGTATCCTCTAATGTGAATGTCTTTTGTATTTAAAGTGTTGATGTAACAAACAACCTTTCAATTTTGTACAAATAAATATGTGTTGCTAAAATAAGATTTGAACCTAAAATCTCTTGCTTATAAAGGCTCTACCTCATGTATCATATGTAAAAACCAATATAACCAAAAGTATAAACTAATAGTTGAAGATTTATCAATAATTGTGAAGTGTATTGCGGTTATAGTTTCACATCGCTTAGGGCAAAACTTAGGTTATGGTGTTAAAAAGATCCTAATATAACATCATATTTTGACAAACATTATCACCTATAGAAAGATTTATTTTGAAGACTTAAAAAACCTTTGGAAAAAAACATTTACAAACTCAGAAGCCTTTAAAAAAATACTAGAGCTATCAATAGAAAATATGTACCTACAATAATTAATAGGGACACCAATTATCTCATCTTACATATAAGTACGAGAAATAGATAAATTAGGTACCAAATATATATGCTTAAAGAAATGGTTTCTGTGGAAACTAATCTTAACCAAAAGCTTAAGCTGATGACCTTGCGCAACTAATATGGGGGTGCTGAGATTCGAACCTAAGACCTCTTATTTATGGGTCTAACTCTGATACCATGTGGAATCATCTCAACCAAAAACTTAAGCTGATGATTGAAGCCCCAATAATGGTTTTATACTCTAACAGTTTTATAGATGCACACCATCTGAGCACTTATCTAATAAAGTAATATGTACGACACATAGATCATCCAAATTTAGTCTCTTTTATTTTTGTACTGTAGGTGAAACCTCAACATTATTATTTGATCACTTCACTCCTTGTTCTATATTATCAATATGATCACACATCCATCTAGTCTTGGTAATATTTACGAAGGCTTCGTATTTGAGTCTCCTTAATTAACTAACACTCACCCCGGACACATAAAGTGCAAACTTGATTTGCACATCCATCAGTACTCAAATTTTAAAGTACGTAATTTTGACAAGGCTTATACAATAACCAATCATAAAATTGTCTCAAAAAATGAATTTTAATTGTTCATTTTTGGAAATTTTGATTAATTGTAAAAGGGAAAAAAGACAGTCAAGAAAATAGTGTTTTTATCAAAATTGTACTCGTAATTACTTGGAGTACTTTTTAACATTAATCTTTTTGTGTATGATAATTTTTTTTAAATCTTTAATGATTTTAGAGAAAGGTAGAGAAATGGAATTTCGTGCTGTCTAACCATAAATTTACATTAGGGAACTAGTTTGGTGCGCAACAAATAGCACGTGTCAAAAAACAATTGATTAAAAAAAGGTTGAAAAGGCTAAGCAATTGAGGGCAACAAAAATAAAATAGCAGTGGCAAAAAAAGAGGATCAGGAGAAAGTGAAAAATCGCAACCCATTTTTTCCCTTGTCCCATTTGCATGTCTTGCAACATCAAAGAGGGTCCCCCAAGCTTTAGCTCGTTGTACCATGATTAAGGGCATGTTGACTGTTCATTGAATAAATAAATAAATAAATAAATATAATGAATGAATAAATAAATAAATAAATAAATAAATAAATAAATAAATAAAAAGAGATGAAAAAGATGGATTTAGCAAAATGTTTGACGTTAAGTCCCTACTAAGACAGGGTTTTTTGTGTTTTGGACATTTGATTTTAGGGTAATTAATTTTCTAAATTTATGGTTTTTAATGTTAATTTTTTGAACCTTAAACTATATTGGCTGAATAAAAAGGAATTTGAATTAAGTTCGTGGGCTGAAAAGATGGTTCATATCAGAGGCGAAGCTAGAACATTTTATTAGGGTTGGCCACTTGTATATATGAAGAACAAGAAAAGAGGAGAAAAGAAGTAGATTCGAAAAATAATAAGGAAAAACTAGAAAAAATGCTCCAAAGAAGAGTTGAACCCTTGACATCAAGTGTAATAACATGGATTATAACCACTACTCTACAAATATTTCTTTGATACTTCATACAAATATATTTAATTTTATCTCTGATAGGAGGGGTCCTGGCCCTGGCTACGCCCTTGGTTCATGTCTCGTTCTTCTATTTCTTCCCATGTTTGAATTTATTTTCCTATCGACGTTAAACTTTAGGATTAAGGTTAAAATTTATACTGAAGCTATAATACAACATTTTTATTCATGTTGAAACTACTTAGACCCATAAGTACCATTAGGAGTATCTCAAAACGTACTTTATATCCAAGAGTCAAATACGGATCAATTACAAAGGAATTAACAGGTAAGATCGTCCAACCTCTCAACTACGCCGATCCAATGAGGTAAGCTACCAGTCCATCGTTGCCAAGACTTCCGCTAATGAGGGGGGCCCATCCAGCCCGTTTAAGGCGCAAAACCAAAAGTCTAAATCTTATTAATAAGGGTTGCGGCTATAAAGCCTTTCGAAAACTTGAAGAGCCAATCCAAGTCCACACTAGTAGTCATCAAGTTGGACACAACTGGCTTTGATTCGGAAAGGGTGTATTCGACCATAACTAAGAAGCTGAAATATTGGGATAGGTCCTTTTTTACCCATCAAAATATGGAGATCACCTTTAGGGATATGACACAACGAGGCGAAGCATCCTCCTCTATGGCGGTGGGGGCTAGCTGGAAAAAGCCCCCTGCCCCAGTATGAGTATCTGCACGCGGAACTGTCGAGGCATTGGGTATGCGGAGACCTTGGTGGTCCTATATTTGCATTGGATTCTCCACCATCACTCCGCAGAAGTCTTTTGCTTGTTTGAATGCAAAGCTAGTGTAGTTTCATTTATTTGGTATCTTAGATGTCTTAATCTTAGCTTGGTTGTTGGAGATGATGTCGTAGGTCATAGTGGTGGCATCACAAGGTTAGAATGTTTGTTTTCAAGTTCCAATGTTGTATTTTTCCGTATGCATGAAGAGGGAGGTGATTGTCGGTACTTGTATTTTGTCTATGGTCATCCTACAGTTCATCTACTACCACAAGTCCAGTCTATTATTCAGACAGTAAGTCTTTATTTCCCAGGACCACCAGTTTTATTAGGCGAATTCAACTAGGTGGAATTTGACTCACAAAAACGAGGTGGCTCCTCCCAAATCCCAAGGCAAGTCGAGTCCCAACAACGGCGCTCAAATATGGAGCTAGCTATTGGACATTTCATTCTTAGGGGCTTCGTTTACTTGGTCTAACATACAACATGATGAGGACCTCATTTGGGAGGTCCTAGACTGGGGATATATTAACCCTGAAGGATGGCGAAGTTCCCGTCGAGATTCATCCGTAACCTATCATACTTATTCTAATATTATAGTCTAATAATTTTCTTCCCTACAAGGTTTGGGATAACAAAAAAGATATGGGATTATAGGAAGCATTCGCCCTCCAAATTGAGGATCTGTGTACTCAGATTGCCGCGTCTTGGAAAGAGTCATTCACCTCAAGATCCACTATGTTCATACTGGTCTAAAACTAAAGTGTATATGACTACTATGTAGGACATGGTGCTTTGATTAGAAGGCCAATATGGATCATCCCCTTCAGGACAATCTATCAAAACTTATAGAGATATGAAGTTAAGAATAGTGCGATTCGAGTGCTCTGCGATAGCATCCTCTATCAAGCCCCCGGAGATTGTGAGAATTCCATGACCTTGGTATGCCTGTATTGGCTTCAGAGATCGAAGGTCAAATGGTTCAATGAGGGTGATCGCGTAACCAAGTTCTTTTTCTCGCATTATTAAAGCAAAAGGTCGTGTACAATGATCAAGAGACTGGTTTTGTCTATCGGAACATAGTCCACCAACACAGAGGCTATCACTGCAGTGGTCGTCTCGTATTTCTAGAACCTTTTTGACCCCCCGTGTGATAACCAGACACTAGTTGACTTGCAGACCACTCTATGTCTGTCCACTTATCGGAAGACCTGTAACATCGAGACATCCAGCCACTATCCAACCCATTCAATGTGACAGAGGTAAGGATTTGGGACCCTTAAAAACACCTGGGTCGGATGGTATTCCAAATGTACTCTTCCAAAATTTATGGCTGCTAATAGGGGAGGAAGTACGTACGGTAACCCTTCACAACCTGCATTTCGGTCATTTGCTCAAAGAAACGAGCCTCACTTAACTAACGTTGATTCCCAATAGTCATCTCCCTCAACCATGATGGATTTTAGACCAATCAGTTTATGAAATGTGGTATCGTGGACGTTCCCGGGACACGGTTTCCCCTCCCCGAGGCTTTTATAAGAGAAATAGGAGTATTATTGTTGCTATTATCTTTGCAAAATAATGAGCATATCAAGTATCCTTTGTATTTTTCATGTATTGCTTACAATATATTACTACTTCTAAATGATGGATTTCTAATACCAAAAAAAAAAAAAGATATTTTAACAAAAAAAATGCAAGTTGTTTCTATTGGCTACTTAAATTTACAAAATTCTTGTGATACTTTATTGTTAATGAGATCATCTTAGCTAACTATTTGTCATTGGTATCATTTTAAGAACAATGTCAATATATAGGAATTCCCTTTTTTGGATGGTGAGTGGAGATCATCTCATTCCTTATTATATGTTTATTCTAATCTTTATTAATATACAATGACAAAGTTTATGGGTCACCCCAAATACTATAAGGCTATTATTATTGGCATATTTGAGAAAAGCGTAGGGAAAAGAGAGAGTGTGTAAAAATACAAAAAAAAAAAAGAGAAGATGAAGATTGTTGCGGAGAAAAGGCAATATATATTACATATACTTGGAACAAATGCTCCAGGATATTTGCAGTAAACAATTACAGTAATATGAGTGAACAATCACAATAATATCAGTGGACAACCGTAGTACTTGAAGTGCATGCTCCAGTGTACGTAATAAATTATAGAGAAAAGGTGAAAATGAGAGGCGAGAGAAAGAATTGGGGGAGAAGAGTGATAAAGGGAGAGAGGAGAGAGAAAATTATAAATAAAATTTATTTTGTCTTCGGTTTTTTTTGGTATTATTTTAATAATTATATATTAAGGCGTATGAGCGGCTTAAAAACACTTCCTGCGGCCACTTTCCTTACCTTACCCTCGCTACACTCTCACTCCAAGCTACGCCTGCTGAGCAAGATGCATTGCGATTTCCTCTTCTGTCAACGCACTGGAGTATGACCCGGGACTCCTTAACCCATTATCGAACATTAACAATACTCATACTCTACTATCCATTAAAAAAAGTATTATTTATATTATTTTTGTACTTTGTGTTCTCTAAAATATCTATTATTTTTATCTCTCAACTTTTTTTAGTTTTTTTTCTCAATTCCATTTTTCTTTTTCTTTCTTTCCTTTTTTTGTCAATTGATCTTCCATCATCATTAACACCAATTATTTTTAGGGTTAATTAGGCTCTGGTGTTGGGCTTAAGAAGTTGTTACGCTGAGGTGTTTTTTTTTTTTAATTTTTAGGTGTTGCTATCAATCAAACTCCTATTTGACCAAAAAATATTTACAGTTGGGTACTTCTTATAGGGCCAAAGCCATTGTGTAGGTGCAATAATTAGAAATGAATATTTAATGTATACTTGCACTTCTGTTGTTGGTGAATGTTAACTCGCGAATATACTATAGTTAACCCAACAAAGTGTGGGTTAACATGAACATTTTCCTGGTTTACCATGAACGAAATTGCACAACATTTTATTTTCTGACCTTGCAATCAATGGGGGTTCATTCAAACACTAAACCCTAACCCCAAAACAATATGAAATATGTTTAATTCACATTGGTTTCATAATATTAACGTATGCAACGAAAATTTTCAAATAAAACGCATGTTAAATCGTGAACATACTATAGTTAACCCCAAAACGTATTATTTAGATTATTTTTCACAACAAAAAAAATCTTTATTAATCACGTCACATCGCATTAATCACATTGCAGACCAATAATGCTTTTACCAAATTTAAATCAAAAATAAAAACTTGGTCAAAGGGGTTTGATTGATGGCAACACCTAAAAATTAAAAAAAAATCTCATTGTAAACAACTTCTTAAGCCCAACACCAAAGCCTAATTAACCCTTATTTTTATATCTCACTTTCTTTTCATTTAATACTAAACCTAAATTTTTGCGGTGTTTTTCTCTTTAGTTCAAATATTTTAAGTTTTCATCTTTCCTTTATTTTTTATTTCTTTTATTTAGCTACACATATAACCAATTGGACCCTAAAAATAATTCATGTTCATCTTGTGCTGGACTATTTGTCAACGAATGATTACTGGGACATTTGCACTATTTTTTTTAAATGTAGCATACTTAAAATTTTACTAAATTAAAAATTAACAATTTTAATTTCAATTCTATTAAATATTATTGTACATACCTAATGAATTTGTTTCTTCAAAATCAACTTTCTATAAAATAGACGTCTAATATTAAGTTATTTATATGTCTTTATTTTTTTAAAGTCTCTCATGCTCTCTATCATATAAACCGAACTCTTTGTGTAATAACGGAAATTATAGTGGGATGCACGATATTGTTGACTTGTAAAAATGTGTGTTGAACTCGTCAATAAAATTTATTTGTACTTACCTAAAGTATCTAATCAAGGTTTTAATAATGAAATTAATGGTTTTTGCTGGCCTATAAAAAATTATCATTCCCAACTATTGTATACATGCTCATTAACTTAAATAAATTTTTATTATAAATTTGGGTCGGATTATACTTTTTCCACTTAAATTATTGACCTCTTTTTTTTGTTATTTTGTGTGTTTTTATGAACAACCTACAATAATATTTTCATTTCGATGATGCCCCTTTCTTTTTGTTCTTTCTAATTTTCATATACGTTTAAAGTGTAATTTTTTAAATACCTAGTTTATTATAATATTTTCACAACTTTAGTATACAGTATATTTATTCAAATGTACAGAGGATAAGAGGACATTGTTTATTGTGAAGAATGATAAGATCTTAGCAAAAAATGTGTCATGTAGGTTTAAAATTGTCACTCAACAAACGAAGATATCTCAAAATGCAATCGTTATTCTACCATCAAATTACAAACTTATTATTGTCATCTATTAAGTGGTTACCTATAAGTTTGAAAACATTCATTGCTATTTTGAGCTGATTTGTGTTTTATGCAATAGAATTGTTGGGCCCTGGCATTTCTTGATTATATATATATATATATATATATATATATATATATATATATTGTTTGAACAATTTATTATGATATTTTTTCATTTCACGATAAGGTCAATGTTTTTTACTTTTTAAATTGTGTCTATAATTAGTTATCCTTTTAAATTGTGTCTACAATTAGTTTTTTTGGGTCCCTTCATTGCACCTTTTTGTGAAACTTATCTCAACCTTTTTATGTATGTATATGTATGTATATATATGTTTTGTTTGAACAATTTATCATGATATTTTTTCATTTCACGATAGTGTCAATATTTTGTACCTTTTAAATTGTGTCTATAATTAGTTATCCTTTTAAATTGTGTCTACAATTAGTTTTTTGGGTCCCTTCATTGCACCTTTTTGTGAAACTTATCTCAACCTTTTCACTTTAAAAGCTAATTTTATACATCCACTTGTTGTAAATATAACTTTTTCATTATTTTGCAACTTTTAAATGACCTTATTTTTAATTGAAAAGACTATAATACACATCTTGACTCAAGATGGTTAAAAACCATCTTGCATTGTCCATATTTTAAATTTTTGTAACTTTTAATAATATTTTCTTTAATAATTTTATCAATCATAGTAGAAAATACATATTTTATGCATGGTTTCATATTTGTGAAAAAAATAAATAAATAATTATTTTTATATTATTTATAAGTTGTAATAACCTTTAAAGTAATGAAATATACCTTTATAATGATTTAAATATATTTAAATTTAATTTTATAAGTAATTTAGGTAAAATATAAGATGATTATCATCTTGCAGCATTGAAAGTGTGCAAATTTTCCATGATAAAGATCTGTCATTGCAATTGCTCTAAAACATGTACTTTTCCCTTCTATATAGATATCATCCGTTTTATTTGTCTGACATGAGACCTTACTTAATATAGGGCTCAATTGAAGCATAGGTTTATCATAAAAATATTCAAAAATAAAAAATATTTTCAAAAGTTTGACTTATTCAAAGAAAATAAAAGAAGTTCCAATTATTAAATATGATAGGGTATTTCTTTCATGTACAGAAAAAAATATTAAATGATTATTACTCTCTCTGTTTGTTTTTATCATTCGCCTTGAAAATTGTGCCAAAAACTTTGACCGTTAATATTGTAATTTGTATAATGATTCATCATATGAAATTGGTGTCATTACATTTGTAATAAAAAATACTATTAAAAAAGTATAATATTATAATTTTTTGCAAAACATTTAAATTAGAAATTATTGATTAAAAATTGGCACTGAAAACCGTAAATGACAGATAAAAAAAGAACGGATGGAGTACTATCTTAATCAGAATTTTAAACAAAATTAATTGTATAATTTTTATTCAATGTAACTTTCTTATAATATAACGCCAGAATATTGTATAATAATTATTATTAACTTATCAAGCAAAATATAATTTATATTTCTATAACGAAAAGAGCCTCATTTTATCCAATTTTACTTTGCCAAGTTAAAGAATATAATAGGCCAATACACCAACTGAAGAATAAAAAAAGAATTGAGTGATGATACTTATACCAGTTATTGTACCGTACGCACAGTATTTTATCTTTTTCTTTTATAGTGTACCTCCAATAATTATTTATGGTGGAATTATTGTTCCCAAGTCTTTATAAAGGACATTTCATATGTGCCGCACAACTGCATATCTTCTGGGAGTTTCTTCTTCCTCCCTCCACAAGCCCTCTCTATCCTCTCTCAAACAGACACGCTTTTGAATTGTCACCATTGCCCTAGTTAGCTCATTACATGGTTACACGTAAGTCTTTAAGCAACCCAGTTTAGTATATTATGCATTTTCAATCACCTACCCATTCTGGACAATTTCCCATAATTAGGGTTAAAACTTCGTAGTGGGAGGGGTGCAGCATAATGAATTTTCTTTGTCCATGTGTTTTTGTTTGCTGTTTTGTAAAACTTCTGTGCACGATCGATAATGATAATGGTTTATATCTGCCATTCTTTATTACATAATGAAGTTTCGCAGTCCACTGGAATATAGTGTGGATGTACTAGTGTGACTGAGTACGCTTTGTTGAAGAAGCAGTTCAGTTCATAGCTTGGTTTTTCATATCTTTAGCAGTTAAGCTCATGCTGAATCATTTTCTCAACAATCTCGCTTGTTCCTATGGCCTATAAATTTTGCGTCAATTTGCTTTGAATAATCGAGTTTTTTCCTTTTTATAAAGAAGATGATTCAGATCTCTCCTTCTTTGTTGGTTGCCCTAAGGTATATTTTCAGGGTTTTTTTTTTAAAAAAAAAGACTTTTACTATGGAAGAGTGTGATTCTCTCTCCCTATCTCTCATACGTTATCTTCTTCTTCTTTTTTTTTTTAGTAACATATGTTATCTTCAGATTGCAGCCACCAGTATTCTTTGGTTGAGGTGTCAAGATCCAGGAAAACTATGGTGGAATTTGGGGATGCTACTAAGGCTGTAAATCAGGTAATTTTCCACATACTTATCCTATCATTTTGCTCAGATCTACATAATGTAGACTTGTGCATGCTGTGTTCAATTCTCCACTTCACATCTTATTAATAGCTATATATATGGCCTATGAGAGCACAAGCTATGTGTAGCTTTGTTACTTTGTTCCATGGCAATTGCTCCACCAATTTCCAACTCCTTTTTAACCCATCAAGAAGGGAATGAAGAAGGCAAGTAGCAAATTAAATAACATAAAATATTACATTTTTGTCTTTTCTTACATTATTGGAATATACTGTTGGAAATGATAAGAGAACGCTTAAGTCGATTGAAAAAAAAATCTATTATTGGTCAATGAAAATGACTCGTTGTCATAATAAAATAGATTCTAATCTAATCTGTCTACGTCTTTTTAGTGCTTTTTTCTTACTGGTGTGATTTCAAACCTTAGATTCCCTATTTTGTATAACAATACAAACGTTCATTATTTAATTTATTCCAAGTTATACATGTTAAAGTTTATATAGTTAATGCATGTTTTCTTTATTTTTATTAATTTATATTTCATTCATTAAATTACATAAGGAAACCAGTAAATTACTGGAAAGCATTAAAATTTACATATTTTCTCTTAAATTCTAATTTCTTCTATTTATTTATTTATTGTAATATATGTTTAGATGAATCTAGCTAGGTAGCTCACTAGCTGAAAGAATCTCTAGCAAGAATTAGCTCACTTGTGGTAAAGTTATTCCCTTTTTTTGTCTTAATAGTCCATAAACCACAAGCAACTTAGGCAGCATATATGCTAGATATCGCACTCCAATAGAATAGGAAATTAAGCCTGGTAATGAGTAGATCACTGCTGAAATGGTCACAAGGATGTCAAGTTATTGAATAACGATGTCGATTGCCGACACTAATCAACAAATCGATCCGTACGCATGAAAAGTCCAACGGAGTAGGAGAGGCCAAACCTCGAACTTAGTAGCTTCTCTTTTCTAGACCATCACCTCTTTCAGTTCAGTATTTATCAATCAAACACCCCCTTCATCCCTAAATAATTGACAATTTGTCTAAATTTTAATCATTAATTATTCATAAATTATAATTAGTTACAATATAAAACTAACAATACTATAATTCCTAGAACAACATCTTTCTAACTATGGTAATTTATATTGCAATATAACTGTAATTTGTGAGTAATAAACTGTCAAAGCTTAATCAAATGGATACTCATTTAATGATTAAGGTAGTACTCCCAAAATTTTAAACGTCTTTAACTTTTTAAATTAAATTTTATTAACTTTTAAAGGTATTTATTGTTACATGAAAATACAAAATTATGATTGTCAGATTTGTAATATATACTCTTAGTTTTAGTGAACCTTTATGAAATATATTATAGAATAATTAAAACATTCTATTGGAGAGTGGAGACACTACAAAGTAAAAAAAAAAAAAAAAAAAGAAAAAACAGGGAAATTGAAGTGAATGGAGTGTTGCTTAATGAAGATTTGAACTTGGGTGTACACAAGTATATAGTCACTGAAAAGGACCTTACCAATTAAGAGAAAATCTTATTAATTCAAATGGTATTATTATTTTATTTTAACCTAGTCCTAGTCAGTAGATGAGAGATTCGCTCGAGCCAACCCTACTTGACCCCAAATTTGTGGGGCAATTTGAATATACATCACTTTTGTCTTGACCTGACCTAACTCGTAAATTGAGGGGACCACATCTTGTCAAGGTCAAGTTGAGCCAGGGATTAAACCAATCCAAATCAACAATCTTAATTCTAAAAAAGCGAAAGGAAAAATGGAAAAAAAAAATTTAAGAATAAAAAAATGAGGTTAGGGTTTCAATCATGTGTCATTTGTACACAAGTTAAACTCACTTGTCCCTCATTGTTCCTATGTAAGTCTTAAATAACATATTTATAGATTCTTATTCGACAAAATTGTTAATCTAAGTACTCCATATACCCGATTTTAATTTGGAATCCTTTTATTTTTTTGTGGCCTTTCATTAATTAATGGATGTTTGATAGTGTGTATATATATGTGTGTGAAATTTAAGATGACACTCAATTGACAAATGATTAACTTTATTTCAAAATCTCATTGATCTAGAGACTGGCCTATAAACCTAACATCGGCCTTTGGAGTAAGGAGTGCATTGACCCACGTTTGGGTCTATTTAGCATGATGGAACTCAACTTTACAATTTACATGACCGGAACTAACCCGCTTTACTAAAATATATTTTAATTAAATATAAAACTTAAGGTATTACATTTATATCCTAACTTATGATGAATTTTGGTCGATCAAATGACTTTAGTTATAACTTTTAAAAACCGAACCTAATAGTTTGTAGGTTTAAAAAAGAAGTTTAGAATCAAATTAGATTATAACTGTCTAAGATATATATTTCCTCTTTTTGATAAGTACTATTATTTTTAAAAAATAAATATTATGCAAGACTTTGTAAGAATCTATAATCATTGTTTGTTGTGTTTGCTTTGTTCCTAACTTGAATGTTTCTCAAACTTGAAGGGTATGTTTGACAAGCAGCATTTGTTTAGCGTTTTAATATTCAAGTTCAAATTTTAGTGGGATAAATATTAGTAATGGTAAAGTAGTATCATACTACTTTACCATTACTAATATTTATCCCATTAAAATTTGAACTTCAATATTAAAACGCTAAACAAATGTTGCTTGTCAAACAAATATTAAGTACCCACTAAATATGGGTAAAGGTAAGGGTAGTGATTTTGAAAACGGGTACGGGTAAGGGTACGACTCTACCCGCCCCGAACCCGCCCCATCGTCATCTCTAGTAGTATCAATTAGCTTTTTTAAGACGTTAATAAAGTAATATTTAATTTTTGAAGCAGTGTTTCATATTATTTAATCAAAAATACCCTTTCAAAATTTCATGTTTTGAAATTATATTCATATCTCTTTTAGAATTTGCATTAGTCATCTAAGTCAACTATTAATTTTACCGAACACATTTTCCAATCCAATAATCGCTAAATTTGAACCATTATCTACTACTAATTGTTATCTATTACCTAACTCATTATTCGTTATCTAGACTACCCATTGTACTGAATAGGGACAAGTATCCTTTTATTTCGATAATTTTGGGAAAGAAAATTTACAGTATTATCTGATTGGGATGAAAGTTGATCTTTCAAACTAATAAATGTGGGAACGCTTGAACTAAAGGTAGCAGATACATCTGCTTAACAATTGGGTCATTTTGGTTGGTGAAAAAAACAAGGGGGGGGGGTCATTCTTGCATAAAAGGATTGAAAATTTTTCAATCTTGACCGATCCTCATTCAAGTTTTGAATGAAGCATCTGAATTAACCACGAATCTAAGACAAATAGTTTACCTTTAAGTTTTGAATGAAGCAATTATTGTTTAGAAACTTACCTGATTTACAAAAACAATTGCTCACGGCTATATTTTGTGGAATGCCTCCTAGTTTAATGATTTCATTTGGGATTTACTTTTCTTATTTATGGTTGAAATCATCAATTTAACTGTCAAAATTTCTCTTCTTAGTCGTCTCTTATTTAAGAGTTGACAAGCATTCATTGTAGAATGACAAGTTAGTCATTTACTCCCTCTGTTTCATATTAATTGTCTTGAAGCGTCATTAATTTCTCAACATATACAATGTTCTAGTATACAAAAGTACCATCATTAAATTCATAATGAAAAGTACTATCATAAGAATATAAAGTTGTAACTTTTTGATAAAATATACTATAAGAAATTCTTAGTCAAAAACGACATTTTAGACAATTAATATGGAACGGTGGGAGTACCATTTAATGATAGGGGCATGCATGTTAAGCAAGTAAATGTTTAATTATTTTTGTTGGATTTCAATAAATTTTGGCTAGATTGTCACCTAAATAGATGGCTAAGAACATTGTTAATCCACTAATAATTTCCAATAATATAGTTCCGATAAAATAAATTCGACAAAATATAGTAGTAACAAATTTTTGCTTGATGGTTTTCAATTTTAAAATTTTGACTCCTAAACGAAAAGTTAAATGTGTAAAGTAACAAGTTTATCTGCTAAAATCTGTCCAACTAAAAACACTTAAACGTAATTTTTTTTTTTAACTTAGAAGATCTGGATTTGAAGCTACCCACGTAACTAAATACATTAAGCAAGCATGTTGATCCATAAATGAACAGGTTGGAAATTCATACTCGAATCTGCAAAATTTCATGTCAGATTATGTCGGTAATAATGGAACAAGGTTGTTTACACCAACTAATACATTATGCTGCAACTAATACATACCTCCAATGGCATCTAGAAAAAGATAAAATAAAATTACATGCCTCCAACCAATCATAATTCCCTTCTTTTGGAAACCGGGCACACGTACCATTACTGGTTTGTTTACAGAAGTTCACGTGCTGTTACCACATTATGCTGCCAATTATACATAGATATTTTCTAAAATGTATATTTGTGATACACTCCCTAGTTTTCATATTAATTATCATTTAATAAATATTATCCAAATATTAATGTCTTTCATTGAGTCTTACAATATATTGTCTCAAAAAAAAATTATAGTACATTTGTAAAATAAAATCTTTTAAACATTGAGATTAAAGGTCATAATTGATAAAGTCTGACTGATACATAAATTAAATGTGATAATGCATATGAGACCGAAGAAGTATTTTCTTTTCATAAACTTTTAGTATATATATATATATATATATATATATATATATATATATATATATATATATATATATATAACATACTGTATGTATATTGAGAAATTAAAAGTCAAAATTAATAAAGTTTGACTAATATATAAATCAAACATGATAATGAATATATAAAATGGAGAAAGTATGTACTTTTATGAACTTTTAATAGTGTATATATATATATATATATATATTACTTCCGTTTTTGTTTATCTGTCGCCTAGGGAATTCTATTATATATATATATATATATTACTTCCGTTTTTATTTATCTGTCGCCTAGAGAATTCTATTATAAACTTTGACCGTTAATATTTTGATTTGTATAATGATTCATCATACAAAATTGATGTCATTAGATTCGTAATAAAAAGTACTATTAAAAATGTATAATATTTTAATAAAAATTTTATATTAAAAATTTTTAATTAAAGATTCACACTGAAATTATAAATAATAGATAAAAAAGAATATAGTCCCAGATTGAACATGTGGCTACCTAGATACTAGTCCCAATATTGACATCCTCTGCTAATGATCTAGTCTTGGGAAGTATGCTAAAATCCGTGACGTGTGTATAGTGCCCAAGTCTTAACCTTGTTTCTCCTCTCACCCTTGCCCTTTCAGACTCCTTTTTTTGGATTATTAGCAGCTAATATGAGAGTGAGGGGATCGAGGGGATGGTGTAAGGAGAGGGGAGATAAGGGAAGCTAATGGAGGGGAAGGAAATCAAATGAAGGAATAGAGTTGACCCGACATGGTTATCGACGAAAACTGAATACGATATTAAGTGGGTTTAGATAGAATTTTTCAACCTGTTTAGCTAAATAAGTTGAGATGGTAAACGTGTTTAATTAAATGGGTTAAGTTCATGTCAGAATTTTCGACACGAAAAAACACCTACTTAACCCGTTTAATTAGGCATGTTAAATGGGTGAAGTTTTTACCCAATTATACCGTTTATCTATAAACTTAGGTGCAAGTTACTGTTAATATTCTTTGAAATATATGTAAGACTTGTAATTTTAACTTATACTTATCTTTGACTATGAATTAAAAGACATATCCTTATATATAACTCGAATTATATTACTATGCAAATTGCTGAGTATGATATGTCATTATTTCGATACCACAATGAGTTATTTTGTATAAATGAGTTAATGATTAAATGTGTAAATTGGTAACTTTATTCTAACACATTTACTTAAATGGGTAAACATGTCAAAATAAGGTCAACCCGCTTAAAATTTAAACGGTAAACGGTTTTAATTTCCAACGCGTTTAATAAATGTGTTGGTTCAAGTCGAAGGATTTTGAACCCATTTAAGTTTAACATGAACACGAACACGAACCCGAACCCGAACTTGTTAACCAGCTCTATGGAGACGTGATTGAGGTTTATACCTCATATATTAATAATAACAATTGCGGAGAAAAAAAATGAAAATTGTTAAAAAAAATTCATTCCTTTTAAGCTTTCCCTTTTATTTTTGGGAACTTAAAAATGGTAAATCACAGAGAATGAAGTAAAGTATACCTTTTATTCCGCTCACTTCCTCATTTAATATTTCCAAACAATAATATCAAGGGTAAGTAAACCTTCATTTCACTCCCATTCTCTTCTCTTTCTTCGATACAAACTAAGGTTGAGCCTTACTTCGGGTGAAGATAAAGAAGAGTATGAACAAGTAAATAAGGGTAACTGCTCTTTTTACTGTTGTTTGAAGAATACTATTATACTTAAACATAAATAAGAATTAAGAGGAGCAATTCTTATCACTCCTTTTAACTCTTATTTTTTAACACCCTATTTTAAGTGCAAGGGGTTAGTATGATCATTTATTGCAACAAAAAGATGTAGGACATTATTTTCAATAGTCCTATCTAAACTTTGTCTCTTTATAACAACCACATCAGCCCACAATATGGGTTATGTCATTGACGGGACACCAGGGACATGTCCACGCCTCGGTAGGAATGATTCTGTTATCCACCTACAAAGATGGTTATTTATTTATGTTACTTCATGAATGTAACATACTTCTCAGTTGCTAAGGCAAATTCATTCCATCTCCCTTATAATTTTGCTTCCCACCTCAATCGGATGTGACCTTACTCAAACCTAGCTATTACTATTTGTCCGTTGGTCTATGGAGATTTTCTATTTTCTTTTTTTCATTTGTAAAACTTGAATTTGAAATTTTATTTTAAATAAATAAATGGCAAATCATTTAAATAATTCTGATAATATAGTTTATATTTTTAGGCACATGTTAACAATAAAAAAACAATAATTTCGTAAAGCATCTTCATATTATCAAGTGATTGTGTTTATAAGGGCACATCTATGTTGACACTAGTGGTGTCAATCAACACTACTAAAGTTTTTTTTAAAACATATTTTGAGAAAAATAAAATAAAATTTAGATACATACTACTTGACACTATTTGAAATTGTTAAAATATGGGGTTTAATAGCAACTATTCCTTATTGAGTAGTTATGTACGACACCTAATTTGTCTTGCAACTATTCCTTATTGAGTAGTTATGTACGACACTTCAAGTTTTATTTGTCTTGTAGGCTTAAATATTTTATTTTTTTAGGCTATAAATTTGAATTAAAACTTTAGTTATTTGATAATTTTTTGGTTAACGTAGAATTTCGACTTTTGTTTTATGTTTATTGGTATTCAATTTTTTATTTTATGTTGTTAAATTTTTAATTTTTTTAAAAAATCAAATTATCCTACCAATTGTTTTCTAAATGCGACCTCAAAAATCATTTATTTAATATTATTTTATGGTTGAAGCTAGAAAAAATTCAACTTTTATTTTATTTTATTTGCTAGAATTCATTTTTAATATTATTTCATTAAAATTCAATATTTTTCAAGGATATTGTTTACGATACCACTGACCTCAAATCTGGGATCCGCAACTGGTGTGCATAAACTCAATTTCTTTGAGAGAATCAAATTAGATATTCTACCAATTCCTTAATAATTGTCTTTTTAAAGTTTTGCCAAGAAATCAAGAAAATAGTAGATTGGTATATATAATAATATTTCTATTTTACTTATATATTTGTGTCGGGAATAATAAAAGTAAAATTTATTATATCATTATTAATTTTGTATTAAAATTATAAAGTGACTTATATAAAAGAATATATTAAAATGATAGATATAGATATTTAGAAATGAAGAGGGTCTATATATTTTCAACTTATGTATTTATATATTTATTATAAAATATATATTACTTTCATAGTGTCTTTAAAAATATGTTTATTTATTGTTAACTAGTTGTATTGAGAACCTACATACTTATTTTATTGATTTAAGTTGTTGCAAAATTTAAAACATTATCTAAATATTAAATATCTTGGTAGATATTATAAAAAATAAAGAGTAAAATATGAGGTGACATGAAGCAAAAGCGAAAGATTCGCCCTCGCGACTGGGAAGTATGTTCGATTCTAAGTAGCATGAGAATCTAAGAGAAGATTTGGTGTTCCGATTATTTCTTAAACTATCGAACGACGTACAAAGCGTTGACGGTTATCACATTTGGAACAGTCGTTTCTTCCTGCTCAATCACTATCTACTTGATTGGATCTCTGAAATTTTATATATTTAATTTCTGTATCATTTCCTTTTTACCATAATTAAAAATTAAACTGCCCAGATCTCATCATTTCACCTCCGACTCAATCGTAAAAAAGGTTTGCCAATCCCATGTACTAGGTAGGCTATATAGAAACTGTCCTTTAGGTAATGATATACTAGGTTGGCGTGAATTTTGAGACATAATACTTTTTTAAACTCTTATTTTATTATTAAAATAATATTATCATATATAAATTGAATAAAATGATATGATTGTTACATCTAAAAAAATATCTAAAATATGCTTAATTCAATTAGGATAGTATTTATGTCCATTGACATAGTTAATTGTCCAAAGCTTCTTAAACGTTATAATAAATTAATATTTAGTATTAAAAAATTATTGTGATAAATCATAAAAAAATATTAATTTGGTGAAGAGTAAGACACTTAAGAAATATCTTGGGATATGTAAGAGACATATTATCACCAATTGATATACTATCTCAGTGTTTAAGTGTCTTTTGAAGGGCTGAGAAAAATCAATATCAACACGGTAATAGGGTAG
Source organism: Portulaca oleracea (assembly GCA_029582165.1). Classification (NCBI taxonomy): domain Eukaryota; kingdom Viridiplantae; phylum Streptophyta; class Magnoliopsida; order Caryophyllales; family Portulacaceae; genus Portulaca; species Portulaca oleracea. The sequence continues at coordinate 30,370,590 of CM055881.1, read as the reverse complement.
TTAGTAAAAAGTATATATTTAAATAGTTTTAATAAAATTTAATTTTTAGGGTTCATTTAATGAATCATATGGGTAAAATAAGAAAACAGTAGCTAAGTCATTGAAATTATGAATGACAACAACAACAACAACAACCTTTCAGGTGACACGTTTGAGCGTGGTTTGGGGGATCCTAATGTGGGCAGCCTTATCCCCGTGAACAAAAGTTCATGGAAATACTGATTCTGACGGATCCGTAGCAAAAACAGAGGAGAAACTAGTTAAGGGAAGAAACTACATACCAGCGTGTAGCGTTTGTTTTCGGAAGAGCTAACAAGTGTTTGCGAAAGAAAACAAATATAAGCCAAAAGACGAATACTAGTTCGAATCATAATCACCCTTCCTCGCCCTACGACCTTAATACTAGCCCGTCACGCCCCCTGTCTAGATCCATGTCCTCCACTAAACCTAGGCGTCTTAGATCTTCTCTTATCACCTCTCTCATAGGCTTTTTAGGTCTCTCACGCCTGCGACGACCCTGGGGAATCCCAATCCCTTCGCACCTCCTTACAGGAGCATCCACGCTTCTCCTACTGACATGCCCAAACCATCTCAGCCTACTCTCTTGCAATTTGTCCTCAAAGGGTGCTACATGTAGTTTGGATCGACAAACATCATTCTTGATCCTATCCAACCTGGTATAATCGCAAATCCACCAAACCATCTGCATCTCCGCAACATTAAGCCTTTGACAGTGCATCTTCTTGACTGGCCAACACTCAGCACCATACAACATCGGTGGCCTAATCACCGTACGGTGCACCTGACCCTTAAGCTTAAGCGGGATTTTCTTATCAAAAAGGACACCTAACGCTGATTTCCACTTATGCCAATCAATTTTGATTCAATGTGTCACATCATCACTAACATCCCCGTCACTCTGTATGATAGAACCTCAGTACTTGAACTTTTCAACCCTAGGTATGGGCACCCCTCCTATGGTGACTTCTTGTAAGTGAGTGTCAGTATCTCGTCTACTAAAACGACACCTGATGTATTTTGTCTTAGACCTACTCAATCTAAAACCCTTATATTCCAACGTGTCTCTCCAACGCTCCACCTTGTCATTTAATCTTTCCCTCGACTTGTCTATGAGCACAATATCATCAGCAAAAAGCACGCACCATGGTAAGTCGTCCTGAATGTCCTTAGTCAACTCATCCATAATCAAGGTAAAAAGAAACGGACTCAAAGCTGAACCCTGATGCACCCCAATATCACAAGAGAAATCACTCGTGGTACCCACTGCGTACCGACGCAAGTTTTAACATTACCATACATGTCTTTAATGGCTCGAATATATGGTTCTTGCACCCTCTTCGCCCTCAAACACTCTCACATTACTTCCCTAGGAACCTTGTCATAAGCTTTTTCTAAATCTATGAACACCATATGAAGATCCTTTCTTCTTTCCCTATACTGCTCCATCAGTCCGCGACTCCGCGTAAGATATGAGTAACTTCTATCGTCGACCTGCCAGGCATAAAGCCAAATTAGTTTTCAGACATGTAAATTGGTTTTCAGGCATAAATTATGAATGACAGATAATCTGAATTGAGAAATGTCAGCTAAAAGGTCAGATAAAAAAACGAAGGTAGTACATAATACCATACTATTCCATATTTATTTTGGTTGTTACTTAGATCTATGTATCACAATATCAGACAAATTTTAAAATTTTAAAAATTAACTTTTTATAATTACAATGTTCATAATACAAAATTGTTGTTGTTATTATGATCATAACAAGAAATGCTATTGTAGCGGTATAATGTTTAAATTTTTGATAAAATATTATGCAAGAAATTATCCACCAAATTACAACTAACCGTAAAATATTTATTAAGTGAAGGAGGAGTACCATGTTATTTGTCATATTGAAAATTATATCTGATCAAACTTTAGAATTTTGACAGTTAATTTCTCAATATACATATAATAATTTATTATATAAAATTACCAAAAATTATATTTATAATAGAAAATACTATAATAAAATTACAATATCACAAATTTGCAATTATTGATGGAACATTATATGAGAAATTAATTTTCAATTAACGGGTACACTATTAGCGACTATGAAAATTCAAAAACTATGGAAGATAGTGTGTACGAGTGTGTGCATGTTTACATGTGTATGTGTATGTCTATAATCAAGCATACATACTACATATGTTTCATTATATTTGCCTGCCAACTAGTGGCCGTTTGGCATGTAATGGGAATGGGAATTTATAATGACGCTGGGAATGGAAATTCATAATGGGAATGAGAATTAACATGTCATTTTGAATTACCAACCTTCTTATTTGTTTTGTGGTAATTTAAATTGGGAATAGAATTGAGAATAAATACACATTGACTAAACTACCCTTATATTGATTTATGAATGTTTTAATAAATTGAAATAAATGGAATGTCATAAATGACACACATTTACTTCTAGAAAATCAATTACCATATGAAAAAAATTTAAAAAATTTAAGTTCATAAAAATTTTAATAAAAATTAATTAAGCATCAAATAAGAATTAAAAATTAAAAACAAGTATATAAATTAACATTCAAAGTATGAATGATTCAATAAATCGACATGATAGACCAATTGTTGATGGTTGCCGTAAGATTCAATAACTCAACTGGGTTTACTAATATATTAATTATAATAAATATTTAATTAATAGAAGAAAAAGGCGTAAACCCTACTGCATTAGTAATATCTCAACCGAAGGATACGTAATAACAATAATATTTAATTAATATAAGCAAAAGTAATACCATATTTAAGTGACGGTAGCCGGCAAGATTGACAATAAACGTGAGTTTTTATTGAATATAAGCAAAAGAAATGAATAAATGTGAGTTTTTATTTTTTTTTAAATAGGAGTAGTTTGGGTATTTAATATTGACTAACAAATTCCCAATTCTATTACTACACCCCCCATGGTAATAGATTGTTGGGAATAAACTCATTATATTCTCATTCCCATTCCCTTCTTTTTTTTAATTATCATGAAACAAACATAGTAATTCTATTTCTCATCCCTCTATTCCCATCCCCAACCCCCTACTTACCAAACGGGCCCCTAATGTCGGAAATCCAATGCACATTCGAATTAAGGTGAAATTTTGGTGACTTATCTAAATTATCTCTACATTAATTAGGAATGATAATTGTTGGAGTTATACAAATTGAGATATAAATATATTTAACAGGATAAAAATGAAATTATGTTTGTCGGAATTGTAAAAGAGACAAGCAAATTGGGACTGACAAGTTAGTTGAAGTGATAGATATGTTAGGACGGGTGTAGTATTTATTGTTACATCTATAATACATGTGATTTGACATTTAGATACATCATTAAATTATTATCATTGACGATATGATACATTAATGTCATGTTCTCTTAAGACAGTTTGAAGGAAAGTTAATTAAGTAGGAAAAGCAAGTAAGATTGTGTAACTATTGATAGGTAGGAGAGTGTATAAGAAAGTAAGTAAAAAATTACTCGAAGATACCCTAGCTTTTGGTAAAATGTTTTTCAGATACCTCAACTTTTCAAAATTCATTTTGGGGTATCCTTAGTTTTTGGGTTAGTAATTATTAGGTGAATTTCCAGTCATCAATTTAGTTATTTAACCGAAATACCCTTGTTATTCCATTTTTAAAGAAATACCCTTGAAGAACAAAAATTAGGGTATTTTGATCACTTAATAAAATTGATGGCCGGAAAACCACTAGATAATTACTAACCCACAAAATTAAGGGTACCTCAAAATGTGTTTTGAAAATTTGGGGTACCGAAAAATAGTTTCCCCAAATATTGGGGTACCTCCGAGTAATTTTTTTGGAAAATAAGTTATATTAGTCACATCATTTAAGTTATATAAATTTTTAAATATGTATTTTATAATTTTTAATAAAGTATTGTAAGTAAAGTAAATCACAATTATATCATTTATTAAATATATGAATGTTTCAATATATATTATGTAAGATAGGTAGAACAGATAAGTAAGATAGGAAGGATAGTGTATCCAAAAAAGCAAAGCCCAAGCCAGTAATAATAATGTGGTTTTCTATTGAGCAAAATGAAAGATTGAGTTATCACTAGTTATTTAGTTGGTATTTTTGTTAATTCACCTTACATATTCTTTTATACCTATGTTATTATGTATCTTATAGATTTCTTTATGTAGAAATTTACAATTTTCTACACATGAATTACAATTTATTTATATAACAATTATACCTATGACATATTTTGAAAACTTGTAGTCCTAAAACTCTAAAACTCCATTTTATTTCAGTCAAAATATGAGATGTGTCAGGATTGGTTGAACCTTACTGGTTAGAGTGGTATTCGTAATTTCATCTTATCCGGGCACTAGTTAAGTCTCAGTCCTAAAGACCCGCTCTAAGTAAGAGGAGAACCTGAATAGGATAAAAAAAAAATGAGGTTCCAGTGTCTCTTGATCCCGTTTTCGGATTACTTATAGGTTTTCTAGCACCCAACTGTATTATTGTCTATCTACATTTTACCTCTTCCTTTCTGGCATCAAATACCTGTTCTTTAGATTGGTAACTCTTTCCAATCCAATCCAATCCAATCCAATCCAAACCTTACACAATTCCCAAAAAAAATCTTCTCTAAAAACACAATTCCCCGAAAAAGTATCATAACTTATTTAATCCAATCTAATCTAATCCAATCCATCCAAACTTCGTTTTATCCAATCCAAAGAACAACCTGGATTGGTAACTTTTTCCAATCCAATCCAAACCTTACACAGTTCCCCAAAAAAGTATTCTCTCTAAAAACACAATTTCCCAAAAAAGTATCACAACTTATCCAATCCAATCCAATCCAATCCAATCTAATCCAATCTAATTCATCCAAAAGTGATTCCAACCAATCCAAAGAACATGTGTACATCAAAAACAATAACTTCTACATGTCACTATCTTGGTATCAATTAGACTTGTCAATACGGGCAGGCAGGCGGGTTACGGGTCGGTCGTATATCGGGTTCGGGTAAATACGGGTCGGATGTATTTCGGGTTCGGGTAAATACGGGTCGGGTGTATTCCGGTTGCGGACGGTTTGGGTCGGGTTCACGGGTCATGACCGCCCTTTTTCTCAGTCACTTACAACTAATAAAATTGATTATAATTAGTCAAAGACACCTGTGTAATGTACCATTTCTGTAACGCCCCAACCTTAATCACAAGATTAAGACTATACTTAGAATCCCAAACCTGTGATTAGCGCAGCGGAACACCTTAGGTCGAGGCATTACCGCCGTCTCCCAAAAGAGACAAGGCAACAACCCAAAAGAACATCATTAAAACATATAAACATTACATACTATACTCCCAAAGCATAACTTCATACTTAAAGATGAATCTCCAAAACATAACCATCAAACTTTAAACAACCATTAAAGAGGACAAAATACAACACTTCTTCCATAAACATGGTTACTTCAAAAACATGCGAATCCCAAGTCGATCATGATACTTTAACCATGACTACCTTGCTTGCAACACGCGATTACCCCTGCTTGCCTTTGCCTTTACTTTGGGTACTCGGACCACCTAAAACAAAACATTAAAAACATTGCGAAAAGTGAGTGGGGAAACACTCAGTACGTAAACCTCCAACACGTCAAACCGTTCGAAAACGGTTTTAGTGCCGGCATTTAAATTCATTTTGAAAACGGGGAAGGGGTAATAAAACATCAACTTGAAATGACGTGAACATAAACTTATACATAAGTAAAAGTAACTTGAATTCATAAAGAAAGAACATGAACTTAGAAGTAAATACATAAACTTAAGAGTTTTGTTGGGTCCCCTTTAGATCGATGCAAAGCATCTCGCGCACGCACGCCCAAACCGATCTGGAGTTTGGATGGGTGACTGCTATGCAGTCAGACACTGGCCAGGTCTAGGACACTCTGATCAAGAACATCTCAAACATAAAAGGCTAGCACTTCTCGTAACTAGCTAGAACATAGAACATAGAATCCATAAAATGGGACCGCTTAAAACCATGAATAACCATAAAAGCATAGATTAGCATAAATCGTAATCATAAAGGAGCAATAATCATAAAAGCATAACTTAGCACAAACTGTAAACATTTAGCATAAACCATAAACATCTATCATAAACTGTAAACATTTATCATAAACCGTAAGCATTGATCATAAACCGTAAACATTTGTCATAAACCATAAACCTTTAACATAAACCGTAAACCTTTAACATAAATCATAAACCTTTAACATAAACCGTAAACCTTTAACATAAATCGTAAACCTTTAACATAAACCGTAAACCTTTAACATAAACCATAAATATAAACATAAATCGTAAACCTTTAACATAAACCGTAAACCTTTAGCATAAACCATAAATATAAACATAAATCGTAAACCTTTAACATAAACCGTAAACCTTTAGCATAAACCATAAATATAAACATAAATCGTAAACCTTTAACATAAACCGTAAACCTTTAGCATAAACCATAAATATAAACATAAATCGTAAACATAAAACATAAATTATAAACATAAAACATAAACCGTAAATATTTGCATAAACCGTAACCATAAAACATAAATCGTGAACATAAAGCATAAATCGTAAATATAAAACATAAATCGTAAACATAAAGGAGCGAAGAGTTGGACAATTCGCGTACCTTGGTTAGACGAAAGCTTTAGCGGCGAGCCTCGAGCTTGAGATGGCGTGGGCGACTTGGAGACTATAAGGAATTTGTAATAAGAGCGTAGTGAAATCGGTGAGGTTCGTGTAATCATACAAAATAGCATACAATACTTAAACTTGTCTCATAAAAGGTAAGAAAGGAAATAAAATTTCAGATTTTAGCAATTCGCTGTTTCGGCGATAACTTGGGCTAGAAAACTCGGATTTTTGCAAACGAGTACTTTCCGGAATAGGGAAAATCATGACCGACAACTTTGTCAACTGGCCCAAATGCTAGAAATGAAAGGAAGGGCTCGAAAAATGGCCCGGACAGAAGCAGTGCATGAATAAATTATAAAACGGCTTAAAAACTTAGAGTGGAACTCATGGTGAAAATTGAATAACAATAGAGAAGGTTCATGGCTTATGAGGCATTTCAACCATTGGCTTAGAGGAGCATAGAATTGGAGCACTTGAAGGTTCAATAAAAGAAACCATTCGATTAGTGAAAACATGAAGAACGTCGTAACGACGGAATTAAGGACAATATCATGTTTATGGATTTTTTTAGAAACGATTTTCGAATCGATGAACGGTAAATTAGATATGAAGAAAGGACGAGCTTATGGTTACTTAGACATAGAGGGAATCAAGTATAACCCTTATTCATCAACAATACTTACTTGGATCTTAAAACTTTACCGAATTGGCCCATGAATTGCTAAATTACCTATGATCCTTTAGGAGATAATCCTCAACATCAACCCAACTTAAATTAGCTTAGAAAACTCATCCCAACTATCTTGACAACACCACAAAGGTTACAAATTCATAAGAACTCCATAAAAGACCCAATTTACAAATTTTAGGCTAAAAAGGCAATAAAAATTCTGGGCAGAAATTTGTTCCGGACAGCCCTGCTTCCCGGGCTCGTAACTCATACTCCCGACATCGGATGACTACGAATCATACCTTTCCGGAAAGCTTGCAACGTGGCCTAAAACTTTCATGTTCACCATAAAAACTAAAGAGGTCTCCAAAGGGACGAAAAACAGCCCTCAAAACACTGACTCAGAATTCGTATATAAAATTGTACCTTCACGGTTTTGGTCGTAACTCGGGCTATACATGTCGGAAATTCGAAATTCCAAAGCCTATGGTTTGCTAGCACTTTAAGCTATCAAATGGAATAGAAATTTGGGCAAAAATCTCACTTTTATAATTCTGTAAATTTCCAGAATTGAAAACAGTAGCTAAAACACTTAAAACTCATCTTTTAATTGGATTTTCCCACTCTTAATCATAATAGAACTTAATCAAACTTCAACAAACCTTAAACCACCATATTTCCAGAATATAAACCATGAAAAACTCTTCATCAAAGGCCTTAAAAATCACATGCATCTATGGATTAAACATAAACTTCACATAATAAACATGTTCTTGAACTCTTGCACAACAATCTCTCTAATTCACCCAAATTAAGCATGATAACTCTTAATTTATAATCTCACAACATAAACTCAGCCCTTAAATACTTAGAAACTCCTAAGAAATCCACATGCATCACCATTAATTCATCATCCACCATGAATTCAATCATAAAACCTCACAAACACTTAGAAATATACATGCATACACTTAAAACTTAAACCCTAACTTAATCACAACTTAAATTCATGCTTAATAAACATAAAGAAGATGAAAAACATCAAGAAACCATGAATTTGAAGTAGAAAATCAGATTAGAAACAAGAGAATTAGGTTAGGGTTTGAGATTATACTACTTGAATTTGAGGTGAGAAATTGAACAAGAGAAGGGAGGAGCGAGTGGTGGCCGGAGTGGCCGACGGCGCGGAAAACACGCGGAAAAGCGCAGGCGGCAGTGGTGGCTGGCCGGCTGGGCAGCAGAGCAAGGAGGGAGAGGGAAGGTAGAGAGAGAAAGTGTGGAGAGTTGTAATAAAAATCTGATTTTTGCCAAATGAACTACAACCCTTTGAACCCCTTATAAAAACCCTCCTTAATTAAATTACCACCCAATTAAAACATAATTAAACTATTAGTAAGAAAAATTAGCTAGGTAAGAATAATTGGTAATCAACCCAAATAATTTAACAACATAAAACTTGATAATATAACTTAGTATATAACTCAATAAAATTTCCTTGGGAATAAAATTGAGTAGAATACCAAAAATTAAAATCATATAAACTAACTTGATAAAACATACTAATAAAATAATTTGGGGCCATAAAATGTACTTAGGAGGATCGGGTAGCATAAATCGTAAAAGAACGGAATTAAAATTAATATAACCTTCCTCGGTTTTAGACGTAAAAATTTTAGAACGTAAAATAAATCAAATAACTTATTGTAAAATACTCATAACCTCAACATAATATTCATAAGATAACAATACATAAAAGTTAACCCACGAACCATCGTCTTGCTCGAGACCTGTCACGCATAAATATACATATAAAGAAAAACGTAATAACCAGTATAACAGTAAACGTGTCATAAATAAAGAAATTTTTAATTAGCGTAATTCGGCTAATCATCGAACTTAGTGTCTTAATTAAAACGGGTTTAGGGTGGGTCGTTACAATTTCATTCCAAGTTCGATCACCACAATATGTCATAGTTGTATAGACATATTACTATACACCTAAGGGACAAAATTTGGCAATCTTCAAGTCTACAAGTATGCGGTTTACGTCAACAATCCACGAATAACAGTACTTATGAAATATATAGGGTTTTGGGATGCTAATATACTGAACTTTTAGGTTATTGGACAATAATGAATTGAACTGTGACCTTAGATAATAATTCACTATTTTACTGAAAGAGAGGAGAAAGACGGGACTACAGGAGTTTGAGGGTTCATTGAAAGAGTGAGTGACAGTGTTAAGGTTTTGTTTTGATCATTTGTTATTTGATTATTTCATTTGTATGTCTCTCTACGCATAGCTTTCCAAAGTCACCCAATATTTTACTTTTGGGCCTTAATTTTCATGAAATGGGTCCATTTTTTTGCATAAGGCCAAAGCAGATAAAAACTTAAAATTAAAGTGTCTGACCCAACTGGTCGACCCAAACCTGACCCAACTTGACCCGTTTTTTACCGGGTTCTTTGGGTTGGGTCATTTTCGGGTCCCGGGTCGGAATTTCGTGTTCAAAACCCATTTTTTACGGGTCGGTTTGGGTCGGGTTTCCGGGTCGGGTCGAGAATTGCCAGGTCTAGTATCAATATTGGTTCCTAAAACTCAGCTAGGCTTTATTATACTCTCTCTGTTCCGTATTAATTTGTCATAATTTTGACTTTGAGAATGTTTAATGTTACTCTTTGATTGATAATTTCTTATATATTATGTTATTAATAATTGAAATATTATACTTTTATGATACTATTTTTCGTTACGAATCTAATTGTGGTAATTTTATATAACAACTCATTATATATATATATTGAGAAATTTATGGTAAAAAATTTAAAATTTTGATTGCATGATTTTCAAAAACGACAATTAATATGGAACGGTGGGAGTACCTCTCATTAATTGATATGCCTTTCATGTAAGCTAATGTTACTCTTTGATAGATAATTTCTTATATAATATGTTATTAACAATTGAAATATTATACTTTTATGATACTATTTTTCGTTACAAATCTAATTGTGATAATTTTATATAACAACTCATTATATATATATATATTGAGAAATTTATGGTCAAAAATTTAAAATTTTGATTGCACAATTTTTAAAGACGACAATTAATATGGAAAGGTGGGAGTACCTCTCATTGATATGTGTTTCATGTAACCTATCTAGGAACAAGGATGAGGCTCACACTTGGTAGGAAAGGGGGCCAATTATTTTGTGAGGGAAATTTTATTTGTAAATTGTAATCTATCTTCGAAAAGTTAAAATCCAATGTACTCCAAAATCTAAAACCTAATAATAGTGTATTTTATTTAAAAATAAAATAGTTTAAAAATGAATAACAAAAATACATTTATGAGTTTTATTCATGATATTTAAAAGAAAATAGTTTAAAAAGGAATAACAACTCTAAAAAGGTCCTCAACATTATGGTTATTAGAATAAAATATTATGGTTAGAATACTATGGTTATTTTGTAAAATCTATTATGGTTGAATGTTGATACCATATAGAACAGAGCAATAGGAGAGTATGGAGGCAGATGAATAGTTAGGGCTATTAGAATAGTTTAAAAAGGAATATATACAAATCTACATGAATTATAGGAAGGGAAATTTTATTCATGAAATTTAAAAGAAAATAATTGATTGGTATATGAGTATTACTGGCACTGTTGCTCCGGGTCACATTCAAGAATGAGAGAGGAATCTCTAAAAATAATCGAGATTTTTGTCCCATTCACTTAGTGACACATCTGAGTGAGCTAGCCAGTCCAAGCACAATTGCAATTAATGACAATAGAGGTTCATTGCACTTGAAAAAAAAAATGGTCCGTTGCAGGAAAAAAAATTACACTTCATAAAATTAAATATTTATCAATAAAAAGGGCAAATAAAATATAAATACAGTGGTTGAACACAAATAAATATAAATATACATACAAACTAAAAAAAGTCAAATTAGAAAAGTATATCTAAATTCAAAAGAACATAAATATATTACCAAATATAAAAAAAATCACTACTAAAAATGTGTGTACTACCAACTACTTTTTTTCAACCAATTTAAAATGGTTGAAAAAACCAACCATTTTAACAACTATTTTATATTCCAACTATTTTTGAAAAAAGGTGGGGAAAAGGGTTGGAGATTCCAATCATATTTGCTAAAATTGGCGAGAAATTTTTCCTAACATCCTTTTTCCTACTATTTGAAATTGGTTGGAAAAAAAGTTGGTAATCCAACCCTTTTTTCAACCATTTTCAAATAATAGGAAAAAAGATGGTAGAAAAATTTTCCAACCATTTTAGCAAAATTGGTTGGAATTTTCAACCCTTTTTCCAACTAAATTTTTTGAAAAATATATAGTTAGAATATGAAATGGTTGCTAAAATGGTTGGACCAACCATTTCAAATTTGTTGGAAAAAAGTGGTTGGTAATACACATATTTTTAGTTGTGAATAATATATAAGTTGTTTCAAGAAAAACATGCAATTTAAAATTGCTAGACAATAAATATTTTGAGTTCTGTTCCATTATAGCTGTCACAAACATCATTATTATTATTATTATTATTATTATTATTATATTGTACCAGTAGCTGTTAGTATTGAACAATAAAATAACTGCAGTAAATATTATATCTATTTTATTAGTTAATTTTGATATCACATAGAAATAAAGATATTAATCCTCCTTCTATTTCATATAGATTGTTTCTTTAATCTATGTATTAGTTATATTTAAAAAATTTATCATTAATTCCACAACATAAATTATGTTTTACTATACGAAAGTATTATTAATGGAGTTATAACAAAACATACTATTATAAAAAAAATATATATTATAAATTTGATAAAATACAGTATAAAAATTTTTAAATTAGAGAGAAGTATTGAAGGTTTCATGGTATTTATTATACATTCTAATATGAAGTGGAGGAGTAAAATATTAGACAAGGACCAACAATAAATGACTTTAACCGTTTGACGTGATGCATGCAAGCAAACTTGTCTGGCTAATAATTATTTCTCACTCATATATTTATATATATATATACCATGATTTAAAATGATTAATAACCATATTTATTCAGTATCAGAATATAATATTTTTTATCAAAATAAAGGAATATAATATTTACTAGCTATGTCGATGAATATAAATGATAACTTAATCATATCAACCATAATAAATAATACAAATTGTATGCATAGTAATTTTTAATATTGATGGAGAGCTTTATAATCTGACAATAATAATATGAAAAGGGATCTTATCTTCCTTTCTCAAACTATACCAAATCAATTGATCAAAACTTTAAAAAAGAGGCTAAAAATCTTATATAACAATAAACCAAAACTCATATTTTAAGAAAATACAAACTTTATTAATCAAAATTTAAAATTGAACTCACACTTGAAATGCCAATTGATGAAACCATATACAATGAGGAGTAGAATGACCACACAATGTTTATGAATCAAAGTTGATGGTGAGGTGAGGTGAGGTGAGGTGAGTATGGAACCCATGTTGACTGAAACGACCTGACTTGACGCCTTTGGTTCTGACAATTTACACAAAGATTATGCTTGTTTGAGTTGTTCATTTGGCATGTAGCTTTACCTCTTAACAAATAAACACTTTACACCTAGAATGTGTTTTGCCTTTCACTATTCAACTACAAACAAACTCCTCTCTCTACCCTACAATCCTCTTCCAATTTTAAATATGAGCTCAAATTTAACACTCATTAATAGATTGATATAATGGAAAAGACTTCCGCCCAATGTTCGACTCTTTACTCTTTAGCTTTAATTAGTATTAACTTGTGACATGAGTTATTGCAAATATTAGTAATTAAGTAAATTCTAAACAAGTAGAACAAACACAATCAATTAAAGGTCACCACATTTAGAGATCCTTAGTAATTTCAACAAGTACTTGGGATGCGAGAGAAAACAAATTTTAACCTTTTAACAATGTGAATTAAGAAATATTTACATATATATAAATTTGTTGTCGTACTACATACTTATTTTGGATAAAATGATCCTAATTTTAAAATGTTAAGTTACTAATTATTTAAATATCGAAAAACCTCCTCAACACTTCCAATCTTAAACTTATTTAAATTATTGTGATAAACCACTATCAGTTCTTGATTATAATACCTTGGCTGTAAATAGTCGCACTTATCCATTTACCTTTACGTATTTAATTTCTTCGATTGTGTCTTCCCCTGTTCTTTATCCTCTATATTCATATGAACACCAATGAAGCACACCACTTAGTCATTGTGGGTGGGAATCAGGGGTGGTGTACGACAACAAAATAAGTCCAAAGTTGAAAGTATGTGGAAATTTTTTTAAATTGTGTTTATTATCAACTTAGTTAATATTTTAAGGTTCGATTGTAATTCCAAAACCCTAATATAATCAGTCTCATGAATTTGTCTTCTTAACCATGTAACGTACATGTGTGTGTGTGTGTTTATTCTTGTTTTATAACACTACTATTGAGTTAGAGTACATGTGTTATCATCGATCTCAAAACTACATGAAAACACTAACTCATTAGACTTTTGATGCATTTACTTAGAATTTCATTTTAATTTAATTCATAGGAAAGCCTTATGAGTTTATCGAGCTTCTTTTCTTTCACCAACTAACCCAATTTGGTTGCTTCATATTATACATCTTGTCTTCTAGTTCACAATATATGAGTATTATTTAACATCCAATCAGTTAATTTATGACTTATAGATTCAAGCTTATAGGTTATAGGAACTCCTTATATTGTAGCCGCTGGTATATAAAATCAAAGTACTCTGCACCATATTTTAGAGTACTCTTCAGTGAAGCGTGCTTGGTTGGGAGTAGTCTCAGGATGAGTGACCTCTTGGGAAGTTTTCCCAGGCAGCGTGTGAGCGAGGACGAAGCACGTTGGAAAAACTCATGGTGATTTGTGGGGTCAGTTAGTGATCCTTGAAGCAGTTAACGGTAATGTCCGCGACTCAGAAGGGGTCGGGGTGTTACAGATTCGAGTCATATATTCTCCTTAATTCCCTATTTGATGATAAACCTTTTTACAAACGTCCTATAATGTGACTCTCATCTTATTTTGTTGATTTTAAACCTATTTAGTGCTTCATCTTTTAAATTAAAAATATAAATTTGACAATCCATATACAGATTATCAATAAAAATTCGAAAATAATTTGAGTTTTGGGCCAAGACAAGTGTCTTGCCCTATCATTGAAATTACATTAATATATAATAAAATTGAAAGTTTAATAAGACTAGTTAAATAAATGACGGAAAATAAATAGCGGAAATTAAAAAATAGACAAAACTCGGTAGTTGTTTACGATGTTCCTCCGAATTCAATTTCGGAGTACGTCACCGCCTAGAGTTCTCCAACTCTATGATTTAACCTCGAATTATTATTAGGATGGATTTCTCACAATCTTAGAGCTTCTATACTCTCAAGAACTCACCACTTGATATCGTCTCTCAATCAAGTGTAGGGAGTAGACCTCTCAACTCTTAAATCCTCTCCCTAACAATAATTATCTCAATCAACTCAACTCAATAAATAATAGCTCAATACAACTTTTTGTGATCTCACACTCAACAATAGTAAGAAAGAATAATGCTCAAGTGAGATGTTTACTTGTGTCTTCTTGTCTCTTCTCTTGTACTCTTGAATTATCAAATGCTCTTCGTAGTTATAGTGCAACAAAGTCGAAGATCAAGGAGACAATCAAAGGAATGTGGCATCTCTTGATCTTGATATCCATATGAAATCATGATATGACTCTTACAAAATGTTCCTTTGAATTCTTTCACCTTATCACTTAGATATGACATTCAAATAATAATATAAGTAAGCTAGTGAATAATATCATATCATATCATATCATATGTTGGGTTTTGTGGCCCATTGGATCCTCGGTGGGGTCCAGAACCTGAGAAGAATCGGCAGAGGATACAATTTTAATCTAATTTTAATTTCCTGCTCAAGTCAGATACTATTTGTTGTTATTTGAGTTTTAATATGATTCTATTTCTTCTCCTAGCCACCATATAAATAGGGTTCAGTTTTCTCTACTTTATTTCACGACGAACGGTGATCGAGTGACAGAGAGTCAGAGAGGGAGAAAATATTGAGAGAGAAACTGTCTCACAAATATTTTCCCAAGTGTCTCTTGAGAGATTGTAAGTTGAGAGTTAAAGGGATTTATATTGTAATCTCCTTTCCCGTTGATCGCATCACACCCTGTGACTGTGATCGAGTTGTACTCCTCCTCTCATAGTGGATTATTTTTCTTGTTGTCGCCGTCCGTGGGTTTTTCTCCGAGTTTTTAGGTTTCCCACGTAACCCTGGTGTTTGTCTTATCGCTTATTTTTCCGTTCCTGAATTTTGTCGTGATATCCGTCATCTCAACTTTATTTTCGCTTCCGCTGTAACCTCGCAATTACTTTCTTTTCTCTAACAAGTGGTATCAGAGCGAGGTGGAGATGACTTCAATCTTGAATTGCGAGAGATTCCAAAATTCGGTGGAACAAGGAGACTGTAAATAAAGGCTGCCTTGATTCAGCTCGGAGTACGGGATGTGATAAAGTTATACTTTTATGATATGATTGAATTCTATAACTATAATATCACATATAAATTGCATAAAGTTATACTTTTATTCATTATTTTTTATATTTAAAAAAATTCTATAAATAAGCTTAATGGAAGGGGTTAATTCGATTAGGGCATCGTTTGTGCTCTTTGACATAGCCTATACATGACAGACTTCTTATAATTGATAATTAATACTTATTATTAAAAAGATAGTGTCAAAAATCAAAAGAAGTACCAATTTGATAAAAAGGTGGACAAATAAAAATTATCTTGGGGCAAGACCTGTATGATCACTCAAAAGTTATGTTGCACTTAGACCTGTCAATTCGGTCGGGCGGGCGGTTTCGGGTCGGGCGTATATCGGGTTCGGGTAAATACGGGTCGGGGGTATTTCGGGTTCGGGAAAATACGGGCGGTGTATTTCGGTTTCGGGTCAACCCAACGGGTTATGATTGCGACATTTTTCACTTTTTCTTTTTAAAAAATGGCCTCTAAATACTACTTTTTGTACAATATACATAATAAAATATGATTATCTTCTAACAACGATAGATTATTGTAACTATTTTAACTTAAATTAGATAAATAACGAATAAATAAGTTGTGCTTATAGTTTAATAGTTAAAAATCTGAATGCAAAGTCACAAATTTTAATAAAGTTCAACTCAAAAAGTTAAATTTTCGGGTCAAACTGGCGGGTCGGGTTTGCTCGCTAATTTTCGGGTTCGGTATACTTTGGGTTTAGTTGAAAAAATCGTGTTCAAAATCCAGAAATTTCGGGCGGGTTCGGGTCGGGTTATCGGGTCGGGTCAGAAATTGCCCGGTCTAGTTGCACTTCTATATAAAGTAGTATAAAAAATCATAAGAAGTTAGAGTAAAACTCTTAATTCATAATGAATCAAATCGATTAATTAGATTTTCTTTCAATACTCGGTGAAAAGGTTTTGGTGATTTTAGTCAACATGCATGTCCAATATTTCTCTACCTTTTCATTAACCTTAGCAACAATTTCAGTTTATAATAGATATTTTCTTTTTGAAGCCGACATAACAACATCAGCAATGGTGAGTTTCAATTCGACTCACTGTTGACGTGACATAAAATAAGAATGGAATGAGGTTGTGTAGGACATTTCAGTGGTGAGAATGAGACTCGTCTCGCGAGAATCTCGCCGTCAGTCTCGCGAGACGAGTTTGAAAGCGAGTTTAACATACTAATATTTTAATCATAATTTTTTGTCTTTCCTCTCCACATCATTTTTATCAATATAACCAAATTAATTATATTATTAAATAGGACCTATTTATTTATTTTTAATTAATATGAGTCAAACTCATGCTCACAATTGGAAAGTAAGTTAAATAAAGGGTTAAATTTTGACTCTCTTGATAGGGGTCTACAGATCCCACGTCATCCAATTAGCCAAACTCAAACTCACCGTTGCGGGTGCTCACATGCACTTGTTTGAAACCAAACTTGCTAAGACAAAATTCATAACAAGATTTTTGCTTATGTAGGGCTAAGAAAAATCTTTAAGGATATATAAGAGATCATTATTAGGAAGTGAACACAAGTGCAAGTTGGCCAACACCCAAAATGGCACAGAGAGAGTTATTTTCCATGCAAATCCTTTTTTCCCTTCTTTGGTCAGTTTGAAAGATTGGTTGAGATTGTGATCTTAATTTACCCATTAATCACCATCACTAGACAAGATGTTGATTTGATTTTTGATAATTATCAACAAAGTAAAGTAGGAGGTTTCCTTTTCTTGCCCGTAAGTTTGATTTGATCTGTATTCAATATAAGGCATATCATGTTTTTTCTTCCATGCATATCACTTCTCTGAGTATGACTAGTTTGCCACACTCCCCACAAGTGACCTTAGAATTCTTGTTGCCCTTGTTCTTGCTCAGATTTCTCTTGGTGTCATGCATCACATGAACTTAAGCCACTTGCTCTCAGAATCATATATATTGCAAATGTAGTTCTTCTATACGAAGAAGGTTACATAAAATTTCAAGTACCACAACATCCTTTTGTTCATAAGAACCCTTGCTTCCCCATTTTTTGGGGGTCGGTTGGGGCGTTATGTAATGTACGTTGTACAAACTGCGATAGCTATTTTCATGTTCAATTTATGTGACTTAAAATGACTAAACATATATTGTATCCCACGAAGTTAATCGAGCATTCCTTCTTTCGACCATTTTATAGTACATAAATTGGCTAACAAGAAATTATAACATGATACGTCTTTCACTAAGTACTTAGTGATCAAGCATCTTCCATAATTACTTTGCTATATCGACATGTTACTAGATATCAAAGTGAGTATATTATCGCATTAAGAATGTGACCTCGAAGAATATAGCCATATTATGTATCTCCGGTATTGGTCTTGCTACTTAGGCTCTTCTTCAGCTTTAGGAAGATCCACATTAATAATATATTGAGCATGCTGAGAAGAAATTAAGTACATTTAATTTCAGTTTGCCAACAAAGAAAATTGACACCTAGACTTATTCAACTAGTAAAAGTTGGTAGTCGTATCAAATTGTAAGGAAATAATCTTTTCTTAAGATTGTTGTGGGAAGCAGTATGAGTGATAAAATTAGCTCCATATAACTTAGAATCGTGGACAAACACATGTTTATTAGAAACAATTTACTGGACGATGAATGCTTTCAAGTATAAGACTATACTTATTGAAATACAAACTTGACTAGTTTCTTAATCTTTTTCCGCAATTATACCATGGTCCCAAGATCATATAGCAATATTACAATTTCAATATGTTAATATTCAAAAATTTACATATACCATGTTCAAAATATTATATATAGTATGTTCAAAATCATGATTCATGTAGTATGTCGATGTTGAAAAACTTATATATGCCAAGTTCAAAAACTCACATATACCATTTCTTGAAAATAAAAAGAAACTTATATATACTATATTCAAAATATAATGAACATAAAAAAATTAAACATTAATATATAACGTGTTCAAAAAGTTAACCCCATCACATCAAAATATAAAAAATATAAATAATTAAACACAACAATATAAAATGTTAAAAAAAAACAAGCTATGAACTCTGTAACTGAATTAAATAAATTGGGACCGCAAAGCAACATGATCTCATGCACACTATCTAATTTCCAGTAAAGGGTGCTTAAATGGAGAGAATGAAATGGAAGAGTTTTAAACTCTCTAACTTAACATTGAGCACGAGTTAGTTTGGGCATAATATTTCAAGGTAACACTTGGAATATTATGACAAGCCAAGGGTTCATTAAACATCATAATAAACGTAACACCCGAACAGTATCCAAGGCAATAGACACCCATGGACCATATGGGCCATTGGCCAGGAACCGTGGGCTACACCATGGACCCTGGGCCACGACTGCACTTTTCTGGCTGTCTCCATAGTTTGCGACTTTGTGCCCCACTTGAGAGCAACTCAAGTCACCCTAAGCCTTGCACCACCATATAAACTAATAATTCATGGGGAAATAAACATAACCAAATCAATATTTATATTTTAAAGATGAGTTCGATCCAATGTTTACTATTGACAAACATAAATGATAAAAATGTTGAATTTATATTATTACCAAACGGACCCTCATCTTCCACGCTTCTTGTCCATTCAATTCTTAGTTTAAGTAAATAAAAAAAAATCTTTAGGTGAAAATTTGGTACTTATATTTAATCCCTATCATGATAACCAATCATTTTGATTAGTTGATATTTGATAATATCAGTTGAGAATATTATGAAAGATTCCTGCAAAAGAATCTATTAAGGCTTTGTTCTTTTTATGTTTATCAAATGAGGATAATAATATATCGACCACCGTAATCCTAAATATCTAAGTCCGTCATTACCGCTGAGATAACCTAGTAGTAGGGCCAAATTTAACTGATATGAAAAGAATGTATTAAGAATTCTCTTATGGTGGATTTATTTTATTTAAAAATTATATTTAAATCGACTTCGATACTATTGGGATGATCTTTTAAGCTTTTATTATGATTCATAAGGCATACCGGTTATTTTTTAATATGACTTTGATCGATAATTGAATGAAAAATGAAATTTATCATAGCTTAGTTACCTTCAAATTGTTAGTAATCACGTTTATAGTAATAAAATGGATGATAATACACATCTTGAATCTAGATGGTTAATATATAATCATTTTGAATTGTTTAAATTTCATGTTTTAATGAATTTAAATAATATTTTGTTTGGTAATTACATATATTTATCAACAATAGGAGGATAACATTTATTGGCTACATCGATAAATATAAATGATAGTCTAATTATATCAACCATAATAGAAAATGCATGTCATAATTCTATATTTACGAAAGAACATGAATATAAAATTATTTTTATGCAATTTATGTGTTGTAATAATTGTCAAAGTAAAGAAAGATACATTTATAATGATTTAAATATATTTAAATATAATTTTTAAAGTAATTGAAGTAAAAATTAAAATACTTATTAACACTTATCGTTTTCATTTTAAAAGTTCAAAGAAAATATACACAAAAGAAATTTATGACCAATCAGTATATGGTCCATCATAGTGTATCTACCTAGGTACATATCCTGTTTTAAATTTTTTGAAAAAAATCGCCAATATTAATTATAAAATTCATTATAAATTCATTAATATTATTACAAAATTCATCATTATTTTTAAAAGTCATCAAACTTTCATAAAACTTGTCACTTAATAGATGTCTTGCCTCATTTTTCTTTTATTGTTTTTTTATCAAATTTGAATATTGAGAGTGGAGAAAATTTTGGGAGATTTATATGTTATAGTTGGACCATAGAGAAGGTCAATGTCGAAGAATTGGTGGAGTTAATTGGGCCTACTGAAAGAATCATATGAAAAGAGAGCAGGGGCATGGTTGGGCTGAGTCATTCCCAAGGCCCATCTCCAATCACATGTTAGTAAGTTCCTTGTGCGATTGGCCACATCATCTTTTTTGGTTTCCCAATTAACAGGAGCCAGGTGGAGTACAATTTCCATGGTTCCCAATTAACACCCTAGCCACAGTTGCACACTACATATATAATGTAACTTTTTCTGCAAGGTTTTCCATCTCTCGATCAATTCTTAACTCACTCTCATTTTAGCATTTATATGCATGCACTCAAAAACCAAGCAGCTAACAAGAACAACACACATTGTTAACTAACCAAGTTTTGAAATCTTAGACAGCCATCATGGAGGACGAGTTCAGGCAAGACCCACCATTGGAAGAGACATACAAGGAACTTTTGGTGAAGCAGTCAACGACGATGATAAGCAGTGTGGAAGAGAGGGAGCTTCCAGTGGTGGACATGGGGAGGCTGGCCGGGGACAAGGACGAGAGGGGGAGGTGTCAGTGGGAGATGGCTGCTGCCTCGAGGGAGTGGGGTTTCTTCCAAGTGGTGAACCACGGGATATCAATGGAGATATTGGAGGAGATGAGGAGGGAGCAGGTGAAGGTGTTCAGGGAGCCATTCTACAAGAAGAAAGGTGACAAGTGCATGGACATAAGTCTCTCCACTGGAAGCTACCGATGGGGGACTCCCTCAGCCACATCCCTTTCACAGTTGTCTTGGTCTGAGGCTTTCCATATTCCCTTCACTGATATTTCCACACATTCGGCCACTCCTAATAACCTTAGGTATGTACGTCTGTTTAATATTGTATATATTTCTTCTTGGTGCTTAAGTCATGTTTAACACACCATAAGGTGACGACACTACTATTTTTAGTCAAAAGGGTTACGAATTTCCATGGCTGGCTTGTCCAATAAAGCAACAAGGAAGAATGGGTGAAATTTATCTGTGCATTTGGTGAGGGTTAAGCCACGTCCTGATTTGACTGCTGGAACAAGTTGCAACAACTCATTCTTAATTAGTGAGCCTCACAGAATATTAAGATGAAAATACATTATTCGCCAATGAGACCATCTTAGTTGTTATTAAGTGCTTAATTTGACTGTTTTTACGTCACATATGACGTGATAAATTTTGAAAATTTTCCGATCATTAGAGCACTCACAATGGTGAACATGAGTTATATTCAATGGATGGAGTGGAAGCAGTATGGTCCATTAAGAGAGAGAGTTAAAGTTAGACTCTTCATATTAGTTAGGTTTCCATTAACGAGTGCGGATTTGATTAAAATATTTTAAAAAAAGGTGTAAGCCCCACATTTAATCATTTAAATACACTATAATAGAAATAAAAAAAGAAAAAAATGTCGAGAAACTCATGTTCGTCCTCGCGCAGTGAGGACTAGTTCGAGTTTTTCTCACTGCCGACACTCCTCGCCGCTGCAGTATCTTTCTCGTTCTCGCCCATCTCATTCTCAAACTCGCCGTTGTGGATGGAGATGAGAGCATGAGCTGATTTGTGCTAAGCCTACGGGTGTTCATCGACAACCAAAGCTTAAAAAAAGTTTAAATATAAGACAATATTGTATATTCAGGTTGAATAAATAACCTAAAAAAGGCTCAAAATATTAGTAATGACATCAAATTTATGTCATGTTCTTTTGTGTAAACCATCACATATTATTATACTGTACCACATTTTACCATAACAACCGTAATTTGCTCTCTCTTTACTTTTCACTTTTCTCCCTCCTCACTTACCACACCAACCATTCTTACCACAACTTAGCACATTATACCACATCATATTACACTATCAACATTTTTACCAAATCATAATATTACCACATTTTTCCGATTGCAGAAAAGAACACGGTTTTAATACAACAGCCTAACAATCTATAAAAAAAAAAAAGAAATTTCCTGTTATACATTGAAATGATTATCTCTTTCAAATGAATTTATTGACAACTTTTATTATGTGGACTTAGATCTGCCACTAGAGACCATCTAAGTTGTCTGAGATGATGTTTTATACTTTTTTTGACATCACACGCGACGTTTTATAAATGAAATAATCACATATTGATCATTTTGCATTTTCTTTTTTCTCACAAAAGAATTTTAGCCTTATTACTTTGGAAAGAAATATCAAGGAATATCACTTAAACACTTGCATTGTACAAGTGATTATCATGAAATTGAGGTTTAGTGTTTCTATGATGAACTTTCAAACTTAAATACTAGCATTGTAAATGCACAATACTCTTAGTTAAGTCATATAAATACCATGACTCCTATTAGATACAAATTTTTTAAGTGTATTTTCGGTTAGTTAACTAAAATTTGAGAAAACCCAAATGATAAGCGTCTTCATTCAAGATGGTTAGTAACCATCTTAAATCTCATTTAAATCATTCAAAAAATTAAATGCAATCATATTTTAATCATTATAAATGTGTGGTTCACTATCTTGAGGGTTGTAACGACTTACAAACCATATAAAATAATTATTTTTTTTATTTTTTCACAAATATAAAATTATGCATAAAATGTGTATTGTTTATTATGATTGATTATATTAATCTATCATTTATGTTAGTTGACCTAACTAATTAATAAGTGTTTTACTTTTATAGTTGATAAATATATATAACTTTACTCGAGAAAATATTGTTAAAAGTTACAAAATTATGAACAATTTAAGATGATTATATTACATTCCAAAACCCTCGCTTAACTGTAATCTGATTCAAATATTCAATTAACCATTATTAGCAACAAACTTTGAATTTGTAGGGTCTTTTCACACTTAATTCACACTGAAAACATTCAAACAAAAACTAATAATAGTTTTGGTTAACTGAATTTTGAGATAGTTCAGTCTATTACAATTTGATCCCCTTCATTTTTCTTATTTTAGAATTTTAAATTATTTCTTCTCATTGTATGTTCTCTATCACATTACGATTCCAATTATATTAATTATTAATTTTCTTATTTTAGTCATAACACTTGTTAAATTAGGCATCAAAATTAAATTAATTTAAGGATATTTAAATAATTATTTATATTAATACCTCATAATTTCATACAATATTGATTTTCTATCACAACCTTCAAATATCACTTTAAACAGAAGGGGGTGATATTCTTTTAAATGAATTTAAATATATAAATTTAAATGAATGAGTGACCATCCTCTATTCCTGTATAAGACTATCTGTTTGTAACTCAGTGAGGGTTGTTGATATTTGTTTTCAGAACTTCTTAATCTTTATAAAAATCGTTATGTACAGATTTATGTGGGAAGGATTCAAATAGTTTGAGACAATATAAATAAATTTAAATGAACCTACGTACAGAAGTATCTTCCCTACCCTATCTATCTATGTATTATTGGTGCACGAGTCTGTGGCAGGGATTGAGGGGTAAAAGGTGGGGAATGTTATAGTGTTAGTTAACAGCATGGTTCACCCCACTTATGACCTGATTAGACAGGGTTCACAACAATCCATACCGTCCGGATAATCATAAATTTAAATTTAATAATTGGTTTTGATCATAGTTAGATTTAGATCGATTGTATCTATTATGAGTCTGTAGTACTATATTATAACAAATTTTGACCGTATTTAGTTGGATAATCGATTTGGACAGTAGCAAAAAACTAGGTTTATACATTTATATTCAGTCAAAATTCTAAGGAAACCTTTGTAAAAAAGTTTAAACAATTGGGTTCCAACACTAACTAAAATATAATCTACCTTTGAAAATATATAAACTTGAACAAAGTATTCAAATCGTGTCAAACATTTGGATGCTCACACAACTACTGTATGTTGCGGAAATAGTGAGATATAGTGAATTTTTGGGAAGTGTGGTAAGATGTGGAATGATACAGAATAATTTATGAAAAATGTGATTGGTATAATTGGAAATGACAAAGAATGTGAAAAGTAGACGAGAAAAGTGAAAAATATATTGATAATGATTTTGGTAAAGTGTGGTATAATATGATGAATGTGAAAAAATATTGAGTAGTATGATGAATTGTGGTGACGGGCCGTACAAAAGAACAAGGCCTAAATCCAAATATTAAGAATCTAGCTAGTTTTGGGTCAAGATTCAGCTAGTGATTCTAAATTAATAATATAAATATAATCCATGCATATTTGAATATTGTTTGTCCGAAACTTTTATTGACCTTAACTCTTAACATTTTCTTCATTCTTTAATTTAAAAACAAGTTCATAAGTTATTGACACTATTCTCATTTATACATGTTGTCCATACCACTTCCATATCTTACTATTCTTTATTTACTATACCTTTCCGTAAACTATTAATAATTTTATTTTATCATGGGCAATGACACATGTCTTAAGGTAATATTTTCGTTTTATCATTTGACGCTACATACATAACTATGCCCCCTCAAAAATGATGCTTATCTCTTGATGGTATGTTTTTCAGCTCGACAGTGAAACAATTCGCCACCAAAGTGTCGGAGTTGGCGCAGAACTTGGTGAAGATTTTAGCAAAGGAATTAAGCAACAACGATGAATCGGTGTCGTTCTTTGAGGAGAATTGTTTGCCAAGCACTTGCTATCTGAGAATGAACAGATACCCACCATGCCCAAAGTACTCTCAAGTGTTTGGTTTGATGCCTCACACTGACAGTGACTTCCTTACTATTCTGTATCAAGATCATGTTGGAGGTTTGCAATTGGTAAAGGATGGAAAATGGATTGCAGTCAAGCCTAACCCTGAGGCTCTGATAGTCAATATCGGGGACCTCTTTCAGGTAGCACATATTTCCATCATCTAAATATTTGTTTTGAATTAACTTTGTCAAATATTGCAAACAAATTATATGGTATGTGACATTTGAAATACTTATCAATTTAAGTACTAATTCCACAATTTGGAAGATAAAAATATTCTGTAACATAATTGGAATCTAGATTTTAGATATGCACGTTTCAATTGGATCGAGGACGCACCAATTTGTTGATTTTGACGTAGCATGCATGGTTGTAATTCGTTAAACAGGCATGGAGCAATGGTGTTTACAAAAGCGTGGAGCATAGAGTTCTTGCTAGTCAAAAATTGGAGAGGTTCTCAACGGCTTATTTCTTATGCCCATCATATGACACAATTATACAAAGTAGCAAGGAATCTTCAATCTACAGAAAGTTTAGCTTTGGAGAATATAGAAACCAAGTTCAAGATGATGTTAGAAAACTTGGTTATAAGATAGGGTTACATCGGTTCCTTCTCTAGTGTGTGTCATTATATATATATATATATATATATATATATATATATATATATATATATATATATATATATATATATATATGCATAGAAATCTATAAATAGATTCAAGTTTTTCGCATCCTAGTCCAATGAATTAAAATGCATTTCTAAGAGCAATAGAAGGCAAATATATACTAATAGAAAAATACATATATATAGGATACATTGGCATTGCCTATTTTATTGTTCAACTTATATTGTAATGTTCATCAAAATAATTAAGCTTAGGCGTTTGACATATGAATGTAATTGGGAACTCAAAACGATTATACATATATATGACTTGTTATCCGTTTTGTATATAAAATGTTAGACGTAATCTTATTCGTGGCTCATTGCTTCTTAATGTTGAGTTTCGGAACCCCAACCAACTTTATTGGAAGTATATCATATGTCAAATGTAAACAATTGTGAGCGATTTAAGAGAAAATAATTGAATGTTCCAATTACAACGGAAGCAAATGAGATGACGGAAATTATAACAAAATTTAGGAACGGAAAATTAAGCAATAAAACGAACACCAGATATACGTGGAAAACCGAAGAACTCGGAGAAAACCCACAGACAACGACAACCAGAAAATAATCCACTAAGAGAAAAGGGAGGAGTACAACTCGATCTCTATAACAGGGTATGATACGATCAATAATGGAGATTATAGTACAATCTCTAATAATCTCTCACAGGATAACAATGAGAAAATATTGGTGAACTCTAACTTTCTCACTATTTTCTCTCTGATCTAATTGATAATTAACGTGGAGAAGACTGCATCCTATATGTAGGGCGATTAGGAGAATTAGAGTTAGATTCAAACTCAAAGATCCACGACGCTGAAAAAGCAACTGACACGCGGCATCTGTGACAAAGAGGGATGAGATGCGGGGGGCGTCAAACTTGGGCGCGGGGGCACCTCTGGGCGTTGCCTACGCCTCCTTGATTCTCCTTACTGATGGACTTCTAGGAGGATCCAATGGGCCACAACCCAACAATCTCCACCTTGGACCATGATACGATCTATTGGTCTGAATAAGCACCTTGACTGTGGTTACCAACATGCCCCTCCACAGGGCGTAGCCCCAAAGGACCCTCACATGCTCAATAAACCAACTGAGTCCAAATAATGTTCGAACTTAGCTGCAAATAAAGGCTTGGTTAACATATCTCTAGGGTTCTCAAAAGTATGCACCTTCTTCACGACAATCTTTCCTGCAACAATTGTGTCTTTGATGAAGTGATACCTGACGCTTACGTGTTTGGTCTTCGAATGGTATGTGTCATTCTTGGTCAGAAGAATAGCACTCTAACTATCTGAATAAACCACAGTCTCGCCTTGTGGTATGCTAAGCTCCATGACCAAACCCCTTAATCAAATAGCCTCCTTCACCCTTTCTGTAGTAGCAATATACTCAGCCTCTGTAGTAGAAAGGTCTGCTATAGATTGGAGTGAGGCCTTCCAGGACACTGCTCCACCACACATAGTGAATACATATCCTGAAATTGAACGTCTCCTATCTAAATCTCCACTATAATCAACATCCACATTACCTGCAACATCAGACATTGTAACACTGCCTCTATCATACAAGATGCCCTTCTCTAAAGTGCCCTTCACATACCAAAGGATCCACTTTACTCCTTCCCTGAGTTCTGCATATGTCTACTCACCATGCTAACTATATGGTATAGGTCAGGTCTAGTGCACATCATAGCATACGTCAAACTATCAATTGCACTAGCATAGGGAACACTAGACATCTTCTTAACCTCCAAAATCAGATTTAGGGAAATTCTCACCAAACAACTTGAGTTGTGCAGCTAATGGAGTTGAAACTACCTTATAGTTTCTCATGTTGAACCTCTCCAATACCTTCTCTAGATACCAGCCTCTTCTGAGATAGGAACAACTTCCCTACCTTTCTATCTCTCTGGATCTCCATACCTAATATCTTCTTTGCTACTCCGAGATCTTTCATCTTAAACTCCTAGTTGAGTTGAGATTGCAGCTTCTTGATCAGTCACATGTCCCCAGAGGCAATGAACATGTCATCAATGTGCAATAGTAAATAAATGAAAGACCTATTGTCAAATTGCCTGAAGTACACACAATTGTCATAATGACTCCTTGTGTACCCTTTCCCAGTCATAAAGGTATCAAACCTTTTATAGCACTGTCTGGGTGCATGTTTAAGTCCATACAAGGACTTCCTCAATCTGCACACTTGTTCCTCCTTACTAGGAACAATGAAACCCTCTGGTTGCCTCATATATATTTCTTTCTTCAACTCACCATGGAGGAATGTTGTCTTCACGTCAAGTTGCTCCAACTCCAAGCTAAGTCAAATGGAGCAACGAAGGCAAGCAAGGTGCGAATTGATGTATTACAATTGGAGAGAAAATTTCATTGTAGTCAATTCCCTCTCTCTGGTTGCAACCTCTAACCACCAATCTGGCTTTCCACCTTGCACTCTCTACACCAGGGATACCTTCATTCTTCTTGTACACCCATTTTGCAGTAAGAGCTCTTCCCCCCTTTAGGAAACTCACACAGCTCCCAAGTTTGGTTCTTCTGCAGACTCTCCATTTTCTCTTGCATATAACTCCTATCCAGTTTGAGGCATTTAGACAGCAGATGGCTTTCTGATAGGTAGAAGGTTTAGCAACTTTAGGAGTCTCCTCTACAACACTCAACGCATATGCAGTCATAGTATTATCTTCCTCTATATACAAAGTTGGTCTCCTGATTGCCCTCCTGGGACGATCTCTTGCTATGTTATGTTCTTCCTCCACCTTAGAAACATCAGTCTCAATCTCAAGCTCATCAACATGAGTTATTTCAGGAGCATTATCAGCAGTCTGCTCGTGATTGTAAGTTCCAATAGCTCCACCTTGAGCTTTAACCTGTTCCACATCAAACTCGACTCTCCCAACATCATCCTTCTAATTACCTGCACCATCAGAAGTAATAGTAGATTTCACTCCAGATAACATAGCAGTTTCATTAAAGGTTACATCTCTAGACTGTATGCAGTTCTTCAAGTCAGGACACCATATTCTGTATCCCTTAAACTTAGACCCATAACCTAGAAACATGCATGCATATAACACCCCTGGGGGACAACTTCTTCTCATTCATATGGGTATACATAGGACATCAAAAAATTCTCAAATTAGAATAATTAACTGGATAACTTGTTCATACTTCCTCTGGAATCTAGAACTCGATGGAGGCATAAGGTGATATGTTCAGCAGATAACATGCAGTAGCAATGGCCTCTGCCCAGAATGATATGTTCTTCCAAATCCCTACATTAGAGAACATGCAGCGAGTTTCTCTAGGATTGACTTGTTGATCCTCTCAATTACTCTATTTTGCCGAGGTTTACCCACCAAGGTTCAGTACCAAAAAATTCCATGCTCCTCGCAGAACTCAGTAAACTAAAAATCAACAAACTCCAACCCATTATTTGTATTGAGTTTCTTTATCTTCCTGTCTGTCTGGTTCTCCACCAAAGCTTTGAACTTCTCAAAGTATGAGAATGTCTCATTCTTGTGCCGCAGGAAATAAACCTAGGTCTTCTTTGAGAAATCATCTACGAATGTCAACATGTAGCGCTTGCCACCCAAAGATAGTACTCTAGCAGGACCCCACAAGTCTGAGTGAATGTAGTAAATGATCCCTACTGTTGTACGCACAACCCTAGAGAAGCTGACCCTTTTCTGTTTCCCATAGACGCAGTGGTCACAAAACTCTAACTTGTCAATCTGTGTGTCCCCAAGATAACCTTTCTTGCTTAGTATTGACATCATCTTCTCTCCCGAGTGGCCAATCTCATATGCCACAGTTTTGTGTTGTGCCTCATCAAATTTAGTAACTGCTGCTGCAGTTCCTGTCACAGTAGATCCATGTGGGATGTATAGACTACCCTTCCTAATTCCCTTCATCAAAACCATAAAACCCCCACACACTTTTCAGACACCATCTGGAGCGTATGGGCATGGTGGAAATCAAAGCTTGAGTTGATGGACGATGCAAATACTTGAGTACTTGATTGAAGATAGAAATACTCTTGATTGATGAACAATAATATTGTATAATAATCCAAAATAATCAACTAACAAGAAGCTTGAACTCCCAAAGGCACTTGGATATGATTTTGGATGAAAGATGATCCACCATCAAAACCTAGCACCCCACCATGATTAGATAAAGGATAATCCACCACTAATCAATAAAAGAATGACTTGCTAACACCGCCATTAACAATAGATAAAGTAAAAACAAGATTTGAGGGAAAGATTAGGGAGCAACCTTAGTTCTTCTTCATTAATGTTAATCAGCAAAGTATGCCACAAAATACGAGAAAAATCATATTTATACAAGGTAATTAAGTCACTAAACGCAACCATTTTAGCCGAATAAAATACGTAAAACTGGACCGTCGCGGGCGCGACGATTCTGGGAGTGAACAGGGCGATTGCGAAATCGCACGGGTCCGCGGGCGCGACGACAGACATGGCGGGCGCGATGAATCTGGGCTGAAGAGTGTCGCAGGCGCAATCCTCGGTCGTCGCGGGTGTTACGCCGCTCTGATCACTTCCCCCTTTTCCTCCTTGCACGTGTAGCGCCCACTACGGATTCATAGCGGGGGCGACTAGCCTGGCGTCCCTCCTTGAGTAATGTGGTTGTTCCGACCCTTTTACTTTGCACCCCCCAGCTTGGCTCGGCTCGGCGCGAGAATCCTTCTTACCTTGCGTTTTATTCACCCGGGACCACATCCGAACCCCGATACCAAATAGCTACGTCATCTCGGAACGACCCGGTACAAAGTACGGTCCCAAGGCCTCAAGGGTCAATGAAACTCGCGAGCCTCCTTAGAGGGTCTTGGAACCCATCTAGAGGATGGCCGAGACGATCTTCGGGTATCCGGATTTCACCGGGAATTGCACCTCGAGGCTTGTTGTGGTGGAGGCGGATCTCTTGGCAAAGGCAACGACGGAGGAGTGTGGAACTCGGGACTCTTCATCCTCTCCTTCTTGAAAAGGATTTGCCCTCAAATGCTCAACGGGTTCGTCGTCCTTTATGTATGGGGAGAGATCGCCGTTGTTGAAAGTGGAGGAGACTCCTATGTCTCCCGAAAGATCGAGTTTGTAAGCATTGTCATTCACCTTCTCTAAGACCTTGAAAGGCCCATCACTCCGTGACATGAGCTTGCTTTTCCTTTGTGATAGGAACTGTTCGTTCCTCAAATGGAGCCAAACCAAGTCCATAGGCTTGAATGTGATGCCTCGGCGATGATTGTTGGCTCGGGCTTTGTAGAGCTCATTGGTTTTCTCGATCTTGTCTCGGATTCGTCAATGGAGCTTTTGAATTTCCGTGGCCTTCTCACTAGCCTCAAAACTTGCCCTTGACTTCAACAGAAGGGGAAAGAGTTCAATGGGAGTGAGTGGGTTCACTCCATAGCAAGTTTTAAAGGGTGAGTGTCCCTTGGCAAAAGAGGGAGCCAAATTATAATCAAATTCGGCATGACACAGCTTGACATCCCAGTCCCGCAAACTCTTGCTCATAAGCCCCCTAAGCAAAGAAGAGAGAGTCTTGTTGGTCACCTCAGTTTGTCCATCAGTTTGAGGGTGGTGGGATGTGCTAAAAAGGAGCTTGGTACCAAGTATGCATATGCATCCTTCAGCCTTTTCTTTTTCCCATTTTTCCTTTATTTCTTTTTCTCTCTCATCCATACTTTTGCTCCCAAGTATGCCAATACACATAGCCTTAGCGAAGTAGGATGACGGGAGGGTTTAAGAGAGGAAGGAAAACGCCGATGGACAAAACCGGACGCCGGAGAGAAGAAAACACACTGGTTAAGGTCGTAGGCACCACACGACCTACCTACCGGAGCACCGTCATCTCGGGAGACCGGTGACGACCACCGGCAACCAGGACGGCGAGCCCAACGGTCAGAGGGAGGGCAGCGGTCGGAGGAGGAAGGCAACGGTCGGAGGAGGCAGATTTAAAAATTGAATCTGGAGATATATGTTATAGAATGATTGGTCCCGCTAAAATTTCAAAATTTTGGAACTAGCATTGTAAATACCGTTACAAACCAAAACACACGTTTTACCCCACTCTCTATACGACACAGTCCATGTCAATGCCTGTTTTCCTGTTCTCTATTTAGCAACACGACCCCTGTCAGTTCTGATTTCATCGGCTTCACCTTTGTTGTACTTCAGACCATCCCAAACTCATAATTTTAGTTTCATACATCAACCTAACAGGTTTGTTTTCTCTGTCTTGCAATATAACGTGTGTCAGTTCTAATTTCATCCATGTAACCTTCATCTTGCTTAATTTGGAACATCTCAAACTCGTAATTTTGGCACACACATCAATCGAAGTATGTTTTTTGGGTCCATTTAGGTCAACAAGTATGATATTTTACAAACTTTTCCTCGGGATATTTTACAAACTTTTCCTGGTTGGGATAAATTCAAATAAAACCGAAGCTGCATAAATTATGTTCCTATTGATATTAATTTTGTTTGAAAGAGATAAAGGCGATGAAGAAGATAAGGAGTGTGGGAACCTCTAGAATTAAGAATCTTCATCAAAGTATGTTGATGTAGACTACAGGTTAATCATGCCAAATACATAGTTTTCATACTTGAATGGTTTTGGAATGATCACAGGAGAACAGCGGCAAACTGTCGAATGAGAATGTTGGCATTACTTGATAGAAATACTACAACTGATTCCGACGTCATTCACATCCATTCTTCATCGCCATTCGTTCCTTTGATAATCCACTGTTCAATTCAACTCACGTAGAAAGGGCAGGGACGAAAACAATCCAATGTTATCCTTGACGAGATTCAATCTTCCAACAACAACCCAAATAAACCCATCATCGCCGGCGCCCGAACCCAACCCCTCCGATGAAGCCCGCAAGTTGAAGGGGAGTGTCAGGTTGAGCAAATGGTCCAGGGGTCGCTCCATGCAGGCCCGCCGGAAGTTGGACCGACCTGCTGGGAATTCCGGTCGACCAACCGCTGAGGTTGCGTACCCCCCGGTTCAATTCGACGGAGTTTCACAGCGTGTTTATGGGGAAAGTGACGAAGGAAATTTGGACGGGAAGCCAATTTACATTGTTTCTGACGGCACTGGGTGGACGGCGGAGAATTCCGTCAGCGTGGCATTGGCCCAGTTTGAACATTGCTTGGTTGATCGTCGCTGCTCTGTAAATACGCATTTGTTTTCTGGGGTATGTTTCAGAATTCTCAGCTTTCGACGGTGTTTTCGATTCAATATTTGTTTGCGATGAATGACTGTTATTAGTTTGATGATGTTAGTGTAATTGATTGTCTGGGTAGTTTGATTTTCACATCTTTTGTTCACAATTCACTATATTGTTTGGCGTAGATCACACTAGGGATTATGTATGCTGATAAACTTGGTTTTAGTTGGATGCTGGATATTATAATGCTGGATATAGTCATATAGACGACCTGAACCAGATTGAAACCTCCAAGTTCATCCCACGTTTAGACATTGCAGCTTAAACCTTGATCAGAGGTTAATTTTCTTGGACCATGCCTGAAAAACCATACATCGTGCTCTGAACTGCTGTACAATAAGGGAATAAAACAGGACTTTTAAGCCCCAAGAATGTGAGTTTTGGGGGGAGTGGGGTCGCATTTTGCTCTAGTCCACTGTCTATAATGCATTTTGGAGGCAAAAATAATGTTTGAAAAGTGATGAAACTTTGAAAATGATTTCTGGAATTCTAGGAATGAGATGAGTCGATGGCTCTGTGCACTTGAAAATTTTCCTGATGAAATGAGCAAATTGGTGTTTTTGATGTTGGAACAGATAGATGACATGGAGCGTCTAATAGAAATAGTGAAACAAGCAGCAAAAGAAGGTGCCATGCTTGTTTACACTCTCGCAGATCCATCCATGGCTGAAGCTGCAAAAAAAGCCTGCAAACTATGGGGTGTATTATCTACTGATGCACTTGGCCCCATCACAGTGGCCATTGCTTCTCATCTCAAAGTCTCACCTTCAGGCATTCCTCGTTGGGCTAAAGGAAGCGCCCCCTTGAATGAGGACTACTTCCAAAGAATCGAAGCTATCGAGTTCACTATCAAGCATGATGACGGGGCTCTAACTCAAAACTTAGAAAAGGCTGACATTGTGCTGACTGGTGTCTCGCGGACTGGAAAGACTCCCCTGTCAATCTACTTGGCTCAGAAGGGATACAAAGTTGCAAACATTCCCATTGTCATGGGTTTGGGGTTGCCAAAAACGTTGTTTGAGCTTGACCCTGATAAGGTTTTTGCCTTGACTATAAACCCAGTGGTGTTGCAGGCAATTAGAAAGTCTCGAGCCAAGACTTTGGGCATTGCTGAAAATGATTCTAGTAATTACTCTGAGATGGATCATGTCAAGCAAGAGTTGGCACATGCTCGCAAAATTTATGCCCAGAATCCCAGCTGGCCAGTTATTGGTAAACAACTCTTTTATGCTATGTTCATCTGGCATAATCTGCTTAGAAACTTCCAATAAAGTTCTGAAATTTTAGGAGCTTAGAAACTTTCAAGGTACAGGTAATAACAGATTATTCACCTTGCCAAAGGAAATAACGAATGTCTTGTAAAGTAATGCTCAAAAAGTTCTAGCTGGACTCCAAAACTAAGCCCCAGAGAAGAAATTTTACAGGAGAAATGAACTTGGCCATCATGAGATTAGTTAGGTTGGCATAAAGATTGCAGAAAATTGACATGAGGTGTTAGCTTTTGGGCAACATGCCTGGCTCTAACAGCTTATTGACTGTTTGCAGAGGTGACAGACAAAGCGGTCGAAGAAACAGCAGCAGTTATATTGAGGCTGTACCATGACCGTAAGCAGAAGTATTGGATGCCCAGAATATCGAAGCGATACTAGTAATTGCAAATGGAGGTTTCAAAGCATAGGAACACGTTCACCATTGTGGCTATTATGTATCATTCCCAACCACCATACTTCTTTTCTGTGTATGTATATAACATATAGACTCATTTCATAGTGGGAGTATCCTTAACACAGGATGTACAATCATAACAATGATATAAGTAAGGTTTGTGCTTTTTGTGTTACAGTGTCGACAATTACCGGTGGGCTGCTTGGCCTTGCAGCTAGCTTAAACAAGTTCACTATAGCTAGGAAAGCTGGGCTGATAACCGAAAAATAGTCAACGTTCTCAAATTGATAAATTTTCTTATGTTTGGTTAAGAGGATGCGGCAGTATTATTTTTCTCTCAAACCCAGCAAACTTTCTCCAAAGGAGCTAGGGAATTTTTTTTGAGGAAAAACATTTCACAGAAAAATCTTTCTCGAAATTCTACTCAATCCACCTTAAAGCAATGCTAATGACTAAACTGAACCTAAAATTTATCCACACTGTTAGTTATTATTGACATTGGTTTGTTGATTAAGCCCATGACAGTAATATGTTTATCTTCACGACTTCACCTAGAGGGGCTGGCACTCACCAAAACCAAAGTCAGACAAACAGACAGACACTCCATCTGGAGATGGTATCTAATTAATCATCTTGAATAATCTTACATCCTTAAACATTGAGTCACACATTGAGTGCCGTATACTCAGCTATAGCCTCATGGTTTATATTGGAAAATAATAAAAAGAAGGGAAACCAAAGATGTTTTCAGCTAAAACAGAAAAGAGAAGCCAAACGCGATACGCACACAAGAGCACGAGCAAAACTATGTTGAAACAGAGGTTGTGAAGCATTTTCTACACCCTCCTCACATGAAAGCCACCCACAACCACACTCAGGAAAAAAAAAAAAAAAAAAAAGTAGATCACTTGCGGTTAAAATTCGAGTCTGCCAGAAAAAAGTGCAAAAGGAGAAGTAAGATAATGGACCTGATGATCAAATACCCAACAAAGTGCCCATAAAAAGCGCACAAAGATAATCCTTTTCTGTGTCTTTAATCTTTTTGTATGAGGAGGCACCAACAAGCATGGACGAAAACTATACAATAAGCAAAAAGCACTCAAACTTCCTGATCCCACAAAACACATCATCTCCCATAGTGCTTTTCTGTGCTGTATGACTCTGCCATTCATTTCACTTCTCAGCATGCTTCTTAATCTTAAGAAAATTAACCATTGCCACGCCTATCAGAAAGTCGGTCAACTTTCCTGCTGTTAGTGATTCTGACATCCTTTGTACTTTCTCTGTTTCCCATAACTATCCTTTTCAATATTCAGATATTCCCTCGAACAAGTGGGTCCCCCCACACACACTAGTTTGCAGCTCTGTCTCATGTTCTGGTCCCTACTGCCAATCTAAGAGTTCATCTTTCTCGCCTGGGTTCCTCATGGATAGTGTGAAGTAAATCAATAATATTGTTCCCACGCTGGACCTGTTAGCACATCCAAATGCACCAATTTTAATCAGTACTATAAAACACGCCACCAAAAAAAAAAATACAAAAAGATAGTGGTTCAAGGGTTGAAAGTATTTACAGAGTTGCAAAGAAAAGGAGGATTCTTTTGGGGTCCAAAAACCAGGAGGGTGGGGAGCGTTTGAAACTGGATCTGTTGCCCCACCTTCCATCTGCTGCTATGTTGCTAACACC
The DNA here is from genome assembly GCA_029582165.1 of Portulaca oleracea. NCBI lineage: Eukaryota > Viridiplantae > Streptophyta > Magnoliopsida > Caryophyllales > Portulacaceae > Portulaca > Portulaca oleracea. Next base: position 30,333,634 of record CM055881.1, on the reverse strand, counting down.
ACCTGTTTTGATGGTTATCTGATGCTGCTGGTGCTGTACATGATTGCTTTTTGTCATGTCCTGGGACCCCATTGCATGGGTAGGGGACAAGAGTGACTTTTCCGGCATGCTGACTACTTGTGTGGCTGCAAATTCAGTGAAATTGTGCAAAATGTTTAGAGAATTTACGTTAGCCTTGAATCTTAAACATTCAATATGACCCTAGTAAAGGACAATATGCGCATATAGTTGGTGGTGTACAAATCAGATGCAATAACTCATATTCTGTACTTCCACCAAACTAATCAATGAACACCACCTTAAAAGGAAACATGAAGGAGAAGACGGAATTGGTTAAACGGATTCAATGCCTGCCCTCTCACCTTATTCGGATGATGTACGGGGTACTAATGGACATCACAACCATATGTTACCATCAATGTGGTCCTAGAGGGAGGCTATCTTAAGGTACTACCATTAAGCGCATTTATAGTCCCTAAAAAAACTAACTCATATCATAAAGATGATTTGAATATTGATTCTTGATTTCACATCAACTGTGAGGTGCAACGGCTCCCCTCATATATCTTAGATGCACTCATCTTCATGCCTATTTGGCGGACCGTGGGCCCCCACACCCTCAACAAGACATACAATTTGTGTTTTAATATGATTAACCAAGAATGCAAGTCAATCAACCAGGCACAAAGCAGGGTGTGTATCGTAGAGAATGTATGCGTGAACACGAAAAAGGAAGGTCAACACATGAAAACAGGGGGGGGGGGGGATATTGAAATTTGATAGGCATTATCCTACCATATCCTTTGATTGCTTTTGATTGTTTAATTGCCCATTATTAGTTGATAATGTTAAAATCATTTTAAAATGAATGCCACAACAAACAATAATGGTCAAGAAGTTGAGCATCATGATTGTATCAACAATAATCCAGATCATAATACGACAATTGAACGTCCTTTTCAAGGTACACGTGGAATGAACTAAGGTGGCTGTACAATAGAGCAATCCCATAAATCCAGATTGTTTCATTTGTTGACCTTTATATATTAATTTTTGTACAAAATACTCCATTACCAGAAGGTCGAGAATAGGTTACAGAAATACAAGTTATGCTAATTAGGCAATGCAGAAGTTGTTTGTCAACAAACCAACAGTGTTGTTGATCTCAAAAGGTAAAACTACCATGAACATACCTCTAGGCGAGGAGGAAGGAGCGAGGGAGTCCCTGTCATTAATCTTCCTCTCAGCAGCGCGCTGATATCCTTTCCTGGAAAAGCTTCTTTGCAACTTTTGCAAGAAAAGCCAGAAAGAATCACAAAGCATGACATTAGTAGGAGGCAATTGCTGTCCATCCAGCAGCAACACACAAAAGCCAGCATTCTTTTGCTCAAACACTTCAATTATTACACATCCAGTAATTTACGTACATTTTAGAGATTTTTTTTTCTCGGGCATACATTTGAAAGGAATTTCTCAACTCCACAATTAAACAAGTAGATGACAATTCATGAAAGAAATCTAATTTGATCGATTATAATCCGTAAGGGAATAAAAATCACCAATAACAGTCCTTTCAGTAATCAAGAAACGTGACATATTATCTACTTCCCCAACCGCAACCTTGGTAGGAAGGAACAAGCGAATTCCCAAATCTCGTTTTCTTCCACTTCCGGAAGAAAATTAAAAAAAAAATGGTCCACAATCAAATAATTTCAGAGACAATGACAGAAGTATTCCCCAGCCGTTGTATAGACCAATGAGAAATGTACACATCATGCGGTAAAGATAATCTCTAACCTCTCTCACGCTTTATAATATCATAGTGATCAACACAATCAGCACCAAACATGGTAACCATCAAGTAAAGATGGAAATTTTAATTGAAATTGGGTTCAGTGAACAGAAACAGGTGTCCCTTCAGGGACATTAGCATGGCACAGAAATCGATGGAGATCAAGGAAGAAAACTCACTGTAATTCTGGAATTCATGTTGGAAGAAGCATTGGTGATTGAGTCTTTGTCTAAGCCGTTTGTGAAGCTGTTCAAGTCGACTATGAAAGTATCAGATTGACTGCCACCATCTTCGTTCTGCAACCCATTTATGTGGTCATGATCAGGAACTGTGATTTTCTGATTGTTCATCTCTTTCAACCCCTTTTTTTCGCTTGTTTCCTGATACTACCAACCAAAAATATATTGAATAAACCCAGAACATAAAACAACATAAACGTGATTACTAAATTAAACTGATGCTAAACATTAATGCTAGTAACATATAATTGCACAGTACCCAATGAAACAGTTGCTACGGTTTTCTGTTCTTTTTTATTAGAAGTATATAAGGATTAACAATACTATGAATTCGAAGACTAAAACCCCCAATCAAGCAAAAGAAGAAACAAATTTGTAGATACCCAGAAAGTTTTGCTCACCATCTTTCACTGGCTGGTCGCCTTGTAAAACAGAGAAGAGAATACTACCACTCCAAAACAACAACAAACAAAGAAACAAAATTTCTATCTGGGAACCTGAGGCTGGATTTCAAAGAAAACTAATAGACAAACTTTGAATAATTTGGTTTCCAAGTAAAAGAAAAAAAAGAGGGAAATAGGATGTCGTGAAGGCACGACTAAAAACGGGTAATAAGAGGTTGAATTTAAAGGAAGAAGAAAATAATGAGGAATTCGGTTGACCTAACTTTAGAGAAAGAAAGAGGAGAGAGAGAGAATTTGGGTTGTCTGGGTTTTCTGCATATCACGAGGGAGAATTGAAAACTTGTGATGGGATGTTGGTGATGATGACGACGAATTTGGTGATGAAGATGACAAATTCTATGGCATGAATACGAGGGCTTCGCTACGACAGAAATTGTGAGAATTTTTTAACTTACTCTGTTAACTGCTACAGAGAGAGAGAGAGAGAGAGAGAGAGAGAGAGAGAGAGTGGGTGAACAGAGAGAAGAAGACTGGACGTGGGTGGCGGGCTACACGGTATAGGCTGAGTTGGGAGGTTGAAGGAGATTATCGTGACCAGTATTTATAATTTCTCATTGAAAATTATTATTTAAAAATGCTTTCCATGAAGTATTTGGTAGTTTCAAAATTTAAATATATTTTTATGTGAATTACTATAACACAAATTTGGTAGCATGGATTTTTGGATAAGGCCAATGTTCGTGTAGGTCCTATAAAAGGTAACTAATTTCTGGGATCCTTCTACTAAAAGAGAGAATTTCATAATTGGGATTTGTTTTTTTTTTTTAAGTTAAGAATCAAGATGGATTTCTTTCTTCAATAAAAGAATGGAAAAGAAATTCAGGAAAGCATGTTGAAGGTTCACATACATATATTGAATTATAGGTAAATGTTCGGATATTTATTTTTATGTGTAGGACAATGTTGGGATACTTGAATATAATCATAAATATTAGTATCAGTTGTCTCAATTATAGAATTACAGAATTATAGCTCGGCTAAAGACTTGTTCATTAAAGTATTTGGAAAAGTGTAGTTTGTAGATTGGTGTAGGTTGTGCAGATTGATATAGGTTGGTGCATGTTAGTTCAGGTTGGTGCAGATAAGTACATACATAACTATTAAAATTCGCAATCCAAGCCAGTCATATGATTTTACAATCCAAAAATCATTTATCGATCTAACTTTTATTAAAATATTAAAGTAGTTAAAATCTAACAATCTTGATTTACTCTAAATATTATGCGCTAGAATCGCAATACGATTCAACGATTCTATGGTTCGATCAACGATCATACGTGAATATTATAATGTTTGCACATATCATTAGCTATAAAATTTTGTCATAAAAATATAAATTTTGTATTAAAGTTGTCCACTAACATATAATTTAAAATGCATTGCTTTAATTTTAGTTAATATTTGTTAAAATTTAGGTAATATAGATTTTTTTAGCTATTTGCCATAAAAATATACGATCCTCAATTCAATTCAACAATTTCGATTCTAACTACCACCATTGATCCTAACTAAAATCTTGGTTCTAACACCTTTGAGTGTAGGTTAAAGTAGGTGAAATAATCTATGTCCAATTTAGGAACATTTTGGTATTCTTAAAATTACCGTATTAATATTTTGTATCATTGTATTTAAAAAAGTACAATTATTATTAATTTTTATAATTATGTATAAACTTGAGCAAATGCATAAAAGTTCATATAATATTACGTATGATTATTGCATTTTTAAACGATATATACCGGATAAATTTATATCAAAAACATAAATTAGTTAGATTAGATTCCTTATATTGTTGGATATAAATAACTCTTAACCATCACCCTCAGGGCGACATTTAGCAAAACCGATATATATATATATATATATATATATATATATATATATATATATACACACACACACACATACACATACACATAATCGATATCATGTAATTTGTCAAAGTGCAACATGTGAAACTCTTCGGTAAATTGATAATATGCTAAAAGTTATGTCTCGGTAAACATGTACATTTCAGTAAATTTTTGTAAATTTTGGAAACTCTTTGAAATATTTACCTTCTTCTACTTACCAACAAATTTTACAAGTCTTCTTAAATCTATTCATTGCTCCTCTGCCATGAATATTATAGATTGCAACTTTAAAAACAGTTACAACATCATGTGTCCTTTCTAAAATTGATATCTTTTTTGGTGCATTCAAATTATAAACGATTGAATTAGAGGATTACTTCATCATTTTAAATACAAAGGTGACACTCGTGTACATTCAAATATTAGTGAAATTAAATATATCTATTTTTGTCTTTTATTTATTTTAAACTTAAAATTTACAATTAAAAAGATAGTGATCCAAATATGACAATATGGGTTTTGCAAGTTTCAGCTCAATGACGGCCTAAAAGAGGTATGTTATCGTAGAGGTCCAACCAAATGGAAAGCAATGGGCCAATGTGGTTTGGATGGGCCAACATTTGATGTCCAAAAATTAAAAAATTATGCATCCATTGCTTTTTAATTTTAAGGGTAAAATAAATAAAAACACCTTTTATTTTTTGCCATATCAACATTTGTAGATTCCTTTATTTTTCAAAAATTGAAATCTTAAAATTTTGCTAAATATTTTATGATCCATTTGTCAATAGACAGACTATCCCTGAGTTCAATCATTCAATTGTAGTATGTGCCATCTTTCGTGGTCATTTACAATTTGGACCATTACAGTCCACTGCCCATGGGCCATGGCAATACACACAAGTATAGAATTTGGGGAGGAATTTAAAAATTGACAACAAAGCTTTCTGGATCTGTCTAAAATCATGAAATGTGATGATTAAATAGCAATATCACATTTATTTATTGGACACGTCTTCCAAATAGCTTACTCCTTTTCTCTTCAATCATTTACGTTCCCTTAGGTTGCCTTGCGATAAAACTTAATGAAACGGCATATATATATATATGTATATGTATATATGGAAAGCTAACACTATCATTTCTAAAATACCATAACCAGTTTTCTTTTTTCCATTTTTCGTGTCGGGATTCATGTTAAATGTTTGACCGTAAATTTGTTACTGTATAATTGTATACAAGGATTGATGATACAAAATTTATATTACTAGATTCGTAATGAAAAGTACTATTAGAAAAGTATAAACTCATATCTTTTTGATAAAATATTACGTGAAAAGTTATTAAACAAAGATGTACCTTGAAAAGCCAGACTGTTATTCGTGGATGAGTGGAATATGTTTTGATTGTCGACTTCCAATGTGACTTAATGGAAGATCATACTCATTAGTCATTAGCATTATATATCTCATGCAATGCACGTAGATTTTTTTAATATTTATATACAATTTCTTTTTTGAAGTAATTTTACAAGTATCAATTCAAATAATAACTAGAAATTAATTATAAAAGTACAATTGTACTATCATTATTTTATTATTTTCTTTGTATAAATTGTCTTTAAAATTATTCTAAAATATTCTACACGAATAAATATAGTATACATGAATGTACAATATAGGAGTATTCCAAGAAAACTCTACATAAATAAATGTTCTAGAATGTTCTATAATATGAAATTATTCTAAAATATTCTATCAATACAAACATATATAAATACTTCCTCCGTTCCATATTAATTGTCATAATTTTGATTTTCACAGTTTCCAATATTTCACTCTTTGATTGATTATTCCTTACATAATACTCCATCTGTTCTTTTTTATCTATCGTTTACGGTTTTCAGTGCCAATCTTTAATCAATAATTTCTAATATAAAAATTTTATAAAAAATTATAATATTATACTTTTTAGTAGATTTTTTAAAAGTACTCAACCAACATTCTCACATTTACTGAATTTTATGTGCAACCTATATCCAATAAAATCGCATACATCCCTCAAACATTTCCTTCAACCTGTCTGCCCTTGCCATAATATGCCCATTGCCCAAGGTCTTGCATAATCAAATTATGATCGCATTTATTTTCTTTTTTAAAATTTTACATTTAAGATTTTTTAATTGGACTATGGATCGGTTAACTTTAGTAGGTTTAGTCTCTGTATACTGGTATTGCATGAATCTTGTTTTGCATACCAACATCATGGAAAGATCAGTGTGATTGGTGTAAAGCAGCACACGAAATACATTAAACAAAAATATGTTAAATAAATGTCATAGAATCTGCATAAAGAAAAAGAAAATATTGTAGGCCCAACACAATTTTACTAAGGCCTTGTTCTTTATTTAGATTTGATATAATTCTGTCAATTTATTGGAATTTATCCAAATCTATTCAAATTTAATATAATTCTTAAAAAAACATTTACCCTAAAAATACAATTCATTAAAAAAATATTATAATTTATCCTAATTTATCATAACTTATCATAATTTATTCATCCAAATATATAAATAACCTAACAAAAATATAGGGCCTAAATATTTCTTTTTTTTAATTGCCCAAATAATAGGATCGGTAATATGTACCTTATTTATATTTTCTTTTGCTCAGCATAAAGCAGCCCAATCAATTTTATCTACCCTCTCACTCCCGAATCAGCCATGGCGAAATCCATCAAAAATCCTTCATTTGTTCATGAAATCCTCATCCTCATCATCTTGTTTTTCGATCCCACCCTCTCTCTTCCCATCTCCGACTGCCTGATTCTTCACAAAGTGACCAACTTCACTCTCCAAAACACATCTCAATATGCTCATCTCCTCAGGTTCTCTCTCCAGAGCCTCCAAGCATCAGAACCTACAATTCCCAAACCGACGGCTCTGATCTTGCCGGAGACGAAGGAGCAGCTGATTCACGCTGTGGCCTGCTCCAGAGGATCCTCCTTGGATATCGTTATCCGAGGGGGCGGCCACAGCTATGAGGGGCTGTCCTCTATGCCACGTGGATGTAGGAACAACTATGTAATTGTCGACATGATGAATCTGAACCGGGTCACGGTGGATCTCGGATCCGAAACTGCATGGGTCGAAGGTGGGGCCACTCTCGGGGAGTTATATCATGCGATTGCGGAGCACAGCAGCTCCCATGGGTTTCCTGCCGGAGTGGGCCCCACGGTCGGTGTTGGGGGACACTTCGGTGGCGGTGGGATTGGCCTTATGGGCCGCAAGTACGGCCTTTCAGCTGATAATTTGGTGGATGTTCTGTTGGTTGATGCTTTGGGCCGGGAGTTGGGCCGGGCTGAGTTGGACGAGGACGTGTTTTGGGCCGTGCGAGGGGGCGGTGGGGGTACTTGGGGGGTTGTCTATGCTTGGAAGGTTAAGTTGGTTCATGTCCCCTCAAGGGTCACTTGCTTCCAGGTATCAAAACAGGGCTCAATTCATCAACTGGCACAACTTGTTCATAAATGGCAATTCGTTGGCCCAAATTTGGATGATGGGTTTCATCTCTCTGCTTATCTCTCCGCCACCCCAACCCAACAAGCAATAGTCACATTCTATGGGCTTTATCTAGGCTCAAAAACGGAGGCAATTTCGATACTCAACAAGTATTTTCCGGAGGTCCAGATTTCCGAACAAGAGTACCTCGAAATGAGTTGGATTGAATCAACCCTATATTTTTCAGGCCTCCCAAAGGGGAGCACGGTCGACGATTTGAAGGCTAGGTACTGGGCTGGAAAGTCATACACAAAGGTGAAATCCGACTACGTGAGAGCACCCATGTCAGTAGAAGCCTTGGAAGGTGCACTCGAAATGGTGGCATTGGAGCCCAAGGGGCTTGTGATCTTAGACCCATACGGGGGAGTCATGGATCGCATCGTGAGTGACTCCATCCCTTTCCCACATCGAAAGGGCAACTTGTACAACATCTTGTATGCGGCATTTTGGGGGGAAGACAAGGAGGGAGATCGATGTTTGAGACGGATTAGAAGGCTTTACGATTACATGACGCCTTTTGTGTCATCTAATCCCAGAGCTGCTTATGTTAACTATGTTGATCTCGACCTTGGGACAATGGATTTTGGGAACAATGATATGAATGGAGATGTGGTGGATCGGGCAAGGGCTTGGGGGGAGAAGTACTTTTTAGGTAACTATGAGAGATTGGTGAAGGCCAAAACTAAGATTGACCCACATAATGTGTTTAATCATAGACAGGGTATCCCTCCATCTCATGTACACATTCATGATGAGCTCTGAAAATGGCCCCCCACTAATGCATTTCAGCCTCGGTGCTATTGGTGTATTTGTAATTTTCTCTAGAGTTGAATCGTGTATGAAATCAGAAAGGATTTGTTCTCACATTTGATTGGCTTTTTAGTGCCTTTGACGTGGTTCATATAACTTTTTTTTTTCCCGTCAGTACATCAACAATATTGTTTATAGGACTTTCGGCTTTGGAATTTTACCATGAAAAGGTTTAGATCATGAGGTTTTAGGATAAATTCGAGGATTTTTAATTATATTTATATTCATAGATAGAATCTATAATTATGATATATATATATATAAATATATATATATATATATATATATATATATATAGATATCCACATATATAAATATAATTGAGAATCTTATATATCTTATAAAATTTTATGGCCTAAATTTTTTTACATTAAAATTCTAAGGTCAAAACAATGGTTCATGTAAGCACTAAATCCTCTTTTGATCAAAGTAGATGGGAAAACTTTACATGTGTAAGCGTGATGAAATGAAATGGACAAGGTTTTTGACTTGAAGATTCTAGTATAAAGGGGTTAGAATTATAAAATTACTAAGGATACCATTAAGTTTTTCATTGTAAAATGGTATAAGATTATCTAAGACGAGGTAACATGACAACGGTACAATCTATCTATAGATAAGGCCCGGTACAACTCATCAAAAAATGACTAATAAGCTTATACATGAGCTCTAGCATAACTTATCTAATGATGATTTATACTAGATCCATAGATGGACATTCGCAAATAAGAATTTCATAGTTTCTTCAAAAACTTTATGGTCCGAATTTCTTTATACTAACCCTACCCTAAAGTGAAAAATCAAACCTTTAATTCACAATTTATAAAAGCCTTGACTCTTTTGCTTAAAAGGAAAAAAAAACTTAACTCAAAAAGTATAATAAAAGGAGTGTTTTTCTAATTTTTTTCGACAATTTAATGGTGATGGTAAGCACCTAAGAAACAACCTTATTGCCAACCCTCCTTCCTTGAAAAAATGATCCTGCTCCCGGGCTCAAGGTGCTTTGTGCGTCCGGCCCATTTTGCGCACCCAATCTGTACACCCAACTGGCCCACTGCAGATTAGGAGGTGCTCCAATTAATGGGTTGAAAAGATGGTCCAATAAATGAGAGAAAATATGTAATTGGCCAAAATGGTAAATATATTGGATTATTCACTCTCTCCTCACCCTATTGGCTGCTACTACTAATATTTTTGTATCTATCAATAATTACATTTTAAGTAGATATATAAATTTATTTTTTTATTTTCAATTTTCTTAATTTTTTTCTATTCTAATTTTTAAAAACTTTTTTTTATCATTTAACCATTATAAAATACTCATAAAAAATATAAATGACGTCCATAATTTCTAATATGTATATTCATAAAGATATACACTAATGCTCATAAATCGATATATGAATGTTCATAAACTAGTAGATGAATGTTCATGAGCATTATGATTTTATTTAATGAGCATTGTCGTTCTAGGTTATGAGCAAAGGAGTTTAGATTCATGAGCATTATGGTTTTATCTAATGAGCATTGTCGTTATAGGTAATGAACATAGGTTTTTAAATTCATGAGCATTATGGTTTTATGCAATGAGCATTGCCATTATATGTAATGAGCATATTTTTTTTTTTAAAAAAAAATTCAAGAGCATTATGGTTTTATGTAATGAGCATTGTCGTTCTAGGGTAATGAGCATAGGTTTTTAGATTCATGAGCATTATGGTTTTATGCAATGAGCATTGTCATTATAGATAATGAGCATTGTCATTATAGGTAATGAGCATATGTTTTTAAATTCATGAACATTATGGTTTTATGTAATGAGCATTGTCGTTCTATGGTATGAGCATAGGTTTTTAGATTCATGAGCATTATATATGGTTTTATGCAATGAGCATTGTCGTTCTAGGGTATGAGCATAGGTTTTTGTCATTTTAGGTAATGAGCATAGGTTTTTAGATTCATGAGCTAAGGTTTTATGCAAGGAGCATTGTCATTATAGGTAATGAGCATAATTATTAAATTCATGAGCATTATCATGTTATGTAATGAGGATTTTCGTTCTAGGGTATGAGCATAGGTTTTTAAATTCATGAGCATTATTGTTTTATGCAATGAACATTGTCATTAAAGGTAATGAGCATAGGTTTTTAGATTCATGAGCATTATCGTTTTATGCAATGAGCATTGTCTTTATAGGTAATGAGCATAGGTTTTTAAATTCATGAGCATTATGGTTTTATATAATGAGCATTGCCGTACGTTTTAGGTTATGAGCATAGTAGTTTAGATTCATGAGCATTATGGGTTTATCTAATGAGCATTGTCATTATAGGTTTTATTTCTTTCCTTTTCTTGGGCCACGAATTTGTGTTCTAGGGTTATGTGGGCTTCTTTCATTTCTTTCCTTTTCTTGGGCCGCGAATTTGTGTTCTAGGATTGATGGGCCGCAGAAGCAGATGTGGGTCGGGTACATCATGCTCCCTGAGCCCAGAATCAGCATCTAAGCGGTGCTCCTTCCTTGTCTAACCGTAAGGTTGTGGGTTGACTTGACCAATTAAGTTCTTAGAAACTTTAGATGACATAGTCGAACTAAATAATAATAGCAAATTCTAGTTATTCTTGATATTTATTTATGTAATATAGCTTGCTCCTAACCCAGTATACTTAAATCAATTACATTAACTAAACCATGCATTTCAATTCAGTTAATCATTTATATTTTTGTAAAGCAGTGCAACAACCACCACACCACAATTTAATACTTTATGTATATTTTACTTGTGAGGCAACTAAAGTTATTCATGAGCATTATAATCTTGAATTATCCAGAATATTTATCTAGTTAAATTTTGACAAATCGATAAATTTAAAGTTATTATTATTGTTGTTGTTGTTGTTGTTGTTGTTGGTACTTCTACTATTATTTTTGTACTTTATTATTATTAATGTTATTGTATTAAACTATTACTTAATATGTAGTTGAAAATAACAAATAATATAAATTAGACTAATAAAAATTTTACTATAGCATGACTATGCAATAAGAAAATCTATTGGTTTAAAAATATATATGATTAATAAATTAGAATTCCCCTGAGATAGGGGCCGGATGGGTTAGATTAATTATCTAATAGTAGTTGTAATAATAATAATAATAATAATAATAATAATAATAAAGCTAATCAAATAAAATGATATCATAAGCTATTAAAGGGGGTTTGGATTTTGAATATATTATACTTAATTTTCTAAAATTGTTACTGTAATTACTAAAAAGTCCATAGTAAAGATGGACATTTAGACAAAAAAATATGTTAAAATGAAAGCGTCATGAAGGATATATTAGAAGCAAAATGATAAATATCTCGATTCAAGATGGTTAATAACCATCTTACATTTCATCTAAATAACTAATAAAGTTAAATGTAAGTATATTTAAATCATTATAAAGGTATGTTTTATTACTTTGAGAGTTATTACGATTTATAAACAATGTAAAATATTTATTTATTTATATTTTTTCATAAATATAAAAATATGCATAAAAATGCATTTTTTACTAAACAACAAATTGTGTTATTTGCTTTTTACAATGTAATGGATGTATAACCATGTCAATACGTACAAGTTGTCTTGAAAGTACGGAAACTAAACCAATTGTTTCCAAATTAAAGATACGAAGACACCACACCAATTGAATAATAAACATAACATGAACAAAGTTGAGTTTTACCATTAGCAACAATTGTTCACGACATCTACCTTTACATAGATTAACTAATCGGTTGTTAATTAGCCAGCATCAGAAATGCAAAGCAAAAAGTGAGATTTTGATTAAAATACTAAACCATATATCTCCTATACACACATTTTCCTTAATCGTTCACACGTTTGCTAACATATAACTAAACTAAAGTAATTAATCATAAAGACATGTGAATGGAGTTGAACGCATTTATGCAATTATTGTTTAATAATATCTCTTTTAGACATTGACGCGGTTTGGATAACCTAATACATGAACGATAAATTATTCATTCGAAAATGATATGCAAAGCATCAAAGGCACTTTTGAGTCAGTGCATATAGAAAGCCATGCCTGATTACATAAGATGAGATATAAAAAGCAACTAACAAAGAATCTCAACCACTCTTCTCACAGAAGTAAAGAACAACATTGACCACATAAGGAATTCAACAAAAAGACATGTGAATACTGGTAAGTATACATCAACTTCTAAAGGGGGAAAAAAAAATACCAGAACTATTTTATTGGTTGGTTTAGGAGCACGAACTTCACAATATAATACCTGTATAAATACTAACAGAAATGAAATATTGCACAAACTTACACGCGATATCATCTCATTTACAAAAGAAAAAATGACGGTTCTATACCAAACTGTTGATCAACATGAAAAACGAGATTGTTCATATGATCTTGTTGTATGGTTCATCCAAGTTATCATCGTTCTTGTCTTCTGTATTGTAGTAATACGTGCATGTTTGATGGTAAGCCCTCCGAATTACACCATCACCGATCTCAGTACTGTGCCTGCTACACGCGGTGGCAACGACATCACTCAAAATCACACCATGACAACCGTGGTTTTCTCGCTAGTTATCGAAAACCCCAACAAGAACAAAGGCATTTTGTACCATGAGACCAAGGTTACCCTCTATCGGAATGACTTGGTCCTTGGAGGGAGCTTGTTGTCGCGGTTCTATCAAGGAGGAAGGAGTTCGATATTGAAATCAGTGCTGATAAATGTTAATGGGCTGGTGGTTGGGGAAAATGGTACGTTAAGGGTTGGCTTGGAAACTATGGTTAGGTATAGAATACTTAACTTGACAACCAAGCAACACTCACTCAATTTAGAAGCTTCTTTGAATGTTGATAAACATGGGAGGTTTTCAATCCAAGAAGAGGGTGTAAAACTGAAGCCACTAAAGTGATGCAGCTTAGGTTAGATTTTTCCTTTTAGGTTGTGAATGTAATACGTTAGTTTATTATGTTTCTAAGTTGCCAAATTAATCATAACTTAATTAGTTCAGAGCGTTTCAATTAAGGCTTGTACTCAGTTGTTTATTGTAAATTTAGAAAATGAATGCATCAAGTAGAAGCTTAATTACAAGCATACAAATTAAACGTCATGATTAATTTGCTTGTCTTAAAGGCCTTAATTTTCAACTTTCGACAAATGATGTGGTTTTCATTCCTTTAGAATAATAAAGCAAAATAGAGGGCATCGCCATTCTATTACGTACTTATCATGCATCTTGCAAAAGTTCAGTAATTCTTACAAGAAGAAAAAGCAAAAAGCTTTTCCGCAAACTTCATTCTAAAACTTGGGTAATTGATCCCCTTCACTCATGAAAGCTATTCTTTTATTCCGAGACTCACATACCTATATCCCTATTTTGCAAGTATTCCTTCCTAAAGTGATCTAAAAGTATCACTTGTTTATTTTATAAACAGTACTATTAGTTTTGTTCTCTCCATCACATTTACCTTGTATGTACAATTTTAAAATAAGAGAGAACTATGTGCCAACAACTCAAAAGTAGCTTTGTCCAATGGCTAATAGTTTTTCTATTCGCCTTGTTCATCGTCCTCCCTATTGCTCTATGGCTAACTTTTCGGGAACTCCCTCCTAGCTTCACCATTGCCGATTTTCAAGTTCCAACATCGAAGACTACCAACACCACCAACAACAGCTGCTCAAATGCCTCCGACATTACTGTTTCCTTAGCGATCAAAAACCCAAACGATGTTTATACTATCAAGTACCGTTACCTTCAAATTGAAGCTTATTATGGTGAGAAAACCCTAGGACAAACTAACAGATCCAGCTTTAGTCATTCCCAAGGCAAGAGCGATTTGATAGTACTTGATCATATGGTATCCTATGTCGACGTGTGGGAAACCTTGGTGAAGGACATATCTTCCGCACCATTGGACAAGCCGGTGGTGTTAAAGATTGAAGTGAAGATAGGCATGGAATATGTGCTCCTACCACGTCGTCGTCGTAAGCATCATGATCTGGATTTGCAAGTCTGGATCAGTTTGGGATCAAATGGAAGCATTAATGAGGACGATAAGAATGTTAAGCTTTGCAGGAAAGAGAAAAAATCATGTGTATTAAAATACAATGGGCATGGTGGAATTCAACATACATGAGGATCAGTATTTCTTTTTCTTAACTTCTATCATTAAACTAAAGTATTGTTCATTAATCATTATCCATCTCGTGTGGTTGTTTTATTATCTTTTATAATATCACCATATGTATCCAATACTTGAGATTTGAATAATAGACAACTAGCGTTAGCATGTTGGGAAGATTGTCAATTATTAAATTATTAATACTCATGTGTTAAACTTCTTTTGACAAGAATACGTGTGTTATGCTGATTAAAATTGAAATATTTATTTTTAATATATATGGATGATATATTAGAAAACATTTATTGAATAATTTAGTTTTTCAATTGAGTGAATTAAATATTATTATTAATATGATAAAAAAATCAAGAAATATGTGTTATAATTTTGTTCTAAAAACAATAAAAAAATAATAGTAATTTTTATTTTAATTAATTTGAATAAATTCAAGCAACTATATAATTCATTTTGATACCACAAATCAATAAAAAGTAGTAGGTTACCATTAAAGAAAAATAAGAAGAGTAAAGTGTGAATGTGTACATGAATGCAATGTCTCTTCATTTTTCCATGAAGATACATTTGCTTACTTATTAGTTGAAATGGCGAATCTAGAAATGAAATCAAGTGGTCGGGCTCAAAGTCAAATATTAAAAGTCAAAACACATTCAGAAAATTTTCATTTAATAATATTAAAAGTCAAATATTAAAAGTCAAATATATATTTTTTGAAATATATTTCAATTTAAACTAAATAATAATTATTCAAAAAATGTGATTCAAACTCATTATATTTAAACCAATCCAAATTAAAAATTGAACAAATTAAACAAAAATTACAAGAGAATTGAACAAAATAAAACAAAAACAAATCAGGCTAAATTTTCAAGTTTAATAGATAAATTACATCAAATTAACTATCTAATAGAAAATAGGATAATATTTCTAAGAATTATATTACATAATCACATTCAAACCAATCTAAATTAAAAATTAAATAAATTACTCTAAAACTGAACTAAAATTTGAAGAACATGAAACTGTAATAGATAATCTATAATCAAACACATGACCTCCATACCAACATCGTTTTGCATTGTCTTGCGCGCATCACTGAGCCCTACGCAGATTTGAGATTCATTTCTGTCACATATTTTATATGTTGGTAAACATACTAGTTTTACTCTTAAAAACCAGAAAATTAATCAGTTTTTTTATGTTTTTTTTAAGCGGGGTCATTTGACTCCACGTGAATCCATGTTAAATCCGCCTCTGCTATTATTAATAGTAACATATTTTATTAATTAACGGCTTGTAATATTTAATATCTCTAACGAATACAAAAAAAAAGTGGTTTTTCCGAACAGATTGTCAGTGACTGATATATTGTCTGTTGGTACAAGTGCATATTTACCAACATATTAAATATCTGTTGGTATTAATAATTTACTAACACTTATATATTTGGTAAAGTAATTGTAATACATTTCCTAAAAAAAAGTAATTGTAATACCAACAGATAAAAATTAAACTGTTGGTATTACTTTTACAGTACCAACAAATAAAATATATGTTGGTGATACAAATAACTGCTTTATGTTGGAGTATTTGGAAGGCTAGGAATTTAGTTATTTTTAATAATGTCTCTTTTTCTGTTGAAAGTTCGCTCATTAGGGCAAAAAAGACTACGACTGAGTGGAGAATCAGACATTGGCTCACTGAATTAATGGAGCTTAATAGTTCTTCTCATGGTAGGGAGGGCGTGAAGGGGTCGACGTGGTTTCATTGGCATAAGCCCCCTCAAGATGTGGTCAAGATCAACTTTGACGGGTCACGAAGACAAAACAGCGCAACAGGTGGTTACATTATTCGGGATTCGCAAGGGAGGACTCTTCTGCTGTCCTCATTCAACCTAGGTAATAGTTTCGTTCTAGTTGCGGAAGCTATTACAATGCATAATGGAATTCGAGATCCGCTTCAGGCGGGTTATAGGAAGCTTCTTATTGAGGGAGATAATCAAGTTTTAATCAGAGCAGTTACGGGCTGTTTTCAGGTGCCCTGGGAGATTCACATGTTGGTACAAGATATTCGTCGGCTTTTGGAAGAGTGCAGTGCTTGTCATGTATCACATATCTTCCGTGATGGAAACAGGGTGGCAGATTGGTTGGCGAAGTTCGGGCATAATATTCAAAGTTCAGTTGTTTGTAATTCGAGTTTTCATAGGAAGTTATCTGCTTTAATTTTTATGATGTCCTAGATTTAACCCTTGAGAGAAGGGATTCCTAGGATAGGTTTTTGTTGTTTACCGGGGGGGAAAAATGTGTTGGTGATACAACATTCTTTACCAACACTTTAGTTTTTGATAAAAATTTGTGTTAGTATTAGTCTAAGAGGCGCCATATACTGATGTTAAAAAAAAATAAAATAAAACAACACTCCTTAATCAAATTGGAAACAATCTCGCGCAACAGGTGTGTGTATCTCTTCCCTAGTTCTTCCCTAATTCTCCCCCCTAATTCTCTATATCAAAGTTTAAATCATGAAATATTGCCCAGACGTTAAGACCAACGCCATCGCCCACTGCAGCCCTCACCTCTGTTCACCGGTGACCAGACCTCACACACTACTTATTGTGAGTTTCCATTTGTCTATTCTTTAATTTTTTTGATTTTCGATACAGTTTCATTACTTCAATTTTAGGGTTTTGACTTTAGTGTTTAGATATTTCTTTTTAGGGTTTACATTTGGTTTCAATTTGATTTCTTGATTCCGATTCAGATTTAGTTTCTCTAGGATTAGGCAATTGTTTTTGGGATCAATAACCAAAGACTGAAATTGAGCCATTTGTAAATATTGTTTTTCAATTAAGTTGGTTGTGTCTTTTGTTTGTGTTAAAATTGTCATAACGGTCATTTGTTTGAGGTGCAAGTTCTTTGTCACTGCTGATATTAGGAATGTTATAAGCTTCACATTGAGTCGGCATTAAAAATGGGCGCCATGGAAACATTTGATTGTTAAATCGTTGGTCACTGCCTTCTTTTGACGAGTAGGCATTGAAAATGGGTGTGGGAACAATATGATATTTCAGAGTAATATCTGTGTTGGAGTTTGTTGGAATCTGCTGTAAAATTGTTGTAGCTATGCTAATTGATTTAATTTTTGAAAGAAACGATGTTAAGGAGGAGCGCTATTAGTTGAGTGGGATAGCAAGTACTTGTTTTGATCGGCGTGGGAATTATATTTGTGTATTAGTATTATGAATAATTGTAACCCTCCCCCTGAATTGATTGAACTAACTCTAATAAGTTCTTTACTTTGTCATTGCAGCTTCGCCGGAAAGGTAGAGGTTTGGTATCAATAAGGACAGTCAAACTGTGATCTCCCTTTCCATGATTATTAGGTAAGCTTCTTCAATGATCTCGTATAGAATACATTATTTATGAACTTCTAAATTTTGGAAATTAGGAAATCATAGATATTGAAACTAATTTTCATTAATTGTTATTGTTGATAGCCAAGTTAATTGTTTCAATTGAGTGACTCGTGGGGGTTTTGTTATGTTATATAAGAGAAATTTTGTATGGCTTTTAGTAAACTGATCACTTCCGGTTGATATTAGCATCATTATATTAGAATCATTAAGAACATCTAAGCAAGCAATGGCACAACTGCCAATGTACCAACTTGCAAAGCTTACTCAAAGGATACCAAATCAAAGTTAAGGTTTCACTTGAAGATTGAGCCTCCCTAAAGCAACACACATAACTAAATGAATACAAGATATACCCTGAAAGTTCTTTAGATACCCAACATCCTCCATTTCAACTTATATATGATCACACGGGTCAGTTACTGGTGTAAGAAGATTTTCCAAAGTGGCTGAACAAGTGTGAAACTCAGCTATGACCAATTATCTCATTATGAGATGATCGAATACTGGTCCTTCCCCTCCCCCATTGAGCAGCTAGCACAAAGCTATGTCCTTTGTCTTTTGGGCACTGTTTTGGTGTTACACCAAGCAAGCGTGACCAACTTAGACTTAAGTTTTAACTAAGTAAGAGTTTACTTTGTGTCAAAAAAAATTACAGAAGATTCTATAGGAATCGACCATAAGTTAACCTGTGCTTTTCCAAGCAGAATTCTTCAAACCTAAAACTAGTTTACTCAAATACCAGTCCACCTGGCACCGAACTTGAGAAAAGCTACTTAGACTTAGATTTCTAGAGATGCAAAATTGAATGAAAAATGATCCCTCACCAAACACTGTTCTAGATTAATGCCTCTGTGGTAAACTTGCTCATTTATGCTTCTGTTTTAGATTATTGTTCGGTTGTAGAATTTGGGGTTTTAAGTAGGGTTGTCGTATCCACATATATAGATGGTATGTAAGGTGACAGGAAATTGGTTTGGTTGGGTTTCTAATTCGAAAGCAATAAATAATTATCAAAGAAATTAACTTAACCCAAGCATGAATTGGAAATTAAAACTATAATGGAAATTACTATTGCTAAAATTTATCTAAGAGAACAATCAATAGCAGCAAATTATCTAGCATTGAATTAAAACATAAATAGAATGCTGAATTTGAAGAAAGAAAACATGAACCTGAATTTTGTCGCTTCGTTTCTTGAACTTGAATCACACTATTCTCCCAAACAAACAAGAAATGTGTGATATGGATTACTAAGACTCTCGAATCCTCACTTGAAAGGAGAATTCAAGGAACCTTGATCCTCCTCTTCACTAAAAGTTGAATTTTTGGGTTGAAACTAATACTGACAAGATTGAAATAGCGAGAACTGAAAATAACTGCGAATGAAAACGAGAAATTGAAAACTAAAATTGATTTGAATTAACTTTAAAGAAGGTAAATTACAATAGAAGAAAAACTGGAGAGAAAAGTAAAACAAGATATAAACTAAACCCTAAGCGGAAAAATTAAAAAAAAAACGTGAATGAGAACTAGAGAAAGTAAAACTATCCGGAAGAAAAATAATATCTGCGTGAATGAATTCTGACGGCGAGGTCTTTTTCATAGGGTGGGAGGAGGCGCTGGTGGCGTAGATTAGACGCTGGTAGTGTCTCATACCAACACCACAGCGAAGCCCACTTGACCAGGTGTTGTTGGTGGGCCTTAGGCGTTGCTGGTGCCTTAGACGTTGGTAGCGTGGATTAGATGCTGGTAGCATTTCATACTAACACCACAACGACGGTCACTAGACCAAGTGTTGTTGGTGGGTCTTAGGCGCTGCTGACGTCTCTGAGGCGTTACTGGCGTCTCAAAGGCGTTGGTGTCTCTTCGTTTCTATCTCCTTTTTGTCTGGATTTTGTTATATTTGACTCCTTTTCTAATTATTCTCTTATCAACCTACAAAAACACAAAATCATCATAAATAACTAATAGTTAAGGGGATAAAACAAACAAACACTTTATTAAGGGTATCAATTCGACTCGAAATGAGACCGATCATCACTCCCACACAAAGGCTCGCTTGCCCCGAGCAAACTAAAACAAAGTAAAAAGAAAACTAAACTATCGTAACACACTTTCATAGGAATTACGGTTGCATTTGGCGTATGCAACAAGTCCTTTAAACCCCTTGGCAACCTCAGTGGACGAGGAAGGTCTCGTGAGGGTTTATAGAAGTTATACACACAAAAGCCAAGAAAAGGAAGAGAAGTGAAATTACGAGATAAAGAGGCAAACTTAAAAGGGAAGCACAGAAGGTGATTAACTTTCTCAAATTAGTATATTGCCCTCAAATATAAGGGTACTATTGCAGGTTACAAAAATTTTCACCTCAATTTCAAGGTGATTGACATTCTTAAATTAGTTAGAGTGACAACCAAATTGGAACAGATGTAGTATATATAGTCAATATTCATTAACTTTTTATTACACATGCCACAAAATTCAATCATATGATTATAATTTTTTTCATTTTAACAAAAGTAAGATAAATGAGTTTAGTAATTATATTACTCACCCTCAAATATAGAGGTACTATTGTAGAGTAAATTACATTTACCCTACCTGACATTTGTGGTAATAATTTTTACACATCCGACATTTGTGAAATAATTTTTACCGTACCTGTTCATGTATTTAAACCTCCTAAGATATTCTGTAATTGTTATTTGTTGGATTTTCCGACGAACATTAGACAATTAAATATAAATTGACTTTTGTCACCTTTAATATTAATTCATAAGACTTTCATTTAAGGATTTAATTAAATTTGAATTGATGTTTTTACCGTTACTATTAATTTATGTCATTTGATGGATTTAAACCCCAACCTTTTCCTCTGTCTCTTCGAAAATCCAAATCCCAAACCTCTCGGCTCCCCTTTTTGAAAATGAAAACATTGCCCTCTAACTCACCCTTCCTGTCTCTCTTCGGATCTGAAATCCCAAAATCCTCCCCTTGTCCATCTCCATTTTTGTAGCTGTTGGATGAAAATACCGAACATTAGGGGTAACATGGCACATTCATATAGTCAACTAGGGGCATTCTTGTATTTTCACATTTCCGATAAAGAAGTAACCGGATTCTGCCAGTAAAATTTATTTTCACTTAATGTTAGGTAAGGTAAAAATTATTTCACAGATGTCAGATGTATATTAATTATTACCACAAATGTCAGTTAGGGTAAATGTATTTACTCTACTATTGCAGGTCTCAAAAACTTTTATCTCAATTTCAAGGTGATTGAACTTCTCAAATTAGTAAGGGTGACAATTAAATTGAAACGGAGATAGTATATATAGTCAATATTCGTTAACTTTTCATTGAATATGCCATAAAAATTCAATTATATGATTATAGTTTTTTTCATTTTAACAAAAGTAAGACAGGTGGTTTTAGTAAACCCCGTCCTTTGAACGGGGTATAATAACTAGTATATATAATAAGTGCAAAGTACATCTCATAATGGTACCATTTTAAATTATCAATTATTATTATTATCTAATAACACAAAGTAGAAACAATTTACACCTCCAATTTTCTTTAAACTTTTGAAGTACTAGTGAACCTAGAAATCCAATATATTATTTGTGACAGATGTATTAGTTTTCAGTGAAAATATATTCAAAAAATCTCTATAATATACTCTATTTGTGTGATGATATATCACTTCATGTAATTCCTAATCTATCTAGCAAGAGACGTGAATACCCTAAAAAGGTCAGGACTTAGGATGATATGTGCCTTGAATCAAGATGGTTAATAATCATCTCAAATTTTCTATAATTTATATTTTTATAATTTTTAATTATATTTTCTGTAGCAATTATATAGATTTACCAACTGTAAAAGTATAATAATTATTAGCTAGATCAATAAATATAAACGATAGCCAAATTTTATCAACCATTGTACAAAATGTGTATTTACGCATAGTTTTATATTTATGAAAAATATAAATAAATAATTATTTTTTATAATTTAAAAGTCATAATAACCCTCAAACTAATGGAACTTACATTTATAATAATTAAAGATGCATATATTTATTTATTTTTTGTATTTTAGATTAATTGAATATAATTATTAATCATATTAAATTAAGACGCATGTCATTCTACAAAAGAAAAAAAATGAAAATTAGGAATAAAGAAAGAAAAAAATAACTCATAATTGTTAGAAGTAACTTCTTAGATAGTCCCTAGTAAACCTAATAACTTACAGTAAACGAAAAATATTACATACTCCCGTGGGAGTATCCCTACTCCCGCTACTGTTCACAATACTATATATTCGGCACGCGCATCACATATTTAGTTTAGTGACCGTGGCTCGCTGGTAGTGCTAGACTATTCTCGTAGCTAATGTGAAGGGTTTGATTTGCTGCAAGCTTCATGCCTTGATTTTTTTAATTTTCGAGGGTTTATGAGTTTTTCATGTATTTTTCTATACTATAATTTTCAACTTTTATGAGGTTTTCATGTATTTTTTATATCAATCAAATATTTTCTATTATTGCTCATGCTTTTTGATTATTTTTAAATTTTATGTTTCTCATCTAATGTCAGATGTGCAAATCGCTCAACTTCACGCCTTTTTCAATTTGCTACATACCAACTCTTCTAGAATGTCTAATGAAATTTTTTACTCCTCTAAAATTTTAATATATTGTACTTAATTCAAAAATTGGCTTAATCATTTGTTCACTTGGCACACTAACAAACACCAACACATACACTTTACCAACAAGTAAATATTACACACTAACACATACACATTTGCACCCTAATACACACCAACACATAGACCTTTTTACACTAACACAAACACATCCCTTTATACACTAACACTCCACATTTCATACATATTTGTACATTTAATACACATACATTTGCACAGTAACACACACCAACACATACACTTTTGCACACCAACACATACACTTTTACACACTAACACGAATTCCTTTACACACTACTACAGATTCATTTATACACAATCTCAAACTCCTTTACACGTTAACAGATGCACTTTTACACACCAACACTTTAGTTGTACTCATATATGTAAAATTGTTTAATTTTTTTGTTCTCCATTGCTTAGGTTATTGTTATAATTATTTATAATTAATTTAAAATATATAAGGGATATATTCAAAATAATACTTATACACACTAAAGCTAATATTTATGATTAGTGTTTAGTAATACAGTATTTAGTGTTCATACGTATCATATTTTAGTAGAAAGAGAAAAAGTACAACAACCACAAATTAGTTTTACGCTATCTATAAAAAATATAGTTTTATAGTACATTAATTTGTGCAAAATTAATCAATTAAAATTAGAAAAGATTTCAAAATATAAACAATGTGAAAAAGAAATTGGGGGAATCAAAAAATAAATTAATTAAAAAAATAATTAAACACAGAAAATGAATGGCAGTAGTCTCAAAACTTGTGACCATCCGAATCAAATCTGTCCACTATACCACTCAGCCAATGCTCCATATGCAACATAACTTGTACGCATTATTATTTAGGCTATCAATAATGGTGTTCCAAAACATAAAAAATGGAGGAGAGATAATGGAAAAAAGATAAAATAAAAAAAGGGAGGGAAGGAAAAAATTTGAGAAAAAAACAGAGCGTGTGATTCAATTGGAGTAGCTGCAGTCGGGAGCATGGCCATACGCGCTGGAAATAGGATCACTCACCTCAGCTGGTGGCCCCACGCCTGACACAGCCTTAATTATTTTATTTTGTTTTCTTTTTCCTTTTTTTCCCTTTCTTTTGTTTTGTTTCCGTTGTTTTCATTTCGTCAGTATTCCTTTCTTTAATTCCAACATTTTCTCTCGAAGAAAGTTCCAACTTTTTGGCTTCCTTTTGTTTCTTATTTATTTATTTTTTGCTTCCTTTCGTTTTCCAATGAATGAAATATTTTGATAATTGATTTTGTAAAACATTTTATTTGAATTTGCTGTAAAATTTTAATTAATTTTTTAGGGTTTATATTTTTTAAAAAATAATTTTTAGCCAAAACTGATTAACTTAAAAATTAATTACTTTTAAAAAAATCTAATATTATATTTACCCATTATGAGAATTTCAAAATTAGTTGTTATTTTAGAAATAGTTGTATGATAAACTAAATATTATTTTTTAGTAAAAAATAAATATTACTACTATTTTATAAAAAAATATTTATTAATAAGTTCTTTTCAATAATTTATTTATTTGTTTATATTTTATCTATTGTAAGTTATTCAATGTCGTCAATTATTGAAAACAATTAAATATTACAAGTAGATTCTACAATATAATAAAATATTACCCCATACCCCACTTGTTCTTTACCTCATTCTTCAACCCCTTCTCCACCATTAACAATACACATTCTTTAAAACCCATTAAAATAATATTAAACCTACTATTCATGCACTTGGCATTCTTCATTTTGGAGAATGCCATTATGGATAGCCTTATAGACGAGTATAAATACCCTCTTTAAGTTCTATTCTAATGGACTGAATATCTTTTATAAGAAATCGGAGGAAAATGCGACGATTTTTTCCAGGAAATCCCCAACGAAAAATACATACTATTCCTTCTTTTCTATCGAATCGATCATAACCACTACCTACATTCCACGAAATTGTACACCACAAATAGGAGCTAATAAAGAGACCTGCGATACCATAGAAAGACATCACGATCCCTTGTGGGAAACTAGATATAGCGGGAGTACATATGAGACCCATACTCCTGCGAGACCACAATACAAAGTCTGTACAATAAGAAACTTGCAAGAGTGGCGGTCCTACAACTAGGGGTGGCATGGATCGGTTAACTAATCCGATCATAAGTTCGGATCGGTTAACCGTATGTTCGGATAATTAAAATCATGATCCGTTTTTTATCCGAAAGTTTCGGTTAACCGAATTGTCAGATAATAAAATTTGCGATCCGTATCCGATCCGAAAGTTTCGGTTAACCGAATTTCGGATCAGATAACCGTACATCCACGGATTATAAAGCACTCGTACAATAATAATCATTGTTCTTCCTACCTTAATGGGTTCAAAATTGTAAACTTTATGTATTGTGTTACATTTCTACGCTAATGACTACTAATTTACCAAAAAAAAAAATAATTGAAGGGTTCAAAGTTGAAAATTAATTATTTTCGAATATCCGATAGATTATCCAAAATTTTCTAACCCCCGATCGGTATCAGATCTGTGATTCGGGGAAAAAGTTCGGATCGGTTAACCGATCCGCCAACTTAAAAAATTATCCGCTAATTACCCTTTTTTTCGGATCGAATAATCGGATTTTTGGATCGGATCACGGATTACAGATTTTTTGCCCACCCCTACCTACTACAAGTAGGATGGTGCGCTCGGGCTTCGGTGGCCCATTATCCGTCGCTTTTCCTTTTTTATTTTCCGTTTTTTATATATTTTTTTCAGTTTCAGGTTTGTAGATTTTTTTAATTAAATCATTACAAAATAATATTATAATGTTCATAAAATCTAATATGGATATCCATAAAATTATACTATAATATTTATAATTTTCAATATGGATCTTCAGAAAGATACACTATAATGTTCATAATTTTTAAGATGGATGTGATAATGTCTAATAAGAATAGTCACCATATAATAATGTTCATAATTTCTGATATGGATGTTTAGAAAGATACATCATAATGTCCATAACTTTTACGGTGGATGTTCATAATAATGTCTAATAAGAATATTCACCAAATAATGATGTTCATAATTTCGAATATGCATGTTCAGAAAAATACACTATAATGTTCATAATTTTTAAAGTGAATGATGTCTAACAGGAATACTCACTAAATAATGATCTTCATAATTTCTAATATGGATGTTCAGAAATATGCACTATAATGTTCATAATTTTTAAGATGGATGTTGATAATATCTAATAAAAAAATTCACCAAATAATGATATTTATAATTTCTAATATGAATGTTTAGAAAAATATACCACAATATCCATAATTTTTAAATAGACATTATAAATTGAAGACACTGATTACACTGGTTAAAAATGTTTAGAAAAAATGTTTCAGAAATACACATATTATACCTACAAACCTAAAAAAAACATATCTACACAAACAAAAAGAAAAAACAAAGCAGTGGGATGATGGGCGCACCGAAGCATCGTGGTCCTGGCGTACCATGGTCCTATGAGTACAAAATTAGAATTCTACTGTTCCTTGAATTAATAAATAAACAAAAATGAACAACACAGAAGTGGTGAACCTGTTGTTACAATTAACAGGATTCTTCATTCTGTCCATCTTTTAGCCCACTGACACACTAGTGGACCCCCCTGATTTGCTAACTGGTTCCTCGGAACCAAATGACAGCTGAATTGAGTTGCTTGAGGATTTACTGAATCCTGGCACATTTGTTGCCGAGCTTGAAAAATTTGCAACAGCATAGAATCCTGATTTCTGAGGTACTGGAAGTTCAGAGTTGCTGTTTATATTGAAAACCACCGACGCCATAGTCGGTCTCTTCTCTTTGTCATCTTGAACACACAACAACCCAATTTGAATGCATCGTTTAACTTCATCAGAGTAGGAATCCATTAAGCAAGGATCAATCACTTCTAAAAGATTACCCTCATTCCACTTATTCCAAACCTGAAATTGAACCACAAGAAAATTTTGATCACTGTACTTTTGCGAACTGCTCAGTTAGTTAAGTAGGTCGAGGTAGGAGGCAATAACTTTTTCGAATACTCACATATGTGGAAATGTGCTTTGCTACATTGGAGTGTCGAAAACTGGTGCTCGTTTTGCCACATATAATCTCCAAGACTAGTACTCCAAAACTATAGACATCTGATTTCACAGAGAACTCCCCATGTAAAACATACTCTGGAGCCATGTAGCCACTGCAAATCAACATACATGTTATTTGTTAACAGCATAGTTTTGTCTCATTGACTAATTACAATCAACTCCTACTAAACTTGGAAACCATAGAAATTTTTTAACTTGGGTTTAAGATTCATTTTGCACCTAGTAGTAAAAAGATGAAAGACATGTATCAAGCAGCTAGGAGCAGTTAATGATCATTTCAGTCTGGCTTAGGTCAAAATAGTGTGTATGAATCTAAGTTATTCTGGTCTTAGGTTAGTTTTCATGGGTTTATGTAGAAAAAGATAGCAAAGGAAGACATACAAAGTCCCGGCAATTCTGTTGGTGTTGGCTGGGCTTTCATCTACCCCGAAATTCCTTGCCGTGCCAAAGTCTGATATTTTTGGATTCATGTCTGCATCTAACAATATATTACTCGCTTTGAGATCACGATGTATAATTTTCAACCGAGAATCTTCATGTAAGTAGAGCATCCCACGAGCAATTCCTTTGATAATGTTGTACCGCGTTGGCCAGTCCAACTGGCTCCTTTTCAAGGGATCTATAAAATGCAACACCAATTAAACAAGAAAATGGTAATAGTACTAATGCTCTACTTTGTCACCAGAACACATACCGAATAAGAACAGGTCGAGGCTTCTGTTGGGAATGAATTCATAAACGAGCAACTTTTCATATCTTGCCAAGGAAAACCCGAGTAGTCTGACAAGGTTTCTATGTTGAAGTTTGGCTACAAACAACACCTCATTCGTAAATTGCTCTGCCCCTTGATTAGAGCCTTCTGATAACCTCTTTACTGCTATTTGTTGTCCATCGGCTAGGATTCCCTGATGCATTTTAAGAACAAGAACTATTACATTGTATCTTGTAACATATAGTTTGAAAATAAGTAACATTGACATAATTAAGTCCCTACCTTATATACAATTCTAAAACCACCTTGACCTAATTTGTTGTCCTCAGAAAACCCATTCGTTGCATTTCGAAGTAATGTCCAATCATAACGTATCGACTCAGCATTTGAAAGGTCATCTGCAACTGCTACATTCCCATCATCTTCATGAATCAAGCGCTGTATTTGTCTCACCTCAATGATATAATCAAGACAGAAAAATTACTAGTTTAATCTTTTAATTACCATAGTCAAATTGTGGTGTATCAATAAGTATTCTTCCATGGCTTCCATCTGCTTCAGCATTATTGTGATATCTGCTTCTTCGTTTTCTCCATGCCACGTAAACAAACAAGGCGACTAGTACCACCAGCAGGGCAACCAACACTGCCAGAGCAATGCTTACAGGAGTCGACATTCTCTTCGACGTTCTCTTCCCTACACAATGACAAAGAACTCGTGCTTTAATCTGACTTGCTGCAAAGTTAACTATGTCGAATAAATTCATTGACAATAGTACTTTAGACTTACCAGAAAATGGCGGTTGCAGCGATTGTGAGCCAGGGGTGGGCTTGTAAAAAGGAGTGAGGTCATACCTAATGAAGCAACTAGGAGTCATAACCCAGGCTCCTTTGCTGTTGGTACAACAAATGGGGAGTTCACCGGTGGCTGAACCCAAACAACGCAGACATTGAACGGTTGAAAGATCTGGGGTGCATTGAGCCATTGTATACACTGTGTCGTAACTGCCAAATCCGACCTCCATGGTCGCGTACCTGTCTGATGAGTTGAATGTCTTTTCTACCAACTGACGCAGGGTGTCACCCACCAGTGTCGTGAAGCTGGGTGCTAGATCCGCAGTCATATTTTCATGTTTTATTATGTATGGCGCTGGAGATGTTTCTACCACTTGGAACATTGATTTGTTCGAATAGCGGACCATGCAGTCAACATACCTGCATAAATCAAATATGAATCGTAACATTTGATAACTTGATTATGTACTAGCTCGTGGATATTATGTATTCAAACAAGGTTCATCGGTTCATCCGATGGGTTGGGCAATGCGCCACATCCCCCTTAGGATCAAGCGGGGTTAGCCAAATAGAGGGGTCACTAAGGCCTTGTTTGTTCTTTTGTATGGTGCGATACCTTACGGTTCCATACCTCGCCATAGCACACAATATTGCTCCACACTTTACCATTCCATATCACAATTTACCATAATCATTATCACTATATCTCCTCACTTTTATCCTCTACTTTTTACATTCACTCTCCTCATTTTTATCTGTCATATAATTCCACACCTTATCGCATTTTACATAATTTTACCATATTCCGCACCATAACAGCGGCCAAAAAAGAAAGGGATTAAATGGTCACATCTTTAATGGATTATGTTTAACAATGTTTCAGTGGCAAACAGCTTAGACCGGATGGGTCCATCAACTTTCCCAAAATACTATATAGTTTTCCATTTAATTTAATGCTAATTAGTTAAATACACTAGCAATACTTCTCATTAACAGTAACTATCATAATCAGGTTTTTTCAGTAAAAAATTTCCCCATATCAAATAATCAAATTTCGTATCAATACAGCATGGCTCACGGCTGACCCTTATTTTTGCTTAGAAAGGTGGAACAAAACTAATAAGGAAGGCAATTGCACAAGTAGTAATGCGCCTCAAAATTAGATCTTAGGAACCCAGATTTTAGTAAACCCAATTACGCGAGTCTTACCAAATTGTAGCCTCGATAGGCCTGTTGGGACAATCCTGTGTAATCATCCAGGTCGCATTGGCCACGCACTCCCTGCAGTCCCGGCGACTGTCATCTCCACGGCAAAGATAAAGCCCATAGACTTTGCCAGACCCATCGTCATCCCCACCAACGCTCGTATTGTAGAATCTGTAAGTGTTCATTGTAGCATTTTCTGCAAGTAATGAAAAAAGCGTCTGGAGGTTTTTCTCGAATGAGCTGTTGGGTTCATAAGAGCTTCCTGAACAGTTAAATTTGAGGCGGGTGTCGGTAGCCAAACATCTATTCAGGGAATAATGGCTGAAATTGATAATTACAGCAAGGGGAATGATGATATCAAGCAGGGATGAGGTACGCATGCTGATACTAACTGTCATGAGTTATCAACAGTCTGCAGAGTATAATAATTTAAGTGGTAGCAGAAGACGAGTCCTGAATAGTAAGCCTATACAAAGTCGCAAGAACTGCCTGTCATGGTCTTAATCATTCGGGGTTGTTGAATTGGTCCATTCAAAAAATCCTTGCCCACTACAGTAGTCGGAACCTTCACACATTGAAATTATAATTTTTGTCAACTGGAGAATGAAAAACCTGTTCTTTTGTGGAGTGACATAAAATTATTCAACCTTTCCCCGTATATGTTAATCTATCTCACTTTTCCATATCATTTACTCCCTCCTTTTTTATTTATTTATCCATTGTCTAGGAGATTATGTTAGAAATTTTAATAGATAACATTTTAATTTGTACAATAATTTATTATACAAAATTGATGTCATTAGATTATAATAAAAAAATACTTTTAAAAAAAATATAATATTATATCTTTTTATAAAAGTTTTATACTATAAATTATTGATTAAACATTAATACTAAAAACCGTAAATGATAAATAAAAAAGAATGGAGGGAGTTGTTAAAAAAGTGTCCTAAAATCACCCAATCTCTTGATTTCATAATTATTTGTTTCCTAATTGTATTAGATTCTAAATCTACTTGGAGTGGGAGTCAAGTTAGATTTATAAGGAGTTTTTCCTATAAATCGAGGGTTTTATTCACTTATTCAAACACGCAAAATTGAGAGCATTCTTCACCTCTACCCATCCTTGGATTGTGAGAGTATTTTTTGAGAGTTATTATTTTGCCTTCAGAATTTTCCGTTGTATTATTAACCATTTGAGATCCTGTCGTAGATCTCGTTGTGTTATATAGCCATTTGAGATCTCTCTTGTAATAACTCCCCTTATATTAGTGGATTATTGCTCCGTTGCCGTCCGTGGTTTTTTCCCGCTTTGGGTTTCCACGTATATCTTATGTCACTATACTCTCTATCTTAATTACTGATCTTCTTATATTTTTTCTCAATTTATACATCCTGATAATTTTCTCTTCCGCTGCAAATACTAAACCTTTTATTTTACCTCGATCCTAACAAGTGGTATCAGAGCCTCACAAGGGTATATGATCCTAACAAGTGGTATCAGAGCCTCACAAGGGTATATGAGCCTAACAGGAGTATATTTTCTTGCTTATTTTATATAATATAAATTTAAAAATTTATATACTTAATAAATGTTGCAGCTGGCATGTCTTGTCTTATACTCGGTATTTTATTGAAAATTATAAACTATATTTAGACTCCGTTCTTTATACAATCGATGAGGTGTGGTAATGGTATGATGCGATGGAATTTGAAAAGTGTATTGAAGTGTGGTGAGTTGTAGTAAGTGGGGCATGTGAAGAGAGAATGTAAAAAGTAAAAAAGAAAAGTGAGGAGAGAGAAAATTAAGAAGATATATCGGTAATAATTGTGGTAAAGTGTGATGAAGTGTGATAGAATATTGAGTAGTGCGGTGCGGTGTGGTACTGCATCGCAACTTACTACATAAAAGAACAAAGCTTTAAATTTTTTTTATATTTGATTGGTGTGTCTGATCTATCTTACCTTTCAAACATTTTCTTACATTTTCTACTTTATTGGACATTTTCCACCTTTCCCATCCACTTTCTCTTCCACCCCACAAAAGAAGAGGGCACATATGTATATTTGACAATACTATTTAATTGTGTTACTTTTTATTAAATTAATATCTTTTATAACTTTTGAAGCCATTTTTTTTAGATACCATCAATTATTAATTATAAAAACTTTCGAA
The DNA here is from genome assembly GCA_029582165.1 of Portulaca oleracea. Taxonomy (NCBI): domain Eukaryota; kingdom Viridiplantae; phylum Streptophyta; class Magnoliopsida; order Caryophyllales; family Portulacaceae; genus Portulaca; species Portulaca oleracea. The sequence goes on along the minus strand of CM055881.1, from coordinate 30,301,545 downwards.
TGTGTTGGTTACACCAATAATTACTAATGATATCAGTTAGGGACAGTGGCAGATCTATGGTGGGTGTTGGGACTTTTGCACCCCCATTCCCAGAAGAACAAAATATATGTTAATTGGAGAAGACAAGATATAATGTCCATGTGACAATGTAATCGGTAAATGTCTATGATTGGGTAGCTTAAGGCAGGGGTTCAAAGTGTTGCATCAACAATATCCTGTTTTTATGCATTAAGTTTACTTATAAGAAGCCTAATAAATTAATATATCCACGTTTTATTTTTCATAATTGGACTACAACTTATTTACTTTAATTTTTCCACCAACTCATACGAGATATTTACCTTTTCGATCTTGTCACTTTTAAATGTAAATTTCAAAGTTTGTAAATTCTCCTTTCTGGTTGTCTTGTGAATGTAAACAATATTGTATTCAAAAATTATATTTTCTATCATCTTGTTCTTTCTCCTTTACTTTCTTTCCTTATTTAAAATACAACAATATTAATATCTTACTTAGTGTAATTAGAGAAAATTCTACAGATTTTACTTCCATCCATCTCCATGTTAAAAAATTAATATCATAATAAATTAGTTTTAATCTATTGTCATTAGACTACACGATAAATTATTTGAAAAAGTATTGTACCATAAATTAATAAGAGAATTTTGATGAAATCTGTAACAATATTAAAATTTGGCATCACCAAGCTCCGCCCCTGGCTAGGGATACTTTAGAATTTTTTTAAATTTTGCTAAAAATATAACTTTGCACAAGTTTATGTAGTAATATATTTATAGAAGTAATTATGTGAGTTTTTTTTAATTTAATATAAAAATATATAAAAAAAAGCACATAAAGTAAACACAATCAAGTGTTGCGCCAATACTCGTATCATTTTTCATTTAGTGTGTGTATATATATATATATATATATATATATATATATATATTATATATATATATATATATGGGAACGAATCCGGTAGGAAGAGACTTTAGGTAGGAAGGAGCAATCTGACGCGTTAGATCTCAATCTAATGGTTAAAATAAAAACCACTATGTCACTCTCACAAACTACCACACGTGTGAATAAAAGTACAAAAATGGAAATTAAATTGTTAATGATGCGTGATTTGGGGGATTGGGGGTGCATTTTTCTATTTTTTTTTCAATTAGCTCCAAAACACCTACGTACACTATGCATCACTGAAGCCTGAGAGAGCCCAACCAAGGGGGACAGCCCGCGACTTTGGCGACGACGACCACCTCCATCTTCGGTGATTTTGCTCCGGCGACGACTATGTGTGCTAAAAGACCGTCGATTGAACATCCCTTCGAAGGCTTCGGGCTTTGGGTTGAAGCAAGGGCAAAGGATTTTTGGTTGAAAATCCCATTCAGATTCAAAATTAGGGCTAAATTTTCCATATTTGTTTCTAGTCTTCTACGTGATGTTTCATGTAAATTTGGGAGGTTATTCACTTATATATTCCACGAGGTTGAGATTTCTGTAATGGGGAACAATTGCAGGACCTGGTAGGAGGACATGGTTGGCGTTGAGGCCGAACGTACGAACGTTGGCGCCCACGAGGGTGAACCAGGAGTGAACATGTAAGTATTTTCCTACGCAATCGGCAGTCGGGTAGTGGTGTGGCGTAATGTAGTCATGTGCGGCCAAACAATGTGCGCTCATTTGGTTGAAATTATATGACATTGTGAAAATCATAGGTGTGGTATACGGTTGACACAGACTGGGTAGGGCGGTCAGTGTGGCCATGAGCTGCAACAGTGTGGTCAAGGTTGTTCATTACTGTGGTCAGCTAGCTAAGATTAAATTCTTACAGTGAGTGCTGACCAAGTAGAGTTCACAATGATTGATTCCTACTAAGTGTGATAAGTGGAAGTTGAAGTGTACTCAACCCTATGATGAAAATGATGCATTGTCGTTACCATATGTGCTTGCATAGGTCTCGAAGTTGTGTGCTTGCAATTAGGAGTAATTCAGTGTGTTCAATGGGTCTTCCAGGTGATTTTACATTTTTTCTTTCCCATGTGCGATGTCCCGACCCCGTGTAGTGTCTTAAGAATATAGAATCATGTTGCGTGGTCAGGTGGTTCAATGTGGTATATGACTGCCATAGTGTGGTCAATATTGTATATAGTGTGGTCAGTGTCATTGAATCAATTATTCATGTTTGCGTAGACCCATTGAAATTCGCTTAATTAGTTTGTCATTAAGTGCAATCAATGTAATATTCTGTGCCTAGACCCACTGGTGGGTTAGTGTGATTGTATTGGTCTCCATGTTCTGTGCTTGCAGTTGGGAGGCATATAGTGTGGTCAGTTGGTGCCCCATCTGATCTCTTATTTTTGTTTACCATTGTCTAAACGGGCTACCACAGTGTGGTCATTATTGTGTGCTAGTGTGGGCAGTTGGATTCGGGTCAATCCTTACAGTATGTGCATACCCAGTAGGCTTCGCAGTAGTGTTTTACCATTGCGTGTGATCATTGGATGTTGATGTGTGACGAAGGTTGGTATGAGATCTTTCCATTGTCTTTATCATAGGATTTTGTGTTGGTCTCCGTCTTATGTTGTTGCACATTGGGGCCATACAATATGCGTTCATTTGGTTGAATTCATATGACATTGTTGTCCGTTCATTTCTTTTTACGCGTCCTTGTATGATGAGTTGTTTGATCGTTTGTATGTCAGGAAATAAGGGTAAAGTCATTGTGCATGCACTTTTGTTACGACTTCACAATGCACAAGGAGAACTTACTCACTGATGAAGTGTGGGAAGAGGCTGCTCGGTGGGATAGGGATCGGTCTCAAAAACAGAATGCTTCGGGGGTTCAAAGGCCTCGATGTTGATGTGGCATAGTCATCGACAAAATACATGTTGATCATTGAAGAATTTCAGTATGGCATTTTGGATAGGGCATGTTACTATTTATTTGATGATACTTGGGTGTAATCGCTGGTGTGTACCAAACAATGTTGGTCCCCCGTTGTAGTCAACATTACTAGTCATTTGGTCCATTTGGTTTTTTCGGATTTAATGGATCATATTAGGTAGGCTATGAATTAATGTGCAATTTGCAATGTACCATAATTTTGGTTGATTTCAAACGAGGTTGGTTACGAATTTGGAATTTTTAATGTACCATATATTTATTGTGGATAATATTAGGTTGGTTACAAACAAGGTGGGTGACATACAAGTATGTTGTTATAGTTTTATAGTGTACAATATGTTGGTTATCAGCAAATTGAAATGGTTTTGACCACGCCGTGTATGGAGTGTGGTTATTACATTCTTCTTCCCTAGGTTGCCTGATTTTGTTGCAACCACACTCCTTTTGTATGTATGTGGTCATAGATATTAGGAAATGCAGTCCTACACACACTTCCAAAATATCAATAACAAAAATTTAAATGGGTTTTACATGGAATGATACGTGTGTGGCCATGAATATTAGAAAGTGTCGTTCTGCATTCATAACCATAGTTCCAAAATATCAATGACCACACTCCTCTTGTCTGCATAATCACACTACTTGGAATATTAATGCTCACACCCCATTAGAATAGTAATGACCACACTCCTTGGAATGTCAAATGACACACACCCCTTGGAATAATGAAAATGTAAACTAAGTTGTTTTTCCTACACTGTGTTATGAATGTGATCACCATAGTGAATCGCCACGAAAATTAATAGAGTATCATGCATACACTAGTTTCAACTATTGTGGCCATGTATGACAACGATGTACTTGCAATGTAGTCAACTATGTGGCCACACTTCCAAGATATCAATGACCACGCTACTTTTGTCTACGTGACCACACTACTAATTAGAATATCAATCGTCACACTCCTTAGAATAATACAGTGTGGTCAAAGGTGGACATTGCTATTGTTATTCGTTGGGTCAATTGTTCCGATTACTTGTTGTCATACACTGCTACTCAATTTGTTGTACTTATGTGTCTCTCTTAGTGTCTGGTCATATAATGTTGGAGTTTAAGTTAGTTAAGTTAGTTGTTAAGCTTTCTTTATTCTTCTTCTTGTTTTCTTTATTTTCTCTCTTTCCTTCCTGTTTGTTTGGCTGTGTATAAATACAGCCTTTCAGCTTGCTTTGTTAATAAGAATTAAATCCACATCTTCATCCTTTCTCTCTTCCCCCTCTAAATCTGTCTGCTGATCCAACAATCTGTTTGGATCATTTCATGGTATCAGAGCCTAATAAAGGCTGTTGATTCTGTTTATCCACGTTTTCCCTGCTTTCTTCTCTCCATTTCTCAACCAAACATATCAAAAGAAAGAAAACCCTCCACCAAAACTCTCCCAATTACAGACCCTTGTGATTCTCTTTTCATTCACCCTTCTGAACAGCTTGGGATGTCACTCGTATCAGAACCATTCTCTAGGGAAGAATTTGATACATGGAAGAGATCAACCATAATTTCACTCAATGCAAAATTCAAGATAGGTTTCGCTGATGGTTCTCTTGAAATCCCAGCTGAAAGTGACTCTCTTTTTCCATACTGGAAGAGAGAAAATGACATGGTTTTGTCATGGATTCTGAATTCTTTGAACAAGGAAATTTGTGAGAGTGTCCTTTACTCCACCAATGCTCAAAGTCTCTGGAAAAAAATGAGTTAAAGGTTCGGTCAATCCAATAAGGCCAAGCTGTACACAGTTCAACAAGATATCTCCAAATTGTCCCAAGGTTCCTTGGATATAGCTAGCTACTATACCAAGGCAAAGAAACTATGGGATGAAATAGCGTTTGGCACAAACTTCCCTAGGTGCAGTTGTGGAAAGTGCAAATGCTTGCCCTAGAACATCAACCAACAGATTGATGCACATTATAAAGAACAAAGACTTCTATAGTTCTTGGTGGGATTGAATAATAGTTATACTACAATTCGTGGGAACATCCTAATGATGTCCCCTCTTCCTTCCCTGGGACAAGTGTATGCCTTACTTTCTGAAGAAGAGAAGCAAAGGCAAGTTAGCTAGAGACAATACATAGTTTCTAACAGAATCTGCCTCTCTATATGCCAGCAAGAATAACCAAAAAAATGATCAAAAGAGACAAGATCCAAAGAAGACAACATTATTCTGTGATTTCTGCAAGAAGCCAGGACACACCATTGACAAATGCTTCGAAATTCTCGGCTACCCTCCAAAGAATCAGAATAAGCAATTTCCACAAAGACAACAAGGTCAAAATGAGCAGCAAGAAGCAAAAAGGAGTGCAATCGCTGTTCTATAAGGAGCAGAACATCAGACTGAGGGTGGAGAAGGGTTACTCCCTACACCAACTTTCAATTTCAGCCATGATCAAACAAAACACCTTTTGCAACAATTGTTGAACAATCTTGCTGCACAAGAGAGTAGTTCTTCCAGGGACAGCAATGACAATATGTCCGGTAATATCCTTCTCCCCATCGTTAGTCTACTTTCTAATGTAGCCAGTTTGCCATGTTACTTGCCTAGAAATTCATGGATTTTGGACTCTGGAGCTTCATACCACATGTGCAATAATGAAAAGTGCTTGCATTCTTTAAAGACCTTGCCTAAACCTATCAAAATTGTTCTTCCAGATGGGAATAAAATAAGCATAACTATTAGTGGAAAATTGAAAATTTCAGAAAGAATGGTTCTGAATGATGTACTTTATGTACCTTATTTCAAATTTAATCTGATTTCCATTAAGAAACTTTGTGATCAACTAAATTGCCAAACAATTTTCACTAAAAATGAATGTATTTTGCAGGACCTTTCTACGAGAATGGTTCTTGGTAGGGAAGCCAGTGGCCTTTATGTCTTGGAAGATAGATTTTATCAGCAAATTGTTAGAGCAGAATTTTCTAGTTTTGAGATAGATGTTGCTACATGTAATAAAGTTTCTACTTCAGATGTAAATACAGACCTTTGGCATAAAAGACTTGGTCACATGTCAATCTCCAGAATGAAGTCGTTGCCTATTTCTCTTATTCAATATATTGATCATAAAATTGTGATGTCTGCCCTAAGGCCAAACAACAATGTCTCCCTTTTCACCCTAGTTCTATATCAACCACCGAGCCTTTTTCTTTGATACATGTAGATACTTGGGGGCTATTTCATATTAAAACACATTCGGGACTCAAATACTTCATCACCATAGTAGATGATTTCACTAGGACAACTTGGACACACCTAATGACCACTAAGGGTGAAGCTTTTGGAATATTGCGATCCTTTGTGGCCATGGTTAAAACACAATTTGACAGCACTGTTAGTAGAATTAGGTCTGACAATGCTTTGGAGATAGGAAAGAGTTTGGAAGCTTTGAAATATTTCAATAGCAATGACATTTTATATGAGACCAGTTGCACCCAAAAACCACAACAAAATGAGTTTGTAGAAAGAAAACACAGACATTTGCTTGAGGTTGCTAGGGCCTTAATGTTCCAATCAGGATTGCCCTTAAAGTTTTGGGGGAAAGTATTCTGACACCAACATATCTCATTAACAGAATGCCAACACCCTTATGAAAGAATAAATCACCTTATGAGTTGCTTTTCAAAGCTACTCCATTCTATGATCATCTGAGAACCTTTAGGTGTCTATGTTATGTTAGCACTCTAAAGCATGATAGACATAAGTTTCAAGAGAGAGCTAAACAATGTGTTTTTGTGGGATATCCTCAAGGTAGAAAAGCCTATAAAGTGTTCTCTTTAAAGACTCACAAATTTATCATTTCAAGAGATATTATTTTTCATGAAGATTGCTTTCCTTTTCAAGAATTTGACAACAATGCTCCCAATAACAATAACAGCATCCTACACCCAACAGAATTTGATATGCAACTCACTACCCCTCCTCCATATGAATCTAATGACTTTACTACAGTTGAACAACTGAAAAACCTCTTACTGATCAAGTTGAGCTTGTAAGAAGGTCCACCAGGACTCACAAAACTCCTGCATACCTAGAAGACTATGAAACGTGTTTTTCATGTGTCACTAATTTGCATATTGCTCCCAAAAGGTTAATTGAGGTAATTCTATTAGTATCGAAAGAGCAGTAAAGTTCTTGTGGTTATCGTTCTTGATTCATTCTTGAATGTATGATTGTGCATGCCAGGTTTTAGTAATCGAACTCGTTGTTAGGTTGGCAATTTCCTAGAAATCTTCCTCTCTTGGTTGAATCCCTAATTGTTTTCCTCACTTTATTAGTTTATTTAGTGTCTAAAAACCTTTTCAAAACCCAAAACCTGATTAGCTTAGCAATCACATTAGAGATTAGTTTTCTGTGCTCGTAATTGAGTCCATGTGGGATCGACCTTGACTGCTACTCCGTACACGATGCGCTTGCGGCCCTGTCACCTGGCCCCGTTGGAAGAGCATTGGGTGAAGTCATGGACGACCGGTTTTCACATCATCCTCAAGTTCTTTCGGGCGTTCAATGAGGGTCCTTTCCGAACCTCCGTGGTGTCTCGAGCCATCCCCGAGCCCACTTGAAGACCTCGGGTTAGGTTGACATTGACAACAATATAATAATTGTCGGCTTGAGCTCGAGTCCATTTTCGGCTAAAGGGCTCGGTATTGGGCATGGAAGAAGTCTAGGAAGAAGTCATAAGGGAACAAGAGCAAGCCAAGAGGAGCAAGTTGAAGAATATCATGTTTTTGGGCAAAATTGGACAACAAGAAATGATATGTCTTCACTCTTTTGATTATAACTCTTTCGATATAACTCTGATGACTATGAAATTTGGTGAGCTTATAACACAATCGAGAGTTTTCCATTGACATATTACATGACTAAATCGAAGTTAAAATGAAGAAGTTATGCGCGTTGGAAATTGGCAGATGTCAACAGGCCTCCTGGATGCTGGTAGCGCCTCATATTGTCATCTTGTCCACCCTTTCAGGGTTAGGCGCTGGCAGCGCCTAACCTTGCCGACATTTCTTTTCTTTCTTTTTTCGGCTTTTGTATCCCTCCTCTCCCCACATATATTGTATTGGCTTCTTGAGAAAAACTTAGATAATTGGAATGAAAAGGTTTGGGTATTTGCAAACCCTTTCCTCTCAAATCTCTCTCTCTTTATCCTTGAATGTTCTTGGTGATGGGTTGGAGTACCCCCTTTAGAGCTTATAGTGTAGACTACCTTTTTCAAGCTTGGTGAGGGTTTCAATGGAGTTTCAATGGGTGTTGGTGGCCAAGCCTTTATGCATCTTTTGAACTCTAAGTTCAATCTTGGTGAGTATTCTTTTTAGATTGTCCACATCTTGTCAAGCTTTTGTTGATTTGGTGTATTTGAGATCTAGATCTACTCCATTGTTAGGGTTTGGTTTGTGTTGTGAGTTCTACTTGTGACCATGGGTGATGTTGGTGCTTGTAGTACTTTGGGTTTATTTTTTTACATTTATTGAGTTCCCAATCTTTGATGGATCATTTGGTATCAGAGCTAGGTGTAGAACTCACTTGTTGTATTCAATTTGGGAACCCCCTTCATACCCATTTGTGTTGTTGTTGTGTTGAGTGTGTTTTAGTGTTCAACTTTGGTGCATTGGAGTTGAGATTGATTTATTGTAGTCATATTTTGTTGTGTTTGAAGTTTGGTTGTGATTGAGAATCATTTGAGTGAGATTGACCATTGAGAATTTGGGGTTTTTGGTGAAATTTCTGCGTAGCCATGAAAACTTAAGAAAGTTGAAGGTTGATTTGCTGGGTTTTAATGCTTGGCTATGTGTGGTGAAGCTTATGGAAGTGTTGGTATTGTTTGTACTTTGATTTGGTGCTTGTTTTGCTTTCCCTCTTGTCAGTAACACCCCATTTCCCTCCACAAAATTAGCCTCTCAAAACCCCACAAAAGTCCATAGCTACAAAGAGCCCGAAACCTCATCCGTTCATCTCTTCCTTAGCCCGTTATTTTAGCTCCAAAATATGGACGAGTCGTCTAGTCGAAGAGACAGACTCCACTCTCCCCATTCCAATCCTACTTCCCCACCCGAGCCTACAATTGCTTATCTCATGCAATAAGTTATTGATATGCAAAACCGATTCGAATGTATCCAACAATTGATGGTGAATAGTCAAGGGGCAATCCGACATCAATTGCAAAGCTTGGAAGGGACTCTTAGCAACCTTCAACTTCCACCTTATAGGGAGGATGCAAGAGCACCTCAACGACCCCTTAGGTTAGAAGTGGATCTTCTACCCCTACATCAAGAATTCAACATCGGTCCGTATAGGGGTGGTAGTGTTCCTTCCTGACGAGTTCTTCAACAACAACCTCCACGAGTCACCAGTCCTCCTCCTACAATCCGACCCCACGGTCGTCGTGAACTTGAAGAGGAAGAGTTGAGTGAGGAATCAGATGATACTTCCTATCATGAGGGTCCCAGTATTCGTAGGCCCCTAGACAATTTGAGCGACCTCCGAGTAGATCCTTTTACCTTTGATGGTAGTTCCGACCCCGATGAGTTCCTTGATTGGGTGCATGCTATGGAGAAAATATTTGAACTCAAGGAGTATGATGAGAGGAAGAAATACAACTGCAAGCAAGATCTTATGCCAAAAGTGTTGGAGAATATATCCAGGAATTTCAATTGGTTATGATGCGTTGTGATGTCAATGAAACGTTAGAGCAAATGATGGCGAGGTTTCTCAACGGTCTCGATTACAAAATCGCATCAAAGGTGAAACTCTATGAATATGCCTCCATGGACGATCTTTACAAGCTTGCTACCCTCATTCAGGAGAGAGGGAAGAAGAAGAGGAGTGTGGTAAAATCTTTTTGAAAAGGGTGGATCTTATGCCAAAAGCAACTCATCCTTGGTCAAGAGCCCTCCTCTACCTCCAAGATTCCCTAGGCCTCCCCTACCAACACCGACGGCTCCAAAAGAGCCCTCCAAGAGGTTCGAAGGGAGGAAATGCTTCAAAAAGGAGATATAAAAACTCACTCAAAACTTCATTTTTGTTCCTATGTAGCCATTACATAAACATCAAATTATCAAGTAACCCCTAACTTTATAAGTAGTTTAACCTAAGGGTTCCGATTATCAAATTTCTTTATCCGGTGCTTCATCCAACAATCCAATTTCATGCAATTGGTGTCTAATCAAAAGCAATGACATACATAATCATTGGTAATAGAATGCATTCAAATGAGAATCATACTTGTTCAATCCAAATAAAAAGTTAATTTAGCAAATAACCATCAGGTTCATCCCCAAACTAAAGAAAACTACTCATAAATCATGTTTATAACTACAAAGCTTGTAAAAAATATACTAAAAATCATGTAAATCCTAAGAAGATTAAGAAATATACCAAAAAATTAGGATAATCAGGATGGTAGCTCAGCAAGAAAGACTTTTGGTGTTCAACACTATGTAATTAACATGATCAATCTCCACAACTTAAACTTTCTCTCTCAAACTTCGATTATGAAGGAAATGTGAATATGGATGGTGATTAGGTGATGATAAAGATAATGGATGGCGATCGATGGGTAGTTGATGGATGATGAACTCACCAAAACCCATAAATATATAACAAAAATGGCTTGGAAACGATAAAATTCCAAAAGTCACGAACAACATGGACCGTGCCTGGGCAATATAGTCCATGGCTGGGTCAACATGACCCGTGTCCCTAAGATTACGATCCGTGTCTCTCAGTTTTCTCAAATTCTGCAGCTGTTGTCAAGGGCACGGCTCGTGGGAACCACTTCAACACCCGTGTTGAGATTGATTATGAGCCAAATAAGACTTGGGCCTAGCTTTTGGGCCTAGATTTTGTGTCTGGGAGTGATCCAATCTCTGCCTAATTCCTTCATCTCATGATCATAACTCGGATATTTTGACTCGGTTTTGCTCTGTTTGCATTCATATCTTCACGAATTTCTAGCAAAACTTACGAAACTAACCAATCTCTTAGATGTCCGTTATCCACAAACTACAATAATTTTTATAAGAAAATCCTTTTTTCATCGAATATATCAAAATATCAAATGAAATTTATTTTTCCAAAGAAACTATTTTTCTAGAAAGAAAAGACTTTCACTTAACCCAAATACAACCTAAGACAAAAATACATCTCAAACACATGTATGTTATTTGGTCTCTAGTTAAAAATTGAATGTATCTCTTTGTGATTGAGATTACGTCTAGAACAACTTGTTATATATAAATTAATTGGGGGAACACAATTCAAAAATATAATAGAAAAAATTATATTCGTTCATGTAATTAGGAGTGTTAGGACAAGATAATCTTGAAATGTTGTAGAAGCGAATGATACCCAGTTTGACCTTACATTTATAAGGATATTTCATTTACAACATCTTATTTTGGACACTGATTACCTCTCTTTTATTCAGATAATTTAATAGTCTAGCTACCTTATTACTTTGATTTTGTCATTGATGAGTTGATTCATTATAGTTGTTTGTTTAGATTTTGTGACTAGCTAGTAGCTAGATTCATGTGAAGATCGAGGAATGAGAATTCAACATGTCATCACATGATATCTAGTGAGGTATAGCAAGTATATATGGTTGAAAATTTATCATTCTTCAATGTCAAGCTATGTATATTTGGACATTTTGTCTTATAATAAAAAAAATTTCTTTACCTTAAAAAAGCAACGTGTATTGAAGTTTTCATACAATTTTTTTAATCTCTAGAAATTGAAATTTTATAAATTGACAAATACAATTTTGAGAATATCTTTGGGTGTAATTCTGCTCACAAATAAGAGGTGAAAAGAAAATCCTAGTATTTTCGATTAGAATCATTCATTTTATTTCCGGTCTGAAAACTATAGATACGAATGAATAAATGTACGTAGCCAAAAGATTCCAGTCAATTGCTAATTGGGTGATTCATATATGTTATCTTGTATAACACTTCAAATAGCAACTCTTTCCGCAATGCATTGATTGAAGTTTTCAAGAGACAAGCTTTTGTGAGTTGTGACGAGTACAATTTTCCTTGGTCTACCCCAAAATCCTATTCATCTTTTCTATTTTGCTAATGTTCTCTTGTACGGTGCAGTGCGGTGGATTACCACAACTCGTCATACCACTCAATATTCTTCCACATTTTCTTATATCCCCATACCAAACTTTACCATAATCATTTTTTTTTTCAAAGAATGCAACTAACTATATATCACCGAGCAAAAAGAATACAAAGATTCGCGGGAAAGATCCCACGTCCCTATCTCATATCAATTACAATATCAATGATGCTCCTATACTTTCTCCTATGCTGAGTAAGAACAAGAACTCTACTTTTTACATCATCTAAAAGATTGGAGGTCATGAGACTCCCCGTCCTTCCATGTTTCCCATGCGCTCTATTATTCCGATCCCACCGGATGTGATAAATATAGGCACAAAAGATGGACCTAAGGAGATGTTTTCTATCCTTCAGCCCATCATGCTGCCAGATGACTTCAACCCAGTCAGCAATCGTGGAGTTCAACTCTAAAACACTTTATCATAATCATTACTTTTCTCTCTCCTCACTTTTCTTCTCTAATTTTCACATTTTCACTCCTCACTCACTACATCAACCATACTTTACACAAATTTTGCCATACTATTCCACAACTTACCGCATTTTTTACAATTTCATCACACCACACCACATCACGTCATTTCTACATCTTACCAACTGCACAAAAGAACATGACCTTAAGTAGCAAGTCAGAGAAAAGAAATTCTGCAATTGTTAGAGCTTGTAGCTACTATATACAAACAACAATAATAAATTTTATATGGTAGCAGACTAGCAGGTGGGCGGAATAGGTAAGATAACATAGATAAATTTGGATAAAATGTGTGAGATAAAGTGTGGTAGGAGGAGAAAGTGATTATCCTACAACTCAAATTCTTAAATTTAGGTCCCGTTCTTTAGTGCGGCTAGCAGGTTGCGATGCAACACCGCACCACAACTTTCCATATTCCACTACAACCCACTGCAACCCACCACAATCTACTTTTTTCTAATCTAATTTATCTTTTTATTAAAAATTAAACTTTCCATATTGCACTACAACTTTCCCCAACCCACCACAATCCACTAGAATTTTTCCCAACCTACCACAATTCACGACATTTCCTCCACACTCGCACCGCAACCGGTTGTAATATTTCAGTCTTGTTTATTTTAAAATCATAATTTATATTTCTAAATGTATTTCAACTTAAAGTATCAAACAGAGATATAAAACCGTGGTAGACTCTGTAGACCTGGATTCGTCATTTTTTCTGCAAGAAATTTCTCATGCATTGTTGGTTGCCCCATTTGACCCGTTCCTCTCTTCTTCTCATAATAACTCAAGACAATGACTAATTGAAAAGTACTAGTCATAATAGTATGAAGACTGTGAACGTTCATCACGACAAATTGAAAATTCTTAACTCATAAACACACGCCGTTGAAAAATAGGAGAAAATATAGATACTACTTTTTGATCTTATCTATCACTGTCAATCATGTGTTAGTCAAATTTTGAAAACTATTCAGTATATATAAACATTGTATTATATAAATGTACTATCATTAAATTCATTGTGAAAAATATTACATAGAAATATATTTTTGCAATCTTTAATAAAAATTTGTGTGAGAAATTATTAGTCACACAACGATATTGGAGACTGTATTATATTACCTCCATCACAAAATATTTATCCATTATTCTTTTTTTGGATGTCCTAAAATAATGTTCACTTGTTTATTGAAATTATTAAAATACACTTAGACCCTGTTCTTTAGAGAGGTAGAATTAAGTTAGGTAAAATAAGATTGATAAAGAAAGGAAAGGTAAAAAAATAATCTGTGGCAGGTAAGTTAGTAGTAAACTAAATATAATTTTATTATTAAATTCTGAATTTTTTGAAGAAAGTAAAATGATATTGGTTTGAGTGTTCTTTTTTTAAAGATAAGATAAGGTAAGTAAATAGTAGGATACACCTAATTTACCATTCTAGAGAACATGATTTTACTTTAAATAAAGTATTTAAATATAGGAGGAAAAAGTTTAAATATTAATTTTTGAATGTAAAACAAATGATACTATTGATATTTTATTGTAAATTGAAATTAAGGCCCTGTCTTTTTTTTTTTTTTTTCCTGTGCGGTGGCTTATTTGCGGTGCGGTTATCGTATGGTATGGTACAATATAGTTGGTGTGGTGAGATATGATTATTTGTGGTTAAAATGATTCATGCAATAAATGGGTAGGTGCATCTCATAAAAGGGAAAAATAGTGGTGAGAAAATTGTGCTTATTATACTAAATTGTAGTTGGTGTGAGTCCAAAAAAGGAAAAAAAATGTGAGGAAAGAATAAAGTGAGAAAAAAGAAAGTTATATTTATAATAAACAGGTGTGATTATTTAAAATTAATTAATGTAAAAAAATGTAGTTAATTTATGATACCAAATAAAAGAACAGGATCCCAAGTTTGACAAGTATTTTAATTGTAATATTTTTAAAACACAACAAGCATTTATTAACGAGCTACAAATTAAATGAGGGTATGATGATAGGAGTTTTCTCTTGTTGTGTAAAGCATTTATAAACCACATCTCTTTACTACACTTCACTTATTTCTACTACACTTCACCAAATCACAACACAACACAATCATTACCAATATATCTCTTTACTTTTCTCCTCTACTTTTCATATTATCTCTTCTTACTTACCGCATTTACCATAATTCTCACCACAATTCACCACAATTCACCATATTTTTTCAAATTTTACCGCACTGCACCATTACCGCACCGTAACCAACCCTATAAAAGAACGGGGCCTTAGTATTTCTTATGATTTTTGACATTATTTTTTAATAGTAAACATTAGTTATTAATTATAAGAAGCTTGGGATGCGTCAGCTGCGTCAATGAATACAAAAAATACCTTAATTGAATCAACCCTTTTCATCAAATTTATTTTAAGCATTTTGTTTAAATACAAAAAGATAATAAATAAAAGTATAATTTTATATAATTTATGTGATATTATACTTATAAAATTCAATGATAACATTTAATTTTATCTTAATATATAATAATATATAATTTTAATGATAGGATAGGATAGGACATTTAAGAAGTGTTTTATCCTAATATTAATACTACCTCCATCCCAAAATTATGTCTAGTTTGATCAATTTTGACAATATATTTATATTAACTTATTTCAATTAAATTTATAAAATTTTTATCTTATAACAATATTTAGGAACATAACTTTCCAATGTTGATGGTTTCATACTATAAATCGCTACAATTTATAACTAGTCTCTAATATCCCGTGCGATGCACGGGTAAATTTTCAGTAATATTTTACGTTATTTATTTTCTAGAGTAATTTTATATTAATTATTAACCCAATCTAATAAAAATATTTTTATGGAATAAACTATCATTTGAGTTGATTTTATTTCATAACCATGACAACTATGGATAAATACTTTAATTTTATTTTTCTTCATAAGAAGGATGTTTATTTTTTGAAAAAATTGTTACGACAACTGACAATTCTAATTTTTTATTATTTTTCATTTTATATTTGTGGCTTTTAAACTCTTTTTTAACATTTTAATCTATACTTATTCTAAGTTCTTATTCTTTTTTTGGTAACATATAATTTGAATTTTTTTATTGTTAAAAATATATATAGTACGTTTCAATGAAAACTTTATTTTCTAAGATAGTTATTAAAAAGAATACGAAACAATAGTATACTTTTTCATGAAAATTTTACTTTAATATCTATTATTATATTTCATTTATGAGGTTCTGGTCATAATATTATAATAATAAATTGATGGAAGGAAAAGTAAAAATTACCCTAGTTTTGTATTAGATATTATATTGCTAATTTATGTATGTATGACTTTATGTATTTCTTTTTCTTTTTTGAAAAAATTTAAAATGTTGTAATTGTGTATGCATTAACTTATATATGATTTTAGGTATTTCTTTTTCATTTTTATTAATATTATATTTATGAATGTAGTAATAAATTATGTAGGTTTGGAATTTACGCTGTGAAATTCAACAAATCTTCTAAATGGTTTCTTTTAGGTTCGGATTTTTCTTAAGAGGTTGTGTTTTAATATATTTAATAGATTAATTATTAGTCAAAATTTGTCAAAGTGGACATTTATTTTGAGACCAAAAGTATCATTTTCATTTTCGTTAAATGAGAACGACGTTACCGACCGAATACGTACACGACAACTAATAGGGAAATGATAAAAGTCTTGTGCAAGACACATATTTTGTGTCTTGTCATTATAGAAAACCTATATATTTGTGAATTAAATTGGAAAAAAGTTACATGATTGACTTCTATAACTATAATAATATATATAAATTGTATAAAATCACACTTTTATCCATATTTTTAAAAATTTACAAAAAAGCGTCTGAAATATGCCCAACGGATGGGGTTCATTCGTTAGGGTGTCAATTTTAATTGTTGGCGTAGCCAATACATTCCAAGCTTCTTATAATTGATAATTAATAATATCTGTCAAAAAAATTGGAGTTAAAAACGATAATAAGTATTGATTTTATAAGGGAGAAGACATTTAAGGAGTGTCTTGGGGCAAGACACTTATGATCACCCTCAATTAAATTCTGACTAGTCCGACTCGAAAATAGAAAGTCATCTCTTTCCATTTTTATTCTTTTAAAACAACACAATACGTATCATATAACAATCACGATCTGCTAGTTCCAAGTTGGCAGCAGATCAACCGGAGATGGCTGTAGCAGTGAACTCAAGTTTCTTAATTTCTTTGCTTTTTACAGTTACGCTCGTACTGATTCCAAAATCAAAAGCAGCTCCCTCATACCGGGACAGTGCTTGCTCAAACACCACCCTATTCAATTCCAACAGTGAATACCAAACCCATCTCCAAACCGTGTTCAATTCTCTCTCGACCAACTCCACTGACGCCTCGGGCTTTTCTACGGCCTCCTCCGGCAACAGCTCAAATGGTGAGACGGTCTACGGGCTATTCCTCTGCCGGGGTGACATCAACTCAAGCAACTGCCGAGAGTGCGTTACCACGGCGGTCTCTGATCTACAGCAAAAATACTGCCCCAAAGCAAAAGTGGCCGTTATTTGGTACGACGACTGCATGGTCAGGTATTCTAATCAATCCTTTTTCGGCCAAATGCAGACATCTCCTAACGGCATCTTAGTCAATACCCAAAACGTGATGGGGAACTTGACGCACTTCACCGAAACTGTCCGAGAGATGATGAATAACGTTTCCTCTGAAGCAGTTAACGGCAGTGGGTCGCGTGGGAAGAAATTTTTCGCCACAGAAACGACGGTATATAATAGCTTTACGGTTTACGGTTTGGGACAGTGTACACAAGATTTGACCAACAGTGACTGCTCCCAGTGCTTGGGAATCGCCAATACTCAGCTGGGAAGTACCGAGGGAGAACAGGTGCTGTTTCCTAGCTGTAACATCCGCTATGAAATCTACCAATTCTTTTCTTTGCCTGCGCCCCCACCAGCGCCCATGCCCGTTAATACCACGGGCTCGACTACTTCTGTTACTCAACCTCATCATCGTAAGTTGTCCATGCATGCATGCAGTAGTTTTAGTTTTTAAATGTTTTACCTGTTCTTTCATTTAGGAGTATGTAATCTGATTGTAATTGGTCTATTTTGGGAATGTTGAAGGTGAACTAATTAATCAAATAAGAGCCCATCATGGTACTTTGGTGATGATTAGTTAAGAAGTTGATTAATATAATTTGTCACAAAACTTACCCTCATCTGCAGAAGGCACATCGGGATGCCATGAGATAGGGATACAATGGGTTGGACTAGTTACTATTGTGAAAAAAAAATATGCAGGAGCTGAGCATGGGTCTCAATATCCCATTTAACATTTTCTTTCATTGGGGATGTTTAGAAATTGAAGCTTTATATATGTGTACGATGTACATGATGAATATATGCAGCTGAGTACAAATATGCAATTATGCAGGGAAGAAGTTATCAACTGGCGTGATCGTTGCCATTTTTGTTCCCTCCGTGATAATCATAGTAGTTTTACTTGTCTGCGCTGCTTTCCTCATCAACAAGAAAGCTAACAAGTATGATGGTGAAACAGTTCAAACAGGTAAGAACGATGCTAGGAAAACTTTGGGAACGAAAAAGACGGAAAAGGGATACATCTGACTGTTGTTTCATATGTTCCTCTTTAATGATCCCTTGTTATGTTGTGCGTTTTAGGTGAAGATTTCAGTGCCTTTGAGTCATTCAATTATGATTTGGGTACTCTTCAATCTGCAACAAATAACTTTTCCGATGAGAATAAATTAGGTGAAGGTGGATTTGGTTGTGTTTACAAGGTAACCCCCTTTGCCCTTTTCTTTAAGCAGCCTTGTTTAGAGGTTAATTACTGTCAATGGCAAGGGCAGTCATGCTAGTGCATAAGTGGAACGTCTATTTCGATTCCTACAGGCACAGATATCTGGTACTCTACATGTGCATATATATATAATGCAAGATTAGTTGCTAATTAGTGTGAGGTTATAGGGTCAGTTGTAAGAAATCATAATGATACCTTGTTATCTTTCTACAGCATTGTGATCTATAGCTCGTCATAATGAGAACATGGTATGGACCGTACGTATAGTCTTTTGAAGCTTTTCATAGAATCTTAAAACTGTCCACTTCTTATAGTTTCTTATAGGTAATAGCTTGTATCTCACGTTCCCATAATAAATAAATCTTAACATGAATATTGAAGGGAACTATTGTTAATAAGTTATACTCATCTCCCACATCCCTCCATGACCAATTGCTCCTCGATCTATCTGCCTAACTTCACCAGTAGCCAATTTGGGTAATGATGAAGTACTTCTATTGGTTATGAGTTATGACTTACTACTCCTCGATCTGCCTTCCCTTTCACCCAGCAATTCTCCCATCAAAATCAATGGAAACGCCCGGGTTCTTTGGATTGGTTAAAATCAGGTTTAAATGAATTGGATTGGATTGGTTTAGATAATTTTTTTGGGAAATTGTGTTTTTGTTTTTTGGGGAATTATATAAGGTTTGAATAAATTTGAATAGGTTTGGATTGGATTGGATAGTTGAACCAATTCAAAGAATATGGTCGAATTTCGCTTGAACAATATTAATGAAATCCAGTCAATAATTTTCCCTGTTTTATTGATATTGGTGCCACTTTTGAAACCTAATTGTAGCTGCAGAGACTGAATCGGTGTTATGTAATGTAATCTAGAAAATTTATTCCAGTTAAGTAAGAGAACTGTATCCATACTTGGTTATGTTTAAATTAGGTATAATTAAATTATTTTACTTTCTGATATCTTCTTATAATTTAATTAGTGAAGATTCTAATAATATTCCTAATTAAAAAAATCTGAAATTATTAATATGACTTTTATTTGTCGCCCTTAGGGGACATATAGCAATACCGTAAATCAATTAAAGCTTAAAGTTTGTTAAAAGGAAATGGAAAAAATGCTCTTTTTAACAGGCTACCGAAAACTTGGATATAAATTCTCTAGTCAACAACATTCTATATATCCTCCCCTCCCATGTAGGGAAAGGGGAGTAGAGGAGAGTGAGTTAAAACAGCATTTTACGATTGATTTTGCATCTGATTATAGGGAACATTACCAAATGGGTGTGAAATAGCAGTGAAGAAGCTATCTATGCACTCTGGTCAGGGTGTGGCAGAGTTTGTGAATGAAGCGTCCTTGGTTGCAAAGCTCCAGCACAGAAATTTGGTGAGACTCATTGGATTTTGTTTGGATGGAAAGGAGAAGTTACTCGTATATGAATATGTACCCAACAGAAGCCATATAAGTTCCTTTTTGGTAAGCACATCTATAACTTACATGAATATATGCATGCAAGTATATATTTCTTAATGTTGGCTTTGTCTAATTATATATGGCATACACAGATCCGGAAAAGCGAAGGAAACTGAGCTGGGAATGTCGCTACAAAATTATATGTGGCATTGCACGAGGAATGCTTTATCTACATCAAGATTCGCAACTAAAAATTATACATCGTGATCTAAAAGCTGGCAACATCTTGCTAGATGCAGACATGAATCCGAAAATTTCTGACTTTGGCATGGCAAGAATATTCGGTCTTGATCAAACTCAAGCAAATACAGAAAGAGTTGTTGGTACATAGTGAGTATAATTTAAAGTACCTACCTTATTAGTTAAAACATCCAATTCTTTGTTTGTTTAACGCATGTGCAATAATGCTTTCTTGTGTAGTGGTTACATGTCTCCTGAGTATGGCATGCATGGGATGTTCTCTGTCAAATCTGATGTCTATAGTTTTGGCATATTAGTTTTGGAGATTATAAGTGGTAAGAGAAATAGTTCCCTCGAAGAATCACTTTACGAGGATCTTCTCGACTATGTAAGTGTGCATTATGTTGCCCTTGTCCTATCTCCAATTTCAAAAGTACTTACATTTAACTTTCTTGCTTAATATGAAATTCTCAGGCATGGCAAACATGGAGGGATCGAGCGCCCTTAGAGTTCGTGGATTCAACCATAAGGGACTCGTGTTCAACCCATGAAGTGATGCGGTGCTTACATCTTGGCTTATTATGTGTTCAAGAATCAATAGACATGAGGCCTACCATGGGAAAAATAGTTCTTACGTTGGATAGTTACTCAGTTACTCTCCCAATGCCCCAACAGCCAGGCTTAATTGTGAAGAGTAAACTGCAATCAAACTCTGCCGGAGCAAACAGTTCAGATCAGTCATCTGGAAAGTTGATGCCTTGGTCAGCAAACGACATCACAATATCTGAAGTTGACACGAGGTAATATGCATGTGTAGCGGGGGAAATCCAAAAAGAATAAGAGCGTTGCAGACATTACGCTAAGCGTTTTTCGTTTATGCTGAGATTAGCAAAGGGAAATGGCAACTTCTATCTACCAAATAGTGAGACGTAGACACAAATCCTTGTCAAATTAGGACCTAAAATATAAATAAGCGAACCATTGTTGATGTTGATATAAAGTATTTTACTTATTTCACATAGTTGATATATATTCTTCGATCCCCACACCTAGAGCTGGGAAAATCTGACCCGACACGATTACCGACTCGAAACCGACACGAAATTAAATGGGTTTGGATATAGATTTTCAACCCGTTTAGTTAAATGGGTTAACACGGTAAACCCGTTTAAATAATTGGGTTAGGTTTGGGTCGAGAATATCGACACGAAAAATGACACATTAAACCCGTTTAATAATTAGGTTAGTGAGAAAATCGACATGAAAAATGATACATTTAATCCGTTTGAGTAAGATAATGTTTTTTACTTTTGCTTGGGCTGATTATGTATTGTTTAGCAAAACTTTAACTTGGGTTATGATAAATATTACAGAAACCCTAAAGAAATGAGTTGGTAGATAATAAATAAATGATCGAAACATTTGCATTTTTGTCTTCCTAAGTTTATGATTATTATATAATATATGTTTGTTAAGCGGTAAATATATCAATCGAAGCTGACCTGTATAACTCATTTAATTAAATGGGTTAGATTAAGGTCGACACGTTTATTTGATAAACGGTCCAAGTCAAAGAATTTCAACCCGTTTATTAAAGGGGTAGGTTTCAGGTTTGGGGTTCTTCAACCCGTTCAACTCCAACACGAACACGAAAATGACACGACACGATCTATTACCCAGCTCTACCCACACCTTTCATGCATTAAATTGAAATTTTCTTATACGTCAATCAATCAATCATAAAATATACCCTCTCATTTGAAATATTAGGGTGTTCATTTATATCAGTTGTGATGCTCTCTGAAATCCTAATTATATATAAATGTTTCAGTTATTCTTACCATTAGTTTCATGTAGATTTATGACCATTTTTTTTTGTTATATTAGGATAAGTATTTATCATCATATTCAGTGTTAATCAACACTATTCTCTACTAATGTTTGATGTGTCTTTTCTTACATTTCTGTCATCTTTCAATTCCTTATCTCGATCACACCTAACATAGTGTTATACGATATTGTCAACAAAGTTTTTCTCAATGTGTATCAAATTAGGTTGTGTGGAACCATGTTATCCTTCCAATAAGTCAACTTTCGAAAAATACTTTACTTCTTCCAATTATGCCTTTTTTCATTAAACCCAGGGACTATATTAATGTCGCCAGTGGTAGTCCCCTTTGGGAAGTGCTTCACCTCCTCGTATATTTCATGATCATTTTTTCGACATGGGGTATAGTTCTATCAAGACAAATGTTCCCCTTTTTGAAATGCCTTTCGGTTTTTCCTCCACGTATCACCCTTTTCAAGAGATGATGAAGCTTTCCTCCCATGCTTCAGGCGCATGGCGTTCATCCCTCCTTGCAAACAGGACAAACCATGCCCCCGTATATGCTCCACCTAGAAAGCATGTTAAGGGCTGGAAAATCATTCATTGTCCACATCAAGCTGCTCTTATGTTGAAATTCTTTCTTCTGGAGATGTTGTACGTTTCAACCCAAACCTATAAGCGTTGAAGTTCATTCACTAGGGTCTGGAGGAAGACACCAATTTTGTGTCTTGGGTACTTCGGACCTGGAATAATGCATGTCAAGAACATATACGGGTTGTCATACACAATTCAGGAGGCAAGTAGTAAAGAGTGACTACAACCATCCATATCGAATATGAATTCCCATTTTGCTTGTATGGGCAAAACCCATACATTGACTGATTGGTTGCGCTGTTATATGATAACTACTTAGCTTGTTTACCCCGGCGAGTCACCATACGCATCGTTACTAAACATAGACAACCTTATAATTAGACGTTATATATAATATACTTTAATAAATTAGATTTTATAATTTGTTTTAATTTTTAAATAATAATAATTAAATTTTAATAAATTTTGTTACATATATATGTACCTGATTAATTAAACTCATTATATTTATTAAAAGATAAACTTATTCAAATTAATAAGATAGTTAGTTAACCAGTTGGCTATATGTATAATTTGTGTAAATCTTACCTAATTATTTCTATATATAATTATAGAGGTTTAATTTGATTTGAAATTTTTATATAATTAATAAAATTATAAACTCGCAAAATATACATTAAAAATTGGTCTCAACTAATTATATCTCAATCAAAAACAACAAAGATTAATATTGTATTAAATCAAAAATTGTAAATTTACACAACTACTCCAAAAGAAAATTAAAAATCGGTTTCCGCAACACAATATGGACACCCAACTTTTACATTCGAAAGGTGATGAGCATGACCTTAAACTCACACCCTCTCTTGAGTAAATACAAACAATAAAAAGTACTACCTCCGTCTCATATTATTTGTCCATCCAACTATATTTAAAAATCTAATGATCATAGGAAATAGAGTGAAAAATATATAATGTATCAAAATTGCCCTTACTTTTCTCATGTGAAGAAAAATAAAAAAGAAACAAAAGAATATTTATTAGGGATATAATAGGAATTACAATCATTAGAATTATAAAATAGACAAATATTTTGGGACAAGAGAGTTAGGCAGATGAACAAACAATTTGGGACGGAGACAGTAGGAGAACTGAAATTAATTATGGGACAGTGGGTGTATTGGTTTGAAATTGAGAACTCACACTGATTCGCATGAACTGTCAGAAACTCACGCTGATTGGTGTGAAAATTAATCAAAGTTACCTACGCTAGCTGATTGGTCTGAGAATTAAAAAGACTCACGCTTTTTTTTTTCCTTTCACATTTTCTTTTCTTTGAATATTGTCTCCTTCCCATATTATTTGTCACTATAGACATGATCGAAAACCCAAAAAAATATCCAATCTACATTAATATATCTCATTGAAAATGTGAAAATATTGAATAAAATGGTGAATAAAAAAAAGAAAATGTAAATAAAAAAGAAAATGGATGAAAAAGATGTAAATAATAATGTTAGTTTGATATATTATTTATTAGTATGTTATTGGAATTATAAAATGACAAATATTATGAGAAAAAAAGTTAATTAAAATGAACAGATATTATAAAAAAAAGTTAATTAAAATACCATATTCTGAAAAAAAAGTTAATTAAAATGACAGATATTATGAAAAAAAAGATAATTAAAATGACAGATATTAAAATGGCAGATATTATGAGGAAGTACCATATTCTCAAATAAAATCGTGAGTTTTTGATTCGCTAATATATATAGGGACAATGATAACCATCTTGACTCAAGATGATTCTTAACCATCTTAAATTGATCATATTTCACATTTTTGTAACTTTTATTAATAGTTTCTTTAATAATTATATATATTTATCAATTATAATAATATAATACTTATTAGCTAGGTCAAAAAATATAATAATACCCTAGTTTTATCAATTATAGTAGAAAATACACATTTTATACATAGTTTTATATTTATGAAATAAATATAAATAATTAATTAATTTTAAATTATTTATAAGTTGTAGTAACCATGAAAATAATGAAACATACCTTTAGAATGATTTAAATACACTTACATTTAACTTTATTAGTGATTTAGAAAAAATGCAAGATGGTTAAGAACCATCTTGCGTCATGTAAGGCTCAGATACCCTTGTGAGGCTCTGATACCACTTGTTAGAGAAAATAGTAGCAAGGTAACAGCGGAAGCAAAATAAATCGAAATTGAATTGAGATGATGAAAATTACGACAAAATTCAGGAACAAAATAAGAGGAGCGATAAAAGAACACAACCACAAGGTTTACGTGGGAAACCGAAGAACTCGGAGAAAAACCCACGGACGGCGACAACCAGAAAAATAATCCACTATGAGAAAGAAGGAGTACAACCCGATCACTATCACAGGGTGTCATGCGATCTACAACAGAGGAGATTACTATCACCATCTCTCTCATTCACAGCTCACAATCTTTCTCTCTCGGGATACAATTGGGATCGAAAATATTGGTGAGACCTTTTTCCCTCTCAATATTTTCTCCCTCTCTGATTCTCTATAACTCGATCATTGTTCACCAGCGTCTTGACGAATGCGCGCACGTGCGTGGCGGCCGTGAAATAAAGTGGAGAATACTGAACCCTATTTATAGGAAAAACTCTCTATAAACCTAACTTGACTCCCACTTCAATTAGATTTAAAATCTAACACAATCAGGAAACCCAACATATTAAGGAAACCTAAATAATATCCTAATACAATTAGAAAACAAATAAATGCGGGATCAAGAGATTTAGTGATTTTAGAACACTTTCCTAACACGTCAAGATGTTTATCATTTTCGTATAGACACACTAGTTAATGGTTCCTTCTAGTAGTTACCACCAAATATGACCATCATCATTTCCCTTAAATTTGTTATTCACATTACCCGGTTGCTCCCTTAGACCCGTTTCTATCTTCTTTTCATAAGTCTAGATGATGACAACTTGAAAAGTCCTAGTTACAATAAATTAATAATATGAAGACTTTAAGCGTTGATCATGATACATGGCAAGCAGAAAATTCTTTGTTGAAAAACACGTTGGAAAAAATTGCAAGAGAGAATATAGATAGTGCTACAAAACAGCCCAATTAGACTCAGTTGACTTGAAAATCAAAGCCATTTATAACTTTTTTAAAGAAATTAACAAATAAAAACAGGGACACATATCAGAGTTGACTTGAAAATCAAAGTCATTTAATTTGTAACTTTATTTTTCTTAGAAATTTTTTAAACTAAAACAGGGATACATAGCAGACTCGAGTTGAAAATTAACGTCATTTGTAATTCTATTTTTTGAAAAAATTATTGAATTAAAACAGGATACACATCATACGTTTATCACCATCCGCTCGTTCCAAATCAAGAGCAGATCAACGGGAATGGCTGCTGCAGTTACACTCTTGGTTTCTTTCCTGATTATGTTCATACTGATTCCAAATTCAAAAGCAGCCCCCTCATACCGGTACAGTATTTGCCCAAACACCACCCTATTCAATCCCAACAGTGAATACCAAACCAATCTCCAAACCGTGTTCAATTCTCTCTCGACCAACTCCACCGAGGCCTCAGGCTTCTCCACGGCATCCTCCGGCGATAGCTCAAATGGCGAGGCAGTCTACGGGCTATTCCTCTGCCGAGGTGACATCGACTCAACCGGCTGCAGAGATTGTGTCACCAAGGCGGTCTCTGATCTTCAGCAAAAGTACTGCCCGGGAGTAAAAGTGGCGTACATTTGGTACGACGAATGCATGGTGAGGTACTCTAATCAGTCCTTTTTCGGCCAAATGCAGCAAACTCCATCCACGCGCTTATGGAATGTCCAAAACATGACGGGGAACTTGACCCACTTCACTGAGATGGTGGGAGAGATAATGAGTAATGTTTCCGCCCTGGCTGTTAGCGACAGTGGGTCGGGTGGCAAGAAATATTTCGCTACAGATAGCAAGGCGTATGGTTACTTTCAGACGGTTTACGGTTTGGGACAGTGCACACCGGATTTGAGCGTCGCTGATTGCGCTCAGTGCTTGGCAGGTGCCATTGCTCAGCTGCCGGTTAGTCATGGAGGACGGACTTTGTTCCCTAGCTGTAATGTTCGATATGAAAGCTACCCATTCTACTTTTTGTCATCTACACCACCGCCTTCTCCTGCACCTCCTGTGCTGGTGAATACGACGGCAACAACCACTTCTATCACCAGACCACCTCATCATGGTAAGGCATCTGCATTTTGTACTTCATATAGCATGGTGGTCGTAGCCCTCCAACCTAATTTCTACTGATCTTTCATTTAGGAATATGTAATTTGATTGTAATTGGTCTTTATGTTTCGAAAACAAAAGGTAAATTAGTTAAACATGAGTCTGTAAGGTACTTTAGTGATGACTAAGGAGTTGGTTAGAAGAGTTGGTAAGAGCACATACTGCTGTGCTCCTTATATGTTTGTATGATGTACATGAATGTAGCTGAGAACAAATATGCACTGATGCAGGAAAGAAGAAGTTATCAGCTGGCGTGATCATTGGCATAGTTGCTCCCATCGTCATAATCATAGTAGTGTTAGCTGCTTTTCTCATAAAAAGGAAAGCTAAGAAGTATGATGCTGAAACAGTTGAGACCGGTAAGAACAAAGAAAACGTTCCCTTTAGTCATTGTCTCTACATTTGACTGAAGTTTCGTACCTTCTATTAATGATTTCTTGTTACGCTGTGCAATTTAGGAGAAGATTTCAGCGCCTATGAGTCACTGAATTATGATTTGTGTACTCTTCGATCTGCGACAGATAATTTTTCAGAGGAGAACAAATTAGGTGAAGGTGGATTTGGTTGTGTTTACAAGGTAATCACGTTTTCCCTTTTTCTTGAGCAGCCTTGTTTAGAGATCAAGTAGCCTGAGGCTGATACGATGTTTGCTAAAGGAACTCATGCTAGTGAATAAGTTAAAATATGAATTCCCATTCTTCACCCCTATATCTAGACGACACGAATCTATATAATGCAGGATTAGCTGCTAACTATATGAGGTTAATATTTTAGTTGTGACAAGTTATGATAATCTGTAAGGAGTTACATATAGCAATAGTTGCTTTTCTTTTAGCTAGAGCTTCTTACAGAAATGTCTATAGGTCCTCATTACCCGAACATTGTATCGACCTTTGAAGCTATTAATAGCATCTTAAAACTGCCCATGACTTTTTAAAGTTTCCTATAGGTTATATCTTAGACATACAACTGGAAACAGAATTTGACAAATGATTTTGATCCTAATTACTTAGGGAAAATTACCAAATGGGTATGAAATAGCGGTGAAGAAGCTATCTATGAACTCCCGTCAAGGTGTTCAAGAATTTAAGAATGAAGCCTCGTTGGTTGCAAAGCTTCAACATCGAAACCTGGTGAGACTTATGGGGTTTTGTTTGGATGGAGAGGAGAAGCTACTCGTATATGAATATGTACCCAACAAAAGCCTAGATATTTTTCTTTTTGGTAAGCATGTGAATAACTAATTAATGTGAATAATATATACATAGAAGTATCTCTTAATCTTGTTTTGTCTAATTAATTAAGATGCATACACAGATCAAGAAAAACGAAGGCAATTGAGTTGGGAACGTCGCTACAAAATTATAAGTGGCATTGCACGAGGGATGCTTTATTTCCATCAAGACTCTCAACTGAGAATTATACATCGTGATCTAAAAGCTAGCAACATCTTGCTAGATGCAGACATGAATCCAAAAATTTCAGACTTTGGCATGGCTAGAATATTCGGTCTTGATCAAACTCAAGCAAATACAGAAAGAGTTGTTGGTACATGGTAAGTATAATTTAAATTAAAGTACCCTATTTGTTAAAACATCTATCTATTTGTTTGTTTAACAAATATGCAATAATGTTTTCTTGTGTAGTGGTTATATGTCTCCTGAATATGCAATGCATGGGATGTTCTCAGCCAAATCTGATGTATATAGCTTTGGCATATTGATTTTGGAGATTGTAAGTGGTAGGAGAAATAGTACCTTTGAAGAAGCACCTTATGCGGATCTTCTCAATTATGTAAGTATGCATTGCCATCATCCTATGTTCCGTTTCAAAATGACCACACAATGCTTAATTGCTTAAACTGAAATTCTCAGGCATGGAAGAAATGGAGGGACGGGGTTCCCTTAGAATTTGTGGATCCAACCATAAGGGACTCGTGTTCAACGCATGAAGTGATGCGATGCTTACATCTTGGCTTATTATGTGCTCAGGAAGCCATAGACATGAGACCTACCATGGGAAGAATAGTTCTCACATTGGATAGTTATTCAGTTACTCTCCCATTTCCCCAACAGCCAGGCTCAGTTATAAAAAATAGAGCGCAATCAAACTTTGTTGAAGCAAATAGTTCAGATCGATCCTCTACCAAGTCGATGCCCTGGTCAGTGAATGACATCACAATGTCTGAAGTTGATGCCAGATAACATGTACGAGCGGTGGATAAAGTTCAAGAAGAGAACCGACCTCATGCTAAGCATTTTTCGTTAATGATCCTACTTACAAAGGAAAATGACGACTTTTATCGTATCAAATACTGAGATGTATTGATACAAATTACTTTGTTAGTGCGTAAAACTTTACTTATGTATGTGCGGTCAAATCGATGAGGTATTTTACTTTTTGTAAAGAAGTTGATTGAGATTCTATCCCTTCCCTCCTTTGTGAGTGCAATCAAATGAAGCTTACTTATACCTCAATCAATCATACAACCTTAACCCTTCCATTATTAGGGTATTGAATTATAGTGCTTGTGATCTTTCTGAGAAATCATTATTAGAACATGTGCAATGGTAGAAACTCATTCCAATCAATCTATTAACATTTCATTCCATTCCTTGATAATGGTATTTTTTGTAAGTTCCACAATTTTGGAACTCATTCTGGACCTCTAAACCATTTCGGAATGAAATCCACACCTTGCATCTTTTCTTATTTGCTATTATTTTTTCTATTTTCATTTTACTTTAAAAATAGATGTTTTGTGTAGTTAATTGAGATAATACAAATATTTTATATTCAAAGTTCCAATTTGAAATTTCTTTTATTGTGGAGAAGAAAGAAATGAGTTCTAAAAATTTCAAAAATAAGATGATGTGTCAAGATGGACTCCCACAAAAACTCTAAAATAATGGAATGTCATTGTACATGCTCTTATGAGAGTCTAAGATTTCGCTCCAAGGGGAACCACTAGTCTTAGCTGTCAAATTTGGATTTTCGCTCCAGGAGCATGAGCAGTGTGAAACACTACTCTTTGAATTTTGGCAGAATTCCACCAAGTTTTGTACAACCAAGAACTTAAAAGGGGAGGAACCAAAGAGAAGAACTCTCAACCATTCTTTCGCATAGTTCCACGATCAATTTTTTAATCAATTTCTAAATTTTTCAAATGAAAAAAAAAATGAAAAAATCTTATAAATCTATTAATTATAAAAGAAAGAGGGGATCACAATGCATAGTTTAAAATAAATGATTTTTGGACATCAATAATACCAACTTTAGAGGTATTGGATACTAATAATATAAATTATTTTCTTGGACACAGACAGTACCAACTATCGACCTATTTTCCTCCAACAGTACACCGTCGAGTTGTTATGATTTTAACTCATCGGAAAAATAACATGGCTCGATCTATAATGTGTGACATAGAAGACAGATTAGTGTCCACATCAACATTTTCTACACAAGTTCTACCTTCGACGTCACACATTATGGAGTTACATCATCTTTCCATGCATACCAAATCAGTGGTGTACTGTTGTTGAAAAATAGGTCGATAGTTGGTATTGTCAGTGTCCAAGAAAATAGTCTGTATTATGTCCAATACCTCCAAAGTTGATATTATTGACGTCCAAAAATCATAAAATAAAAGAGTGGAATTAGTTCCAATGGTTGTAGGAAGGATAAAATGAAGTTCCCAAAAATCAAAATTTTATATGATGTGGAAAGGTACCTCCAAAGTTGGTATTAGTGTAATTTCCTAATCAACAATTCATACTAAATTGAATTTTGAAATATCATTCTAAAGTGTAACTGTCTCTAAACCCTAAAATTGAAATAGTGAACTATAGTTAAAATCAGAGAATTAGTATTATTGAAACTCACAGGCAGACTCAGGGGAGGATCTGGACGGCGAAGGGAAGTGCGGAGTGTGGTGGCTGGTGGCGAAATGGGAGGCTCCCCACGGCGGTTCGGCGAGGAATGGGAGGCTCCTCGGCAACCGCCACTTCCAGAAACCCGACACCGAGCCCCACCTGGCCGACTGCCACCACAAGCACAGGACCTCGCAAAGGCGGAATGTGATGAGAGAGAGGGATGGGCGAACGTGAATGGCAAGTACGAGCTCTGTAGTTCCACTGCTGCATTCATGAGGGGGAGGGATGGGTGAGAGTTTACTGGTACTTTAGTAGCCTAGGGTTTTAATTTCTTTTTGGCTGGAGTAGTGTAAGATTTTAGTTATTTCTTTTTTTAAAATTTTTTTCAGTAATTTGGGGGCAAAACTTTTGGATTTTGCGCGCCCATATACTATTTCATTCCCGCCTGCTGTGAAATTTTAGACCAAGGCTACGGCAGCAGTCCTCTAACTGTTGCATTTGATGGTTATTGCAACATTTTACAATATATGTTGCCATAGCTCAAGACTTTAGGCAACATTTAAAAAAAAGTGTTGCCTAAAATATCTATGGCAACAATTTTAAATTGTGTTGCATAATTGGTGTTGCCATAAGTCATTTGTGTAGTAGTGGGTGGACCCCTACTGAAATTTCAACTTTTTGGAACTTGCATTGCATATGCTAAGGGTGTGTTTGGTTGGAAGGAAAAATATTTTGGAGGAAATTGTTTTCAAGAGAAATAGTTTTCCAAGGAAAATAGTTTCCATGTCAAATTTTTCCTTGTTTGGTAGGAGACAATTTTTTTTTGGAAAATGACTATGTATTGTTGACATAAGTGGCGATATATGTTCCAAATGAACATATTTTGATATCAAAAATCATATTTTAGCTTTCTTCACTCCAACGCATCATATGTTCATATTTTGATTCAAATAGCTAAAGTTGAATTTTGCTTTAAAGTTTCAGTTAATTTTATAAGTGACAAAAAATGTTAGTATATGTTGCAATAAATGTTATAAAATAAAAGTACTTTGAGCTCAAAATTCATATCTGAGCTTTTTTAATCAATTCTATCCTATTGCAAATTTCGAGCCAAACCGATGACATTGAATTTCGCTCTTAAATTTCAGTCAGATTTAATAGCAAAATATGTCAATCTAAGTGGCGATATATGTTATAAATGAAAATATTTGGAGTCCAAAATTTATATTTAAGTTTTTTTTTAAATCAATTTTATTGCATGGTAAAGTTTCAAGAAAAACGATGAATTAAATTTTGTTTTTAAATTTCAATCATAGTTAACAACAAAAAATGTCGACTAAGGCTTCGTTCTTTTATGCGTTAACGCAGCCAAACGCAACGTAACATAACGCAAATTATCATCACTTTTTAACCATTTCCAACGCAACTAAACGTAACGCAACGTAAACGCAACGCACAAAAGAACGATGCCTAAAGTTGCTATGTATGTTATGAATGAAAATATTTGGAGCACAAAAATTATATTTGAGTTTTTTTTACTCCATACTATCATATCATAAAGTTTCGATTGAAATTGTTAAATTTGAATTTTTTTAAGTTTTAGTTAGTTTTAGCGGCAAAAGTTGTACGTTTGTTTGTGTAAAGATAAATGTTATCAGATACAAATGATAATTGCTTTCAAGTTGAACACTACAAAAAATTCAAAGAGAGAATTAAAATGAGAATAAGGTTCCCAATAAAAAGTACTAATAATTGCTTTCAAGTTGAACACTACAAAAATTCAACACAGCCTCAGGGGACCCATACAACTTAGCAAACACGTTCTGTTCCCATCTATTGTTCACAGCCAAAAGTTGTCATGAATTTTGGTAATGAGATATTTGAATTCTTAGGGGACCCTTATGTTGACTTATTGACCTCTGTCTTAGTCAAACTTTAATTGTATCCACTTGTTGGTGATAACTAAAAGTGCCTCTGATTTATTAACTCTCCGATTCTCTTCCATTGTTTCCAATCGAGAATTAAGATGGCTGTAATTACCCCTCATCTCTGCATCAAAATTTTAATCACTTTGGTTATGATTCCCAATTCAGCTCCTGCTTTTCTGAACAATGTCTGCCCTCCCACCATGTTTATGCCAAACAGCAATTACCAAACACATCTACAAACAGTTTTCCATTCCCTTGAATCCAACACAGCCAACCCAACTGGCTTCTTCACAACCTCTGCGGGCAACTCAACCAGCGACGTTGTTCATGGCCTCTTCTTGTGTCGAGGTGATCAGAACGCGACCACTTGTCATACATGTGTAACAACGGCTACCTCTGAGCTACAACAGAAGTATTGCCCAAACAGAACAACCGCTATTATTTGGTATGACGAGTGCATGGTCAGGTACTCCAATGAATCACTTGTTGGTAAAATGGATCTTTCTCCAAACTTCATTCTGTCCAATACACAGGATTTTACCGGAAACGTGACACAGTTCACCAATGTCTTATTGGGATTGTTGGATGGTGTGTCAAACCAAACTGCCAATGGCGGTCCTCTGAAGAAATTTGGCACTGGTAAACAGAATTTAAATGATGGTCTGCAGCCCTTGTACGCATTGGCGCAGTGTACACCTGACCTGTCGGACAGTGATTGTTATCAGTGCTTAAGTTTCTCAATAGTACAGCTGCCAAAAATCAATATTGGTGCCAGATTTCTGACACCTAGTTGTAGTATTGATTATGAGATGTATCCCCCCTTTAATGGTGCTCTTAGTTTATCCTCTCCACCTTCTCCTCCTACTAATTCAACAGGCACAACTCCACTGATTAGTCATAAAGGTAAGCCAACCGTACATGTTTTAGTCACTATTGAATATGTGTTTAACTGATCACTGTTTGAACCTGTAAATTATAAAGGGATTGGCTGATTCCATTTTCTGAAATTTGTAAATTGTACATAATTGTCTTTATATCTATGGTTAAATGGCTGATTCATGCCTCTGTTCAATGATGTTTCAATTACTGCTTTTTCTTTCAAATGGTTTTGCCATTCCTAAGAGCCTGATATAATGCAGGTCTTCAGAACAGTATG
This sequence comes from Portulaca oleracea, assembly GCA_029582165.1. NCBI lineage: Eukaryota > Viridiplantae > Streptophyta > Magnoliopsida > Caryophyllales > Portulacaceae > Portulaca > Portulaca oleracea. The sequence continues at coordinate 30,267,753 of CM055881.1, read as the reverse complement.
GTATCTGGCAGCTATTGTTCTTCCTACAGTTGCCATCTCACTTATGGTATTCGCAGTCGGGGTTTGGATCATAAGAAAGAATTCCAGGAATGACAATACTGCTGCTGTTACAACTGGTAAGGTCACCAAAGAAATTGAGCTTAATTTTATAATTATTGAAGTCACAAGTTCATTGATATGAAGTTTGGACAGTCCTTGTCTTGATAGTTCAATTGTGATGTGCTCTGTATGGTACAGCGGAAGATGATGATTTCTCGGCTGTTGCGTCCTTGGAATATGATTTTGAAACCCTTCAAGCTGCCACAAATAATTTCTCAGTTGAGAATAAATTAGGTGAAGGAGGATTTGGTGGAGTTTATAAGGTATGTATGTATTCAACATAGCTTTATTGTAGTTCACTGGAAAATATTAGATATCAGACACCTTTTGGTTTATAAATTTGGATTGACATACTTAATTTTGACATATAGTGTTAGATACTTCCCAAATTTTAAGTAATACAACATAGTTCTAAATACACAATCGAGCTGGCTGCTAAATACACTCTATTTTACTCTAGGGAACACTACAAAATGGGCAAGAAATAGCAGTGAAAAGGCTGTCTAAATGGTCTGCCCAAGGTATACAAGAATTCAAGAATGAGATCTCCCTGATTGCCAAGCTTCAACACAGAAATTTGGTAAAGGTTTTGGGGTTTTGCTTCAGCCGAGAGGAAAAGCTAGTTGTATATGAATATGTGCCAAACAAAAGCCTCGATTACTTCATCTTTGGTATGACACCCCACAGTCTATATTGCACATTTGCACATCAAGTAATGGTCGTCCATAGTTCTCATCACTGTTATGTAATTGATTGCATTGATGAATAGATCCAGAGATGCAAGCACAACTAAATTGGGAAATGCGTTGTAAAATCATCAAGGGGATTGCTCAAGGAATGGTTTATTTGCATGAAGATTCTGGATTTAAAATCATCCATCGAGATCTCAAACCCAGTAACATTTTACTAGATATGGATATGAATCCGAAAATTTCAGATTTCTGCATGGCAAAGATTTTTGCTGTTGAACACAGTGGAGGAGCTACAAGCAGGGTTGTTGGAACATAGTATGTATCTTCTCAAACTATTCCTTGAATTCATCTGAGAAGTATTGTCCAAAATTTATGGTGAATTTGACTGATATATACTGAATGCAACCATGTTAATTAATAATGTTTGTTTACAATATTTTTGTAGTGGTTACATGGCTCCAGAGTATGCAATGCATGGAAAATTCTCTACAAAGTCGGACGTATACAGCTTTGGGGTGCTAGTTTTAGAGATAATTAGCGGAAAGAGGATCAACACTTTTTATTCGCCAGGCCAAACTAACGATCTTCTAAGCTTTGTGAGTACTTCCTTTCTCTGTGACTTGTGATTGATTGGCAAATGAAAGGGATACAACCTTCTGTTTCAAACATTGAACATTGATAAACTTGTGGTAAAGACATTTTTTTTTTTCCATTTCTAAAACCTATGATTGATTGTAAATAGAGTTGCATATCGTCATACTATTCGAGGAGAAAAGGCAAGCATATATATTTACCCCCAAGAGTGAAAATTTGCAGGCGTGGATGAAATGGAGAGACAGAAATCCTTCGGAGTTCATGGATCCAGTGATAAGAAACTCGTGCTCAAATGCTGAAGTGATGAGATACATGCAACTTGGATTGTTATGTGTCCAAGAATCTGTAGGGAAGAGACCTACAATGGCAACCGTGCTCCTTACTCTAGAAACATACTCGGTCACCCTATCAGTACCTGAAAAACCAGTTTTCTTTGACAACAGCAGAGGTGATGAAGGCAATGCTCAAAGGGTTGTTTCAACCCAATCATCTAACAAGTTAACAGTCCTTGGTTCACGAACCGGGTTTCAATCACTGAACTTAACCAGAGGGAGAGAAACGGAACTTATTGGCTCCAACACATTATAGTGATTGAGATAGTCAGGATCCTTATGTACATAATATAGATGAGCTAAGGCTTCCTAAAATTATTCGAGTTATTGCCCAAAGAATTCTTGACTCAGTTAGAATCCTTACTTAGATATGAGTACTAGACAAGAAATTTACAATTACCCTACCCCGTTTTTGCTGTAATAATTTTTGAGAACACCACATTTTGGAAGAACTAGTGGTCCTATATAAACTTCTATTGGCAACGTACTTCATATGTCTTTCTTTTCAAAGCTCTAAAATGAATGCACTGAGATTCATCAACACCTTCTATAACGTCGTAGGTATTTTCCTAGGAAACAGAATCACTTGTGCTATTTTGACCTAGTAGTGTCTATCTTCTTTTGAGATGATGACACTATAAAGCCCTTATATCTTCGTAAATATTGGATGTTAGGATGACTGTTAAATTTGAACTCGAAGTGAATCTGTCCCTATCTGAGGATGGAAAATCCCACCAAATTCAACAAAAAAATCCAATCCTAATTCAATTAAAAAAGTCCAACTCCGATTATAAATGGAAAAGATAATGAGTTGGACACCTTCAATCAGATTAAGTCCAATATAATAAAAGTATAAAATACAGAAAAGAAAATTTGAAAAATATAACATGTCCGATTAGAGCAAAAGAGAATATAAAGTGGGGGCTTAGAGTCTTAGAAGCTTAATTGGCATGATTTCCCAAAAAAACAAAGGTTCTTTTAGGGTTTCATCCAAGCGCAAGTCAGTCACTTTTCCCATTGCGCTTTCAGTCCTCATGTTGCGCTTGTCTTCTTCCTTTCTTCTCAGTTGTCTTATCTTGTGTTTGGGTTATTATAGATCTCATCTCGTCTCCTGAGTCCTACCCACCTAGCCTTCGCAAAAACTAAATTGAGACCCAAAAATCGAATCTGAATTGACACTCGAATGGGTGATCCGATCTTGACCTGAACTCGAAGAAAACCGAAACCGATCTGAATCGCAACTCGAACAGTGACCAATTAAGATCCAAAAACCTCAACTGAACCAACCTAAACAAAACTCACCCATGCTCGAACTGAACCCGAACCCGCACCCGCACCGCATTGGTTGATATGATGTCAATACAAACTGTCTTCAATTGACTCGAACCCAAACTGATTCACTCGATTGCTAGGTCTATTACCATCTCCATCGTCATCAAAGCTAGATCCGTCGAATTTTGCATAAAGTGGTATACTTCCGTTTCGCCATTTTGTTTCTTTGTTGATTTCATATGTTTCTTGATATCGACTTTGTTCTTGAATTTCTAGGTTTTGCTCCGTTCAAATTTTCAAAGTTCTAGGTTTAACTTATTTGAGTTGGATTCGAATTTCTGGTCATTTTATGGGTTAGATCGTGGATTAGAATGTTTGGATTAAAATTGTAAAGTTAAAGATTACATGTACAAAAAAAAACGCCTAATAGGAGTCGGAGCTAATCGAAGGACCTCCACTTCTACCTCCACTCTAATTACAATCAGAGGTGGAGGTCCACCTATCCTCTGATTAATTAGATCTAGAGGTGGATCCCATACTCTAATTTTTAATTAGAATGGAGGTAGAGGTACCCACTATAGACATTTTTTGTATCTTTCAGACTTTAAACATCCGCGGGATGGAGAATTCGTTGGGATTTACTTTTTGAATTTTAAGGATTATTCACACATTTTATGAATGGTATATAGTAAAATCACTTCCCTTTACTGTGTGCATTTCATGAATGACTAAACTAAACTTTAAAAGTGAACATCTACTCCAACTCCTTAGGATTAGTCCAATTTGTTCAGAAAATGTTAAGCTTGGTAGAAGACAATTTAGGCAATCACTATTTGAAAATGCACAAAAGCACCTTCAAGTTGCATCGGTTTATTGTAAAACAATGATAAACATGATTTAGGCAATCATGATCTGTTTTAGTTTGAAAGGAGTCGTTACCCGACCTTTTAAGAAGAAAAGCCATAACAAATACGAAAAAGAAAGAAAGACTCCGCCTCTACGAACTTGGAAGTGGATTAGGGGGTCAGGTTACGATAAAGGTAAAGACCTGTGAGTTTGCATCTCACTATAGGAAAGACTCTACTAAAATTTTGAAAATGTGCTTTTAATAAAGTTTGGAAAGGAAAGTAAATTAAAACTTTACACGATAATTTATTAAACATGCAAAAAGAGTGGAGAAATTACAACATGTACAAGCAATTTACATTAGGAAATAAATACAACAAAAAGTACCTATATAATGATTTTAAGAGGATCCTTGTCTAGCCTTGCTTGAACACTTGCCTCTTGTACTTGATGAGACTTTGCTTAGAGACTTGAACACTTGCTTTGTTAATGTAGAAAAAGAATCAAAGTTTAGGCAAGAGAAAGGTAGGGAAAATGGTAAGAAAAAGACTCTTTTTGTGGGGTTTTAATATGAGTTTTTGGTTGTTTTTGGTGGTGTTTCTGGGTAGTGTATGAGTTTAAGATTTTTGTGGGATTTTGGATGGATATGTGTTTAGGCTTAGAAAAGAGTTTGGGAATAGAGTAGAATGAGTATAAGAATGGTATAAGATTAGAGAAAGAGTGAGTAGGGAGAATAGAAAGGTGTATTCAGGTGTGTGAGGACACTGGGGAGTGTTCTGCCTCAAGTTATTTATAGGCATTACGATACTTCATTGGAGGATGTATGTGCATGACCTTGTTTGCCTTGGATTCATTGAAGCAATGGTCAATAAGCCTTAAGGGGGGAAGAATCACATGCATACTTTGGTCGATAGTGTGTAGGAGCATGCATCTGAGTGTGAACTCTTATGGCTGACAGACTTGGAGAGGATGAAGGAGGATGAATTTGTCCAGGTCCATGTATCACGTGGTCGGAGTAGCGTGAAGTCATTAATGTCCGGTCGGACTTCAGACTTGTTCCATGCATGTATTTGAGCCTAGTTTGTACCTTGGACGGTGTACGTTAGTGAATGTGTATAAGGCTTGGTGCATGTTTTGGTTTAAAAATTTTGGACGATAATGCTTGCATGAAGGTTTGAACTTAGGACCTCTTGCAAGTTCATCACTACCACATATTGGGACTTTAACAGCATTTATATGGCAGCATTTACCAATAATGCTGCTAAAGGTAAAATTTAATGCCACTAACATATACCCTTTAGCAGCATTTGTCAACAAATGCTACGAGACTGTTGTTAACTTGTTAAAGGCGCGAATCAGATGACGCAAACCTCTTATCCCAGATTAAAAACTCGCGGACTCCTGGAACTTCTCTTTTCTCCTTCATTCTCTACCTCGTTACTCTTCTTCGTCTTCTTCGTCGACATATCGTTCGCGTGGCTAGGGTTTTCGGCGATTGGAGTTCCAATTTTCAAATCTTTGCAGTCCAACACATCCATCCTATTCTGGGGCAATTCAGCCAATTGAGCCATTTTGTCGCTAATTCCACATCAAAAACCCTAAATCGGAGCCGCTAATTCCAATCAAATGATGTTCTTAGCTCTAGATATGAAAACAAATGCCGAAACGATCAGCGAAAGGCGGAGATTTCAGATTGATTGACAATGTGATGGAAATCTCTAGAGAACGAAATCAATCATGAATCATGCAAGAAAAATCTGAGAGAGTACAGAGAGATAGATTACCAGGCACGATCAATCTCATTTGCGGTAATTCACTTTTAATTAGAGCTCAAGTTGAAGCTGATTTTTGTTCGTCTTGTTTGCTACTTTAGTTACCAATTCAAGTTTTGCTTTTCATTACTGATTTAACTTCTTAGTTGTGCGCTTCTTTATTCTTTACTGATTACAATTACTGGAATCGATTTGATAACTGGATGTTGAGTGATTTGTTCATCTTACGTCTTGAAATAGCAATAGCATCCGCTTTTTACGTCTGAAAATTGAGTTGAATTAGAAAAACATTTGATCGGGCAAGGAACAAGCTTGCATGATCCAAAGTTTAGCCTAGTTGGATGTACGAAGCTTTGGTCAAAAATTCATATTCAGGGGATAGTAGTAGCTGGTAATTAATTGACATAATGAAACAGGTAGTTAAAATTTGGTGATTACTGGTGAATTGGTGACCATTCCTTTCTCAGTTTTTAATTAATTCCGTTATAATGTGAGATATTTCTTGACTAAGGTTTGAACTATGTCTGATGTTTGCCTCTATCTTCCTGATTACACTGTTGGTAACATAATGCACAGTAGTTGATATTATGTCACATTTTAGTCACCTCTTGTTATCACTAGCTTAAATGGTTTTCCGTAAATTTGTAAGGAAAATGGTTGACATAACAGCAAAGTCTTCAACATATCTGCATATTCAAGTTGCTTTGGAAGCTGCTTGGACATTTCTTGACTCACAGGTTGTTAGTTCTTTCACTCTCCACATTGTTGATTTTTAGGGGAATTCGTATACCAATTTTTTTGAAAATATACATTTTTTTTTACCTTTCTTTTTTTGGAGTTAAATTTGATAAGTCTGTCCTGATCCTAGCCTCTTAAGGCACGAATCATAAGTACTGTGTCAAGAGTTGCTAGAGCATTCCATTTTCTCAAAGAGTTTGTGCCACTGCTCTATTGATACCATTTATCCACAAAATCTAGTGCTTGTTTGCTGGTCAATTAATAAGTTTTGATGTCTAAGATCTAAGTGTATTTGTTGGTCAATAAGTTTTGATGTCTATGATCTAATTGTCTCTGTAAATCACGACTGATAGTTCACAGTCACTGATTTATGTCCTTATGTGTGGCTTCCCATAGTGTTTTCAACTTGTTTATTCACGTTGGACATGCCTTGGTGTTTTGAATCTGAGATGGAATGCTTTAGTAAAATATTGTGGAGTTCCATTGAATAGTGCAACATTCTGTGGGGAAATTGGATATGGTGAAATTAATTATGAGGGCAATGCGCAGAACTTGTCTCCATTAGTCAGAGAATGCCTAGCCAAGAATTCCATCAAGTCCTTGTATCCCTCAGGGTTGTAGTTCTGCTCTGGAAGTGAAAGTTATTGGACTAGAGGAATTTGTCTTACAATTTGTTTCATCTCATATGTTCCTTTGTCTAAAAAAAAAAAATACATTTTCGTTTCTTTTTTGTTTTGTTGGATCTAGTGTCTACAGGTTAAATCAGTGAGAATTGTCAAGAGGACCCCACTTAAATATCAAAGCTTGAGAGCTTATTATCTCCAGCTGGGTAGAAACTATATTGACAGCAATGTAAGTAAAGAAATTATGGAGGTTGTTGGTCCATTTCCTATCAATACTGTCTACATTGCTTTTATTAAGAATATAATTCAGAATCTTGCATCTATAGATGTAGTCTACTTTATTTTTAGTTACATCATTAACTATATCAATAAGGTGAGAAAATCAAAACTAGAAAAACTGCTTTTATCAAAAATCATGAAGAAGAAAAGGGTATGAATACCTAAGCTTCTGAAGTTGTGAGGAGAGAAAGTAGGGATGGTAAGAAGTTAAATAAATCAAAAGGTACGAGAAGAGAAGACAGTCATTATTGTTTGGGTACAAAATTCTTTTGATTTGTTTATCATGATTTTGATCCTCAGATATATGATGATCTCACCCTTTGTGAACATATACAGAATTGGTTTCTTGGGTGCCAACATTTTTGTGTTTTCTTGGCAGAATAACAGCAGTAAAAGATGAAACTTTATGAGGAAGGACAACAAGAACAGATAAGTATTGTTATTTTTTTTCAATCCCTGTTATATGATGAAACTTTATGAGGAAGGACAACCAGAACATATACAGATTCTTGTTATCACTCTTGTTTCAATCCCTGTTGTCAATCCTGCAAGATGGCTCAGTCTGGGTAACAAGGGCGATCTTGATGCTATTTTTGATTGTTTTTTTTTTTTCTGGGTTTTTGAATTTGATTGGTTTGCTGCAGATATTCATTATTCAAGTAACCCAGAAAAAAAAGTGAACAATGTCAGGTACTTGTGATCCAATGAGGTTCATTTGTGTCCTTTTTTTTCCCTGTTTCTGTTCATTTGTCATATGAAAGATATTGGAATGCTCAATCTTAAAAAAGGATGTTTGGTAGCTGTTTTCTCGAAATTCTTAGCTCCAAACACTGACCTTGAATCCTCTGTTGACAACTGACTTTTGAATTTGGGGATGTAGATCCAATTTTTTCTTTTTCTCCATTGGCTATCCATACCAGAAATTTGTTAGCTGATCCACGGTGTACACTTGTTGTTCAAGTACCTACTGTGTTTTTTAGTCACTTTGTAATATGCTTTTGTGTAAGTTTTCCATTTTTCATAGACTTTGGATCTATGAAAAATTCATGCAGAGGGTTGATCCTCTCTGCCATGATTTTACAAATATCCTCAAAGAAGTTTGTTGCTACTTGCGTGTACTGAATCAATCACCATCTATTCAGCTTGTAATTTAATTTTTTTTTCTTAATATATTTGTCCAATTGAAGTATCCTTTTTTAATCACGACATTTTTTTGCTTCAAATATATAACATTCACCTGAGACTGCATGAGTGATCAGAATGTGTAAATTATGTTTCTGAAGGTATGCTGCCATACCAGGCTCCTCACCTGCTGACACAATTTGCCTGAAACCAGTAAGATCTTTTGCCAACTTCTGGTGCTTTTTAAGAACCTATCAGATATTTGCTGTTTATCAATTTGTCTTTCTTTGAACTGTTTTCCGGTCACAACCTTGCCTCCCAACTCTGCGATTGAAATCTAAGTGTCTGAGTTACTGAGTATGGATTTTTCAGCAATGTATTCTGACTGCTCATGTTTTGTAGGAGCTAATAAGTAATAATGTTTGTTGTTTCAGGTTGTCAATTTTCGGGATATCCTGACTAACGCTAGGAAAGATTGTTGCACGGAAAAGAGTTTGCTTTAACTATGTGGATCTTGATAGTGTCATATTCATGAAAAAGTATTACGTTTTTCATATCGGATGCTAGTTTTGTTTGGTTGTCTTACAGTTTATAGATGATCTTGATATGTTGGGTTGTATACTAAACCCTTTAATTTTGGTTGAATGTGAAGTATTTGGAATATAATTTATGGGAAATTCCGAATTATTTTGGCGAAATTTCCACTTTTTTTTTGGGATTATATTTGGTTTTGAATTTATACTATTTATTAAATAAATATATGATAATTAGTGTTGTTGAACAAATAGCCTTTAGCGGCATTTAATTAGGCCTACACCAGCAAATTTAATAAATGTTGTCCAAGGCTATTGCGACACTGCCTCTAGCGACATTTATTTATTTGCTGGGATATATTATTGCAGTATTTATAAATGCTGCTAAAGGCTAAAATAAATGCTGCTAAAGGCCTGTTTTGTTGTAGTGCATGCATGTCACCATTACGTAGCCCATGCATGAATACTTGGCTAGGGTTTTATTACCTTTTTTACGTAAAAATTGTGTACGCTTAGGTTAGGACTTTACATGTGATATTACGTGTGATTTTCCATGTAAACCTGTGCATGTAGAGTGCATACATGCAAGTCTTTTGTTTTCGGTTCCTCTTATTTTCTTATTTCCTAACCAAAGTACATAAAAAGAACGATAGAACTATATTTACACAATGTTATAATTATTATGCTTAAATACCCAGTGTCTACACCCGCCTCCTACTCATCTCCATCAATTGCGTAGACGACGCTTAACTTAAGAAAAATACAAGTGAATATATAGATGCAAACGGATCTTGGTCAATCCCATGGAGTGCAGATTACATTCATAAGTTCATATGATGCTTGTTATCAATAGATCAAAATAAGTCATAACTCAATCAATCAAGTTAACTTTCAAATGGAGAGGAAGATCCTATAACAATTTTCTGTATAATATTTCATACTTTTTTTGTTTTCAAACCCAAAAGCATGTCCCAATATAATGCATTCACACAATCTTTAGCCTACTTATACTTTGCATGAGGGGTTTAATTTAACCTGATGATGCCAAAATTTTGTTGTATCAAGAGTAGTACTACACCCTCCATTATTTCTTTGTATCTATCTTTTCAAGGTGGTAGGGAAAAACCAATATGACAAAAATCTAATAGGTAATTAGTGAAAAAATTAATTAAATATACTTAATTGAAATTAAAATTTGAGACTAATTGGTGAAATAAGAAAAATAGTAATTAATATGTTTTGAAATTGTCAAATGACAAATAATATGAGATGTAAAAAGTTAGTTAAAAAGTCAAATAGAAAGAACAAAGATAATATGTGATAAAAAAAAAATTAGTACTACTAAAGTTTCTTCTAAACAACTGATGTTTCATAACACTAATTATAGGATAAAGAATAAGAAGTCATAGAATACACTATTTGCATTAATCTTCGTGACCTTTATCTTTTATATAAAGGATAAAGTGTTATAAGATATTCCATTTATATTAATCTTCATGACATTTATCTTCTACCAAGTGGCGGATTCAGGATTGAGTTTCACTGGCGTCAAAAATAATTTGCTAAAAAAGTTAAAATTCAACAACACTAAAAAAACATAAATGCTACCAAAATAGTGTAATTTAATTAGTTATAAAAATTAAATGAACAAAAATGTATACCTAAACTTCGGATCAACGATCATTCATCTTTCTAAATTTGTCAATGATAGCCTCATTGGCCACTTTTTGGAAGACATTGTCCTCAAAATACGTAACAAGATTATTTAAAAACTCATCTGACATAAATTGGTCATGAAAACATCATTAAAAACTCATCACCTCATACATAGTTAATAAAATTACCAAGATCATCCATAACCCTCTCCAAGCCCCAAACATCAAAATGCAAAGGACATAATATAAACAATTCTAAGTAGTTTTTTCTCATCAAAGTCACTGAGTATAATGCATTTGAGAGATGTGAATAAACTATGGTTGAATCATGAAGGGGACTTTCAAAATTCTAGTAGAACTAGAAGGGTTAGGGTCCTTAGGGAAAGTGTCAAAATGGTACTTCCTCCATCCCAAAATAACTAATTTTCATGTATTTTAAAGTTTATTAAAATCAATAATTTCTTATATATATATTTTATTAAAAAATATATATTATACCTTTGTAATAGTTTTTTTTGTTACTAATCTAATAATATAAATTTTATATGATAAATCCTAGTATGTTTTTTAGAAAAATTAATAAGAAAAGTTTTTGATAGAAAAAGGTGGACAAAGCAATGAAAACATATTAAAAACACATCTTGTGAATCCTCTTAGATTCTAACACACAAGCTCCTGCACAACCAGAATCTCACCTGTACCACTGAGGCAAGCCAAATTTTATGATTCTTGATGAAGTTAATCAATATATATATAGTTTAAATTTTTTCAGTAAACAATTTTTCCCCAAAATTCCAGTGGAGTCAGTTGACTCCACTGCCTATACATCACATCCGCCACTACTAGTTCACCTTTAATATCACCTTGTGGAAATTTATTGGTATATTTTAATCATTCATCATTGCTTGCTATCTCACAGTACTCCAATACACCCAACAAAAATATGTGCAAATATAGATAAAATTAGTTAAAATGACCATTTGTGAAGAAAAAATGGGGTTGTTCATGGGGTTGTTCGATGGCACTCGAATCAATGAGTCAACGTTATCCAGTCAATCATCAATTATTTTAGGCAGTAGATATATGAAAAACTTATCCCACAGGGTACAAATTAAGATGTGACAATAGTTCAGTTATATAAAACTTACATCAACGTACGAGTAGTAATACAGAACTTACTGATGTCCTTAGGATAGAAATTATTCTAGATCCATGGAAAAGCTAGAGATCATGGATCGCATACTGCATACATACTATAGCAAACTCCTCGCATGCTTCACATGATTTGGGCCTCTTTCATGGGTAGAGATGGAAAAGGCGACTTTGGGATCAGCTTAACAGTGCTATTAAAGAACGGAAACATCTCGTACCTAATCATACAGATAGGGGAGTGAGCTCTGGCACTAGACCAAGACGAACACTTCTTCGGCAGCAGGTGTTCAGCCATCTTTGTCAAGCACTTGTTACAGTGACTGGGTGTCAAGTCCCATGTACACTGCCCCATGGCGTACAAAGTCTCTGATCTCAAAAGCTTGGTCACTTTCGTCGCAAATTTCACCCCAGAAGCATCGTTGGCGGCTTCAATAGCTAACTGGCTCAACGTCGCATTCACAACATGCGAAAACCATATCCGGTTCCAGGTTCCATTACGGGGCTTGGAAAAGCTAGCACCCCATGAAATATCGTCCATTTTACCAAAGAAAGTCTTGTTGGAATAGCGAATCATGCAATGTTCGTACCGATGCTCGGCTTCAATGAAGTTCTGCCAATCGATGGGGATATGGTCCTTCGCATAACTAACACAGTCACTGCAAGCTTCACTATCCAGATCACCGCGACACAAGTAATGCCCGTAGACTCGATCTGGGGCTTCTCCGAAGGAAGAGCTGTAAAAACCGGTTATTGAAGCGTGAAAGGCTAACGTGTTTAAAAGATTTTGGACGTTATTTTTGAAGTTGAGATTTAGGGGTTGTTCTAGGGAACCCAGGCCAGTGCTGCCTAAGAATTCCTGGTCAGAGGCAGGCATGCCGAGTTGAATCCTTAGAAGGAAAGTGACCAAGATTATTGCCAGACCCATTTTTCTTTTGGAGTTTGTGAAAAGTGAATCGGTTGTGAAGTTGAAGATGATCTTATCGTCTAGGTCATCGATTCATTACTCGTTGAGGATCAGGTAGTTTATTTTCAAAAGTGGCGTGCTCTTTACCGAGTCAATTTTGACGTAATCCAATATATTGGTCACCACATGAATTTTCTACAGCATTAAAATTTAATTGTAGGCCCCTGCTATATTGGACTATTCGCAAGACTTGGACTAATTCAAGTCAAGAGTAAACATCTCTCATGCAGTGCTTCATCTTCACCTTTTCCAGCCATATATCTGTGTGCTTCAGCTGGTTACCTGTGTGTACTTGCCCAGCCTTAAGGTCATGTGTTCAAGCTTTGAGTTTTTCACTTTCTCGGGTTTTTTTTTTTTAAAATAATGACCAGGTAAGGCCATCGGTGCAAGGCGTGCAAGGCACGGGTTAAAAAATTTATAGTTTGGTATATATATATCATGTTGCCATAGACATAAGGTAACAGTACGTACTATTTGATCCAAAAAATTATTCAAGGTACCCTAATATTTGGGGAAACTAATTTTCAGTACCCCAACTTTTTAAAACTCATTTTGAGGTACCCTTGATTTTTGGGTTAGTAATATTTGGTGATTTTCCGGCCATCAATTTTATTAAGTGACCGAAATACCCTTGTTATTTTTCTTCAAGGGTATTTCTTCAAAAATGGAAGAACAAGGGTATTTCGGTCACTTAATCAAATTGATGACTGGAAAAACACCTAATAATTACTAACCCAAAAATTAAGTGTACCTCAAAATGAGTTTTGAAAAGTTGGGGTACCTAAAAAACATTTTACCAAAAGTTAGCATACCTCCGATTAATTTTTTGGACACAAATAGTGTTACCTTAAGTCTCTGACAACATTTTACAAAGTGTTACATTAGATGTGTGTTGCAATAGGTTATTGCAACCCTTTTTAGTTTATTGCAATACTTGTTAAAAAAAGTGTAGCCATAGGTATTTAAGCTATTGCAATACTTGTAAAGAGAAATGTTACCTTAAATATTTAAGCTATTGTAACATATACAAATAGAAACGTTACCACAGGTGTTACCAAAGCCAACGATTCTACTACATCCTATAGCAACAATTTATGAGTTGTGCGATCTTTGAGTTTTGTCTATTGGAACAATTTTCTTGTTCTAAGGCAACAATTGTTCCTTTCAGTCTATTCTTGTAAGAAAAAGATGCCAAAATATAATAAATCATTGTAACATATAAAAATAAATTTCATTACACAAGCATTGAAATTGAGTACATTATAAATCATCCCAGTGATTCACTATACAACCTTTTAAATATTCCCAAAAGTCAAGATACAATTGCTATTAAATTCCAGTCATATTTAACAATAAAAAATATCGACAAAAGTGGTGATATATATGTTGCAAATGAAAACATTTGGAGCTCAAGATTCATATCTGAACTTTTTTTTACTTTATACTATCATATCATAAAGTTTCGATTCAAACAATTAAATTTGAATTTTTTAAGTTTTAGTTTGTTTTAGCGGCAAAAATTGTTGACATATGTCATGATAAATGTTATTCGATAAAAATATTTTGAGTTAAAAAATTCATATTTGAACTTTTTTAATCAATTGTATCATATTACAAAATTTCAAGTCAAACCATTGAAGCTTAATTTCGCCCTTAATTTTAGTTATATTTAGAAGTGAAAAATATTTATCAAATAATCAAACGTGGACAACAGTTTTCTTAGATTGAACAAAAGAAGTCAATTTTCTTCCTTTAGCGAAAGATAATCTTCTTTGGAAATTATTTTCCTAACTTTTTTGTAGCAAAGACTAGGAATACAAAATACACGCTAATTTATTTGTCCATACACTTCCCTCATTAATTCATGTTGGATAATTTTAAGAGCACAAAGTCTCGATACAAATTCGAAAGGCATTAAGATAAGCTTAAGGTATGGTTGACGAGGAAGGTCAACATAAGATGATTAAGCTAGATATTGGTCAATACGACCTGTTTCGGAAGTGACACATACCAGGTCACTGTCTAGCGAAGCATAAAAGGAGCTTAACGCTGACGTGGTGGTGCATATGTGAGCACGGGCCATGTTAATAGGTGACACGAGTCGTGTCATACATAATACAGTCTGTATCAAGCCCCTGCTACGTACTTGTTTGTATTTATTTTATCCGTTTAGTTTATTGGATTCCTGGATCATGCGTGCATTTGATCCCTTGGATTAAGCCTTTGCATAGGGTTCATTGCATGGGAAGGATTTGGTCATTTCTCCACTGTAAATAGTGAGGTGAATTCTATTCATGCTCACTCAATTCTCTATCTCATCTCCTCTTCTTTAAATTTTTATAGAGTTTTGGCACACTATTGATTATTGAGAGTTTCTTCTGAGAGATCTTGTACTCTTATTCATAAGAAAGTTAAGTTTTAATCTTCCGACATTTCACAATCTATTCTTAAGAGGAGGGACCCTTGACTCTTTGCCGAATGTGGAAGTCACCATCTCATTTTGTATCACTGGGCACCCATGAATTTTACCGCATTATTTCGAGCAATCGTAAAACTCATTTCTCCAAGGATAGTTGAGTGAAGGATCATACCGAGAAAATCTTGAAGGATATGTGAAATTTTAAGATTAAAAGGCTATTACATAAGAGAGAGATAAATTTATATATTAATTTACTGAATGCAAGTTTCCTTTATTCAAGTTAATTAAATTTATTTATCAAGATTATTAATCTATCATAATATGTATGAGTGGTATAGATGAAAATTGCAACCAGTCATTGCAATGATGTTTGGTATTATACTCCATAGACTTGACGAATATATGATCATGACAAGATTACATGCAAACAAAATCGAGACAAATTATTTCTTTTAAGTTGGTATTTCTATTTATTTTAAGAGGCAATGTGTAGAGTTAGTTATAGTGACTGTTGAGTTTGTTATTGAGGTTAGTGAGGTTGTTAGCTCCTAACCTCTTCTTCCTTTCCTCATTAAGTGTTTAAGTTCTTGCTATATATATCCTTGTATATGCTGCTGTATTACATACTTCTACATACAATACAATACACAATTCTATCTACTCAAACTCTCCTACTGTTGTTTTACATGGTATCAGAGCTTCAGGTCGTTTTCCTGGAAGCTTATTTGCCTTCTTCCCAAAGCAATTGATTGAGTTGATCAGTTCTTTTCCTCGCATGTCACAATGACAGCTGAGATTTACAACACTGATCCTCTTTTCTTGCAACCTTCAGACCATCCAGGTTTGAGCTTAACCAATGTCAAGCTAGATGGAACCAATTTTCATCAATGGAGCAGAGCAGTACAAATATCTCTTCGCACCAAGATCAAGCTAGGTTTCATTGATGGCAAGTGCTC
Organism: Portulaca oleracea; assembly: GCA_029582165.1. Lineage (NCBI taxonomy): Eukaryota > Viridiplantae > Streptophyta > Magnoliopsida > Caryophyllales > Portulacaceae > Portulaca > Portulaca oleracea. The sequence goes on along the minus strand of CM055881.1, from coordinate 30,251,705 downwards.
TAAACCAGCTGTTACACATCCCAGTTATGAGTAGTGGATGAGGTGTGATAGTATGGTGGTAAGCTGGTTGTTAAATTCTATTGATCCAAATCTTTCTGGAGCTTTTCTATATGTGAATTCTGCACGGGATTTTTCGAGTCAGCTTATTGACAGATTTGGATAAAGCAATGGTCCACTTTTGTTCAAAATACAAAAAGAGATTTCAGAACTATATCAAGGGAATGATAGAGTTGCTGTGTATTTTACAAAACTGAAACAATTATGGGATGAGCTGACTGATTTGAGTGATGTTCCCTTGTGTGATTGCAAAGATCCTCATCCTGATTGTGTTACCATCAAGAAAACTGTTGAGTTGGATCAAAGACAAAAATTAATGCAATTTTTGTTACATCTTGATGAGAGCTATGATGCTATAAGAGGGCAGATTTTGTTGATGGATCCTCTTCCAAATATTAGTAAAGCTTGCCAGATGATTGAAAGAATTGAGCAGCAAAGAAAGGTTATTGGAGGAATTTCTCTTGGAAGGGAAATTGCAGCAGTTGTGAACAAGAATGATGACTCTTCTGCTGCTTTGCTGTCAAGAAGCCAAGGCAATTCAGGCTGTTTCAAGAACAAGAAAGATTACAATAACAAGAAAGGCAGCAAGCAAGATAGGTTTTGTTCACATTGTCAAAGAAATGGTCATACTATTGACCAGTGTTTTCTCCTTCATGGATTTCCAGATTGGTATAAGGGCAAAGGCAAAGTAGCAGCTCAGGTGCTTGTTCAAGATGTGTCTCAAGAAACACATTTGGACACAACAGCTGCTAATGTCAGGCCTCAGGTTGGAGTGGGTCAGGTTGATTTGCAAGCTATTACTCAGGAGGTTATGAAGATGGTAAAAAGCCAATTTGCTGCTGAGAATCTAACTACTTCTCCAGGTTTTGCTCATTTTGCAGGTTTTTCTTCTCCTGTCTATGCTCATTTCAGTATCTGTTGTGCTTTGGTTAATGAATTTAAAGGTTCTTGGATAATTGACACAGGAGCCTCAGACCATATGACCCATGATTTGAGCTTTTTCACACATCTTTTTCACCTTCCTAAACCTGTTTCCATCACTATACCAAATGGTACCACTAAAATCATCACACAAGCTGGCCAAGTCACTATAAATTCTTCTTTAATCCTTTCTAAAGTCTTGTATGTTCCTGATTTTCATTTCAGTCTTTTATCTGTATCAAGATTATTGACTGATTTGAATTTGTTTGCCACTTTCTTTCCTCATCACTGTCACATACAGGACCCTTCAACTAACCAAGTTCTTGCTGTTGCACATAATTTTGGGGGCTTATACAAGTTGCCTCATCCTGCTGGAATCAATCATTCATCTTCTACTCCTAGGAACAATATTGAAGTAGCCAACATTTCCTTACATTCTTCTTGTAATACACCAAGTCATGACATAATTCATGCTAGGCTTGGTCATACTTCTATTTCCAAATTACAGCATATATCCTGGTGTAAAGAACATATAGATCCTGATTTTTCTTGTCATATATGTATACTTGCTAAGATACACAGACTTCCTTTCAATAAAAGTACAATTCATTCTACTAAGGCCTTTGATCTTATTCATATGGATTTATGGGGACCTTATAAAATTGCCAATATATCTGGAGCACATTACTTTCTTACTATTGTTGATGATTTCACTCGGGTTACTTGGACACAATTATTACAAAACAAAGCACAAGCAAAATTTGCTGTTATTCAATTTTGTACTATGGTTTCAAACCAGTTTCAAACTACTGTAAAAATGGTAAGAAGTGACAATGGGACTGAATTTATCAACAACATTTGTAAAGATTTTTTTGATACCAATGGGATTTTACATCAAAAGTCTATTGTTCAAACTCCACAGCAAAATGGTGTGGCAAAACGAAAGCACAGACATTTACTTGAGACAGCTCGTGCCATTAGATTTCATGCTAATTTTCCAAAAGAACTTTGGGGGGAATGCATTCTTGCTGCAACTCATATTATTAACCTTCTTCCCATGGCTAATCTTGATTGGAAAACCCCTTTTGAAAGACTGTTTGGTAAATCTCCAATTTATTCAGATTTAAGAGTAATAGGATGTTTGTGTTTTGCCAAAATCATTGGTATTTCTGATAAATTTGAACCTAGAGCAAGAAAATGTGTTTTACTTGGTTACACCTTTGGCTTTAAAGGTTACAAACTTCTTGATTTAGAAACAAAACAGATATTTCATAGTAGAGATGTCTTATTTTCAGAAAAAGAATTTCCCTATAAACACAAAAACTTCAGTACTATTGAGCAACATAATTCTTTTTCTCCTGTAATCCTTCCTACAGGAAATCCTGATCTCTACTCTCATACTCCTCATACACATTTCACTCATCAGCTTCCTGTCACATCTTCAGAAGAAAGTAATATACCTCCTATTTCTAGCAGTCCTTCATCAAGTCCTATCATTCCTGACAGTCTTTCATCAAGCTCTTCTGGTCAATCTCATTCCATTTCTCCTTCCATTAATCAGAATCATTCTTTTTCTTCTTCTATTTCCCCTACTTTACCTTCACATCTTTCTTCTTCTGCATCTTCCTCCAATTCTACATCTCCTATCTTAAATGAACCTAGGCTTAGAAGATCATCTCGACATATACATCCTCCAGCTTGGATGCAGGACTTTATTTGTCCTCCCAATTCTAAAAATGCAACAGTACCACATTCTATTCCTGACAAACCTACTTCTTCTATGTCTCCTACCCTCTTTTCATATGCAAACTTGGCTCATTTATCACCTTCTTATATGGCTTCTTTGCAAATGTTCTTCAAACTCCTGAACCTACATCTTATAACCAAGCTAAACAGTTTCCTGAGTGGGTACAGGCTATGGAGGCAGAACTAGCTGCTCTTGAAAAGAACCACACTTGGATTCTCACTGAGTTACCTGTTGGAAAGAAGGCTCTAACTTCTAAATGGGTGTACAAAACAAAATATAAACCAGATGGCTCAGTTGAAAGGCACAAAGCTCGGCTTGTTATCGTGGTTTGAGGTGTCAAAGACAAAGACTACAAGCACACTTTCTCACCTGTGGCCAAGCTCACAACAGTCAGATTATTCATTGCTTTGGCTACTGCATATTCATGGAATTTGCATCAGTTGAACATCAACAATGCCTTTCTTCATGGGCATATTGATGAAGAGGTTTATATGGCTCCTCCTCAAGGCTATCATGCTGCTACTTCTGGTCAAGTGTGCAAACTACAAAGGTCTTTGTATGGTTTGAAGCAGGCTTCTCGACAGTGGAATGTTGAATTGGTTAATTTTCTTACTGCCAAAGGATTTGTTCAGTCTAAGGCTGATTATTCCTTATTTTCAAGACAGAAGGGTGATAAATTTTTGTATGTCTTGGTGTATGTTGATGATTTGTTGCTTACTGGCAGTGATTCTAATGGCATTGCTGAGTTAAAGGAGGATTTGCATCATACTTTCACTATAAAAGATCTTGGTTTAGCCAGGTATTTCTTGGGTATTGAGGTGGCTAGGTCTTCTCATGGGACCCTTTTAAATCATAGAAAGTATGTTCTTGACATTCTCAATGATGTTGGTCTTACTGCATCAAAGGCAGCTTCCTTTCCTTTACCTAAGGGGCTCAAATTATCCATTGATGATGGAGATATTTTACATGATCCATGGATATACAAAAGGTTAGTGGGAAGGCTTCTTTACTTGACTATTACCAGACCTGATATCTCCTATGCTGTCCAACATCTGAGCCAATTTTTACAAACTCCTAGACAGCCTCACTATGATGCTGCTATTCATGTTCTTCGATACCTCAAGGGTACCATAGATCAAGGTCTATTTTATCCTACAAACAATGATTTGCAAGTTAGAGCTTATTGTGATGCAGATTGGGGTACTTGCAAATTTTCTGCTAGATCTCTCACTGGGTTTTGTATTTTCTTGGGACATTCTTTGATTTCTTGGAAAACCAAGAAACAAAAGACAGTGGCTAAGTCTTCCGCTGAAGCTGAATATAGGAGTATGTCAGCCACTGTTTCAGAGTTGGAATGGATTTCACATTTGCTGCTGGATTTCCATATTCAGCTTTCTTCTCCAATTGTTTTACTGTGTGATAACAAGGCTGCCATGCACATTGCAGCAAATCCAGTGTTTCATGAAAGGACTAAACACCTAAATATCGATTGTCACTACACTAGAGACAAGGTCTTGGAAGGATTCATCCAAACTCAACATGTCAGCTCTCAAGAACAACTCGCTGACCTAATGACTAAACCTCTTGGTGAAGTTCAACACAGATATTTGGCTTCAAGGTTAGGCTTGGTAGCTTCTCCACCAATGCCACCTTGAGGGGGGGGGGGGGATGTAGAGTTAGTTATAGTCATTGTTGAGTTTGTTATTGAGGTTAGTGAGGTTGTTAGCTCCTAACCTCTTCTTCCTTTCCTCATTAAGTGTTTAAGTTCTTGCTATATATATCCTTGTATATGCTGCTGTATTACATACTTCTACATACAATACAATACACAATTCTATCTACTCAAACTCTCCTACTGTTGTTTTACACAATGTTATCTTTGTGATGAATTGAATTAATTCAACAAGGATGAAATGAAACATATTGATTATCAATGTGTCTTCATTAACCTTCATTCACAAGCTTTCAAGGGAACGATGTATTAAGGTGTTGTATAAGTGCTTATTTCCTTGCCTTTATTCCGAATGTCAAAATATTAAATCTGACTTAATTATTGTTAAGTAAATCACAAATGTCGTGCCAAGTTAGTCTATGATAGACTTGTTCAACAATCGGGTCGGGCCGGGCCGGCCGCTAGTCAGGTCGGAAGTTTCTTACCTGTCAACCTGAGCCCGACCTGGCCCAACCTTCGGGTCAGGTACCATCGGCTGAGCCTTGACCCTATGCGCCACGGGCCGACAACTATATAAGATAGATTTTTTAATATGCCAAAAACCCTAAAAACTCACGCATTTAATTTACGTACTTAGTCGGGTCGACGGGTCGGTTGAGCCGAGTCGGGTCACAAAAAATAAAACTTAATCTAGGAATTTTTTTAAAAAGTTAATGTGTTTAGTCAGGTCATCCCAAAAAATAAAACCTAATTTAGGTTTTTCTTAAAAAGTTACTTTATTTAGTCGGGTCGTCAAGTCGGGTAGGGGCACATACCCCTGGCCCGAGCTTGGCTCGACCATACTTCGGGGCTCCGATTTTTTCGGGTCGGGTCACCATCTAAAGTTGCGGCCTTTACCCGCATTTTTCAGGTCGGGCGGGTCCCCGATCCGTTGAACGAGTCTAGTCTATGAGTTGTGACTTTAAAAAAAAAAAGTGAGGTTATGATTGTTTTGGAACATCTTGCATGGTTAAGTACATATATATATAGTGTCTATATAGGACTTGGCTCCTTGAATATATAAAGCATGATAAGTGTTTGATTAACCTCCATTCACAAGCTTTGGATTTGTCAGATTGAAATTTCTTTAAAGTATCACCTCGAAAGTTTATTTTTTGTTCTAATGTAGATCTTGCCGATTTATAGAACTCTATTTTTATTTTTTTTGGAAAAAGCAAATTATACTTCATTAAACAGACATAGTGCAGAACATCAGACTAATATAGTACATCTTCAAGTAACATATGACCAACAAGGAAACAGGGGGATCATCCCAAATCTGCACATGGACATTGTTCAGACACCACTTTTCAAGCCTATGTACCGCTTCATTGGCATTTCTACCCACCCACCCTATTTATTGAATGTTGTTTTGATGCCAAATAAGTAGCACATCCTCCATGATTGTCTGACAATTGAAACAACTAATAACTATATTTTTTTTTCTATTTGGTAATATTATTTTTTTTTCATTTTTTGAATTAAGATTTACTTTTCTAATTTGATTTTTATAGTCTATACATACATTTATATTTTAATTTTAATAGAAAATTATTGAGGCAAAATTTGTGTCAACTTTAATTTCTACTTGGACAAACTTTTCAGTTTTAAATATGAATCTTTTGGTGCTTTTTCTATTTTGATTTCCTTCCTAAGTATGTTGATATTTGAATTTTTTTCTATTTGTTTTGACTGCTAGCAAGGTGTTGTTGGAGCTAATTATAGATGGTAGATGAGTAAATACAAGAAGGTTAAAAATACTAATGGTATGAGTTCAACTCTATATAAAGTTCATATGAATTTTTGAACTGTAGTTTGGATTGTAGGTTTTAGTTCAATTTGTTGCTCCGTTTTGACTGCCAGGCCTATTATGTATCATTGCGTCTTATTTTAATGTTGGCTTGTTTGGATTTTTTGCCGCAATGATTGGAGTAATATTTGCATCCATGATAAAAGAGTAATGGAGAGAGTTTTGATACTTTGTGTACATTGTGTTAAATTTTCACATCCATCAAATTACGAGTCTCATTTCTCCCAATAGATACTTGTTTAGAATAGTAAATCTTGTATTGTTTCCAATTTGTTCACAATTTTATTTCTTTGTTTCTTTATCTTGTTTCTTGGTTTGTTAGGGAGGTTGGTTATATATATAACCTTCCTCTCCTCCTTGTATCTCTTGAGTTGACATTCATCAATAATATTATTTCTCAAAGAGAAATTGGATTCTAATAATCCATACTTTTGCAAATTGGATGGCAATAATTCCTACTTTCAATTTGTATTCTGGTGATCCAAAAAAAAAAAAATTGTATTGTAGTGGGACATAATCGAGAGTATACCCTAAATATCATAGATTTTGTGTTGCATTTGATTCAAAACTTTGTATAACACTTTACCATGATTTTTAATGAATTTACAACATTTCTCCCAATTTGTTTCAATTTTCCCCTATTTTTTATGATTTTTTCAATTTTATTCATTTTAAAAAATCATAATAATTGCTCGGAATCTCAAAAAAATAATTTAAAAAATGTTTTCGGAACTACACTTCATTATCTATTTGGGGGCAGGAACGAAAAAAACAAAAACAATATGGGGTAGGCAAGAAAAAAATAAAAAGAATGTGGTGATGGATTTGGTACCACTACAATACAATTTTATTTTTTTTTTGGACCACCAGAATACAAATTTAAAGTAGGGATTATTGTCATCCAATTTGTAAAAGTAGGGATTATTAGAATCCAATTTCCCTTTCTCAAATCTCTCTCCCTCTTCTCTCTTTTAGTTTCACTAAATTGGGTGAAATTTAACATGGTATCAGAGCCCGGGTGGCTACTGATCTGATTATCTCTCTCTCTTTCCCTCTTTTCACAAATATCCCTAAATTCCTTCTATCTCAATCTCTCCTTGTAGGATCCAATCGATTTCTCTCTACATTTGTAATCTCCCCTGTGAATTTGAAAACCAAAACATTTACCCAGTCTTCGTCCAAAACCCCCCTTTCCTTCATTCTCTCTCTCTCTAGGGTTTTGTCAATCAATTTCATTCCTTCTCCTCACTCGTCAATGGCGGACGAGGCAATCTCATCTCCGGCGACGCCACCTCCAACGGTGACTGTGGCGGCGTTGGGGCAGTCGGTGTTCCCCACAGTTAACAAGCTTCAAGACATAGCCGCTCAGCTTGGGAGTAGTCCGGCATTCGACTTGCCGCAGGTCGCCGTCGTCGGAAGTCAAAGTAGCGGCAAATCGAGTGTTCTAGAAGCTCTCGTCGGTCGTGATTTCTTGCCCCGTGGATCCGATATCTGCACCTCGCCCGCGTCGGTCGTGATTTTCGAGGCAAGTTTTGAAATAACCAGAGGAGTTTGTGATAGGGTGTTTATCAAGTCATCTTTCAAGATCTTTGCTGAATAATAGGGAAAATGGAGCCTCTAAGAGGAGTGTGTGCTTCTGTGTGGCACTTCTTTCATTTTCTGCCATTTTCCCTTGGTCTTCTTCTTCTGGGCATCCTCAAAGGCATTTTATTTTCCCCATTGGTATGCTTAATTATGACAGTGGGGAATTTTGCAGTCATGCTGGGCCTTTGGCCCGTACATTTTTTTTTCTGGACATATTATTGTGTTTTGAGAGCTAAGCAAGTAGGACCAGTTTTGAAGATTGTGCTAAGCCCGTGTATATTTGTTGTGTTAATACTGTGGCCAGTTGCTGGCATTCTTGCAAGCATTGTAGGGGGAGCGCTCTATAGCTTTCTTTCACTTGTGTTTGCTACTTTTGATGTCGTTGGAGAAGGAAGGACAAATCAATTCTACCATTGTCTCTTTGATGGAACTTGGTGTACTATTCCGGGTTGCTTTACTGTTGTTAGAGATTTTAAAGACATTTGCTTTCATTCCTATTTTTCATATATGGATGACCTGCGAAGTCGTGGTCCACCAGATTCAAAGTATTACGAGATAAGAATTCTTTATCTTCCTGGTGTTGTTTTAGCTGGTGTTCTTGGCATTTTTGTTGATGTGTTGGTAATCTCTCTACCAGCCTTGTCCAATGAAAATAGAGAAGAGTAATGTGAACCAGATGAAGGTTGAGTATTCGTAAAGATCATCAAGGTGGGGATGTTGTGAGAACCATTGAATGTATAACTAAGGGTGGATACTTCCCTTTCATTCATCATGTCTGATAAGAAGATTATGATTGACCCATGTGATCGTCTCTTCGTTCTCTCGTCCGATCAACCAGGAAAGTCTCTATTAGGCCATTGTATTCGCCGGAGACAATTTCAATACCTGGAAAAGTTCGGCAACAATCTTTCTCTTTCTTTCGTCGTTTGACTCCACGAAGTTCTTCCGTATCTACGTCCATTTCACCCGCTATTAGGAGTTGTGGTGATGGCGAGGAAGATGTTGGAGTTAAAGTTCAAGATTTCCATTGTTGGCAAATTGGAGTTTTGACACCCTCCAATTTGAGGGGGGTGTTAGGAATAGTAAATCTTGTATTGTTTCCAATTTGTTCACAATTTTATTTCTTTGTTTCTTTATCTTGTTTCTTGGTTTGTTAGGGAGGTTGGTTATATATATAACCTTCCTCTCCTCCTTGTATCTCTTGAGTTGAGATTCATCAATAATATCATTTCTCAAATCTCTCTCCCTCTTCTCTCTTTTAGTTTTACCAAATTGGGTGAAATTTAACAATACTTTTTCTTATGCCTTACATTTGTATTTTACACTTCACATGTTCTTAGTTTTGGTCATAATTTGAGCTTTTGAGAAATATTCTTTACTTCAATAGTGAACTTTTTGTGTCATTAAAGTTGACATTTTATGTTATTGTTTGTACAGGGTTGTAATGTGTGACTAATGACTAATCTGCATATTTGGTTTCCATTGTCTTTTACCCATTTTTCTTTTTAGTCGAATGTAGGTTGATATTTGAGTTAATTACATTTACCCTATCTGACATATGTGGTAATAATTTTTGCACACCCGACATTTGGGAAATAATTTTTACCCTACCTGGCATTTAATGAAAGTGATTTTTAGTGTTAGAATCTGGTAACTTGTCATCGGAAATGGAAAAATACAATAATACCCCTATATCACTATGTGAAATTACGATGTTGCCTTTAATTTGAGAAGGAAAAGACTATGTTGGACAGTAGAAGACAAACATGGTGGTTTGGGAGGGGTTAGGTTCATTTTCTGTATGGGAGGGGGGCCGGGGAGAGGAATTAGTGGAGTAGTTGGGTTTTAAAATGCCATAACAATTAGTACTAAGGGAACAAAAGTCATTTCACATTTATTTGAAAGTCAAAGGAAATAATAACAAAGGTATAAAGATCACTTCATATTTATCTTTTTACAATTCACCGAAAAAGTCAATATAAAATCAATTATAACATACCTGAGGGGCTTTAAATTTATGAGCACTTAAATGTCAGGTAGGGTAAATGTAATTAACTCGTTGATATTTTATGTCACTTAGTAGGACATTGAAGAACACATGTTGACTGACCAAAAACAATTCTCAAAAACTATATACGAAATATTGTATTTGACTAGCATTACAATGAAAAGATAATTTATTTGTTAATGTTTATGTCAACTACAATGGAACGGAACTCACGAAAGTAGTAATATTTATTATATGTCTACTCATTTTAAATTACATATTTTCCTTGAAACAATTTATTATATTATTTTTTTTATATTTGGTAATATTTTTATGTCCGTTAGTTCTTTTTAATTTAGATTTACTTTTCTAATTTGACATTTTTTTAGTTTGGATGTACATTTATATTTATTTATCTTCAACCATTGTATTTATATTTTATTTTCCCTTTTTATTTGAATATTTTCTTTTAAATATTCCATGCATCACATGGGTTTAAGACTAGTGTGTGTGTGTATATATATATATATATATATATATATATATATATATATATATATATGTAAGAATTTTGATAATACCCATAAAAAAAATGAAGAGAATATGCCTTAAAATACTTAACTAAATAGCCAAAGAAGCAACATAACTTAAAAAAAACTGACTGGTGCAGTACAGCCAGTACTTCTAACATTTTGCATGTTAAAAGTTGACCGTTTTAGTATGAATGTGGCCAGGTTGTTAATTTCTAACTCGATAATTGCGGGATCGTAATCCATGAGAGAGAAATATTTGTGGTAGTAAACAACATTGCGTACAGAATGTGCAAAATAATGATTCAATCATACTCTTATAATTCTGGTCTACGACTTTTATTCATAGTTAATCATCACTTGCTCTCCACAAAGTTTGACCAAATTAATATACTAGTATATCATATAGAACCGATGGGATTAAGGAATAATATAAATCCAAGCCATTCCTATTGAATTAGTTAGGCTGACTTTGAGCTTAAACAACGAACCAAAGGAATTGAAAATGGCTTTAGCATACTTTAGCTCCTTCATCCTGTTCATCATTTTATGTTCACTTAGCCCACTACTTGTGTGCAGTGATTCCAATGATGATTATGGAGTTGGTATCCTATGCATTGGCAATTCAACCGAGGGGAGCAACCTCTACCACACCTATGAAAGCAACGTTTATTCTCTGCTTCCCAAACTTGCATCAGAATCAGCTCATTCCCATCGACCAGCAGTCGGATATTTAAACGCCACCGCAGGCACAGCTCCTGACACGGCCTACGGATATTACTTCTGCAGAGGCGATCTCAAGACTAAAGTTTGCCACGACTGTGTTTCGCATGTCACCCAATTTGCTCTGTCAAGGAACCACATCTGTTTTGATGCCTTTGGGATCGGTGAAATAAATGATCATCTTCATTGTTTTGTACACTATGGGAATAGCTCCGCAGGATACAGGGAACAATTTGTGTTCACCTTCGGCAAGATTGGAGGGAAAGTGTCAAATTACAAGCAATACAATGAGACGTTAACGAGCACAGTTGAGGGGCTAATTTCGGAAGCTGCTCAGGGGAATTTGAGTAAGCCTGGTTACCAAACAAAGGTGGTCAAGGTGGTGGGGAATCCTCATGAAAAGATCTACACACTTGTTCAATGTACTCCTGACATATCACCCAGGAACTGTAGCAACTGCTTGCGGGAGTTATACTCTTATCTTCCAGACTGTTGTAATGGTACTCAAGGAGGGATGGTTGTCCATGCTAATTGTTGGCTGATGTACAATAATCAGACTTTCTTTGGAAGTGCGTATCGAGGGTTTCTGCCAAGTTATTTGCACGTCTGTTTAACTCTGTTTTTATCTTTTTACTTGCTGCTTGTGAGTTAGTTGATGACACTACGTGATCGTGTGTAGTAAATATTATGTATAATGTATCCTCCGTGTATGATAAATATTAACGTATCATAATTCGTTTTTTGTTGTAGATGAAATGGGTGTCTTGCAGGCTGTAGGATCATGAGCACGGGCTCATGAGGCTCTGAGGCTCTGAGCCTTTGTCAAGTCCTTTTCCTCTTTTTTTTATTTTTATTCTTATCTATCAATAATTATTTTCTAAGCAAATATATAAAATTCTTTTTTTATTTTCGATTTTCTTAATTTTTTTGTTCTAGTTTTTAAAACTTTTGTTTATTATTTAACTATTATAAAATGCTCTTAAAAAATATGAACTATGTTTGTCATTTTTAATAGGGTTTTTGGACGCTAATATATTAAACTTTTGGGGTATTGGATAGTAATGTATTGAACTTTGACGTTGGATAATAATACACTGTACTTTAGGGGGTGTTGGACAATAATGCACCCGGAACAATTCCGGCGGTGGCGATCCTACGTGGTCCGCCTGCCACATAGGATCTCCACTGAGTCGACCACCGTCAAAATTTTTCCGGGTGCATAATTGTCCAACACCCCTTAAAGTACAGTGTATTATTGTCCAAGGCCACAGTTCAGTGTATTATTATTCAATACCCCAAAAGTTCAGTATATTATATAGCGTCCAAAATTCCTTTTTAATATGGATGTTCATAAAGATATACATCAATGCTCATAAATCCGTATATGAATGCTCATAAACAAATAGATGAATGTTCATAACATCCAACATGAATTCTCATAACACCAACATGACTGTTCATAACCTCCAACGCGAATGCTCATAATCTGACGTTTTTCCTAAAATACTCATAAATCAGTATATGAATGTTTATAAACCAGTAGATGAATGTTCATAACCTCCAACATTAATGCTTATAATCTTACATTTTTACTACAATACTCATAACCAAATATATAAATGCTCATTAACAAAAAATACAATGCTCGATCATAAACCAATACATGATCCATTAGAAAAGTCTTCATTTGAATACTCCATATTTTATAATTATCCCTATCAAAGATGAGTGGCCTCAAATTTGAAAGATAGTTGAGTGTTGTCGTTGAAGATTGAATGGAGGTCATGTTTATTTTGGAAGAAAAACTTTCTTTGTGATTAGATAAGATTTTGGGATGGACGGTGATAAGATGAATTTGTAAAGACTCTGATACTATTGTTGGGTTATGGAATGAGGAATTGCTAAAGGAGGAAAAGATATGGTTGTCGTTTTTCTTTGAATTGCGTATTGAATAGATTGATTGAATTAGATTATAGTTTACACCTTTGCCAAGTACAATGAATTTTATTCTTCTACTACAATGTACAATCATGCACATTTTATATTCAATCAATAATTCTTTATAGATTTTCCTATCCAATGTATCTTCTAACAATAAAATTGTTAATTGTATCTAGGATTATTTTAGACATTTGACTATAATTTTTTCAAATTAGTCTTAGTATTTATCAAATTATAGTAGTGAATCATACTTTGATTGGTTTACGGTTTAATTTTAATTAAGAAGCCTCGTACGTAACCAGATACTCTAAATGCCATTTCTGCTGTGATTGCGTAAATAGTTAATTAACCGAACAGCCGATGTAGCGTATGTAAGAATTTCGACTTCCATGTCCTCGATCACAAGAGTTGACAAAATAGTTTTCAATAATTTTTATATGGAATGTTTTCAATAATTAGGCAGAAACAAAACAGAGGAAAATATTAAAACCTAGACAGGAAATTTTAAAAAGAGAAATGATAAATGTCTTGGACAAAACACTTGTTAAGTGTCTTGTGATGTTACAAAACCTATATATTTGTAAATTAAATTGCAAAAATATGACATGATTGACTTCTACAACCATAATAATATATATAAATGTTATAAAATCACATTTTTATCTATATTTTTCAAAATTTATGAAAATGCGTCCAAAATATGCCAAACAGATAGGTTTCATTCATTAGGGTGTCAATTTTAATTGTTGGCGTAGCCAACATATTCCAAACTTCTTATAATTGATAATTAATAATATCTGTCAAAAAAATTGAGGTTAAAAATTATAATAAATATTGATTTCATAAAAAAGAAACATTTAAGCAGTATCTTGGGGCAAGACACTTATCATCACCCACCTTTTAAAAAATACATTCAGTTCGAAGTAGGAATGGTAAGCAACAAGCCTATAGCTACTATTAGTCCAAACATCAAATTTCGTGTGTCTACTCTTATCATTCTTGCTGTCGAGCCTGCAAAAAGTTTTCAGAAAACCAATTGTTACTGCTTGCGTATCTGGAAAATTAGCAAGATAGCCACCAAGTGCAAGACTACACTCAAATTGTATCCATAGGAATGACATACTACTGGACAACACTAAAAAAACGTGGAAGGAATTATCCTCTCAAAAGTCAAAGCCTTTGGAAAATTTTAGGTGTATTATGAGATGAAGATGGATTGTTACCCATATATTGGGTATCCACCTTTACCCACTCATAATGATTGGATAAAACCCATTAGAGATGGGTACGTAATGGGAAAGATGGGTATGGGTTACCCATAATTTTGTGTGGGTATCCATTATCCATGGGTATCTGTTAGGAACGGATTCAGATCGGTTGCCAGTTGTTAGTCACTTGTTAGGGTGTAAAATAGAACAATATATACAACGGAAAGAAGTATAGAATGATTATGGAATTTAGGATAATAATAAGAAGGCAAGAACAGAGAAATATGGGTGAGACAGTATTTTTACGTGGGAAATCGAAAAACTCATAGAAAAATCCACGGGCGACAACCAATATCCACTAGTAGAAAAGGAGATATTACAAGAGGTAAAATATTTGTGAACTCTCGTAAATTCTCGCAACCTAGAGATGAATAGGGTGAAGATGTGGAAATAACACCGTACCTCCCTCATGGGGAGTTTTGAAGGCTCTCACATCTATTACATTAGTCACTACTTTACAAGGTAAATAGAGTCCTCTATTTATAGTAGAATGAAGGAAAAGGAAATTAGGTTAAATATTATAAAAACCTAGAAAGAAAAAACAGAAGAGCTGCCGCAGTCAACAGGTCTGCAAGGAAGACGCTGGCAGCGCCGAACAAGTGCTGGCCACGTCTTGTATATCAACACTACGGGGAGTAACGGTGGCAGCGTCCCGAGTAGCGTTGGAATCCTGCTTCGGTGTTGAGCGGCGCTGCTAGCGCCACGCAGCCCCGCTGGTAGCGTCCGTATCCTTCAAAATAGACAAAATAGAATTTGGACCATAAAGCCCAACAATCTCCACCTTGGGCCAAATTCTCTGGTACCGTCATAGAACCTTGAATTTTGATCTTGCCGACGAACTTCTCGACGTCATCCTGTTAACAACACTCTATCACCCAAATTCTAATAACCAAATTCTGACTTCATCCTGAATTTGATTGAACTCGGCTATGAAGGAATTTGACCTAACTCCGGTAGGATTAGAAGTTTACTGAATCTGGTTGTATCCGGCTCTGAAGGAATTTCACCTGACTCCGATAAGATGGGAATTTGACTGAATCTGGCTGTATCCGGCTCTTAAAAGAATTTAATCTGTCTCCGGTAGGATCTGAATGTGATTGAACCTAGCTCTTATACCACTTGTTAGAATCCGATTCAGATCTGTTGCGAGTTGTTAGTCACTTGTTGGGGTGTAAAATAGAGCAATATATGCAGCGGAAAGAAATACAGGATGATTATGGAATCGAGGATAATAATAAGAAGGCAAGAACAGAGATATATGGGTGAGACATGATTTTTACGTGGGAAACCGAAGAACTCGGAGAAAAACCCACGGGCGACAACCAATATCCACTAGTAGAAAAGGAGATATTACAAGAGGTAAAATATATATGAACTCTCATAGATTATCGCAACCTAGGGATGAATAGGGTGAAGATGTGGAAATAACATCGTACCTCGCTCATGGGGAGTTTAATTTGAAGGCTCTCACATCTGTTACATTAGTCGCTACTTTACAAGGTGAATAGAGACCTCTATTTATAGTAGAATGAAGGAAAATAAAACTAGGTTAAATATTATAAAAACCTAGAAAGAAAAAACAGAAGAGCCGCCGCAGTCAACAGGCCTGCAAGGAAGACACTGGCAGCGCCGAACAAGCGCTGACCGCGTCTTATGTATCAACACTACGGGGAGTAACGCTGGCAGCGTCCCGGGTAGCGTTGGAATCCCGCTTCGATGTTGAGAGGCGCTGCTAGCGCCGACAACCCCGCTGATAGCTTTCGTATCCTTCAAAATAGACAAAATAGAATTTGGGCCATAAACCCAACAGTATCCATATACCTATTAATGTTTTAACTATATCTGAAAATTTCATATCGAATTGTATTCTGTTTATGTATTGAAATTTAAGGCAAAATTAAACTTTAACGGTTTGACATAAAACTTTGTATTACGGTAGTATTGATTAAAAAAAAGATCAAATATAAATTTTGACCTCCTAATTTCTTTTTATCTGATAACATTTATCGCGATATATGCAATGGAGTTCTTTCAAACTAAGAGTTTGAAGTTCATTCGTTATCCCGTTCTTGATTATTAGGAGATTCTTCTTTTTTTCTTTTAGAAGCCTCGACAAGTTTTGGTGTTTTTTTCTTAAGAGAATGTAAAGGAAAAGAAACTTTGTTTTGTTGATTTTGGAAAGGATATTTATTTTTATAAGTAGTATTGGGATTACTTAAACTTTTATACTCAATCACTCGATGTTTTGAATCGTTTAACAAACTTATATGAGAAATATGAGCACATTTATTTAAAGCTCTTACTTCACTTCTAAGTGCTTCTAAATCTTTTTTAAGGTCTAAAATTAAATCAAAGATGGAATTTAGCTGAGCTCCTACCCCGCTGGGCTGATCTGGATTATGGACAATGTGAGCAAATTCAGAGGACAATTGGGTGAGGTCATTAATTACTAAATAATATATTTTTAAATTCACTAATAATAATTAGTGAAGTTTGACACGTGGCTATCATACCAAATGGAAAAGGACCAAAAATATATGAAGAATCTGTAAACTATACTAAGCGGAATTATTAAATGTGCTAAAATAGAGTTTTTAATCACTAAGAACCAAAAATAAAACTCAAAACCAATCAGGGACTAAAGTGCAAATATAAAAAGTTCAATTGTCATCCAAAAATTATTACCTCATAATATAGGGTATCTAATAATTATTTTTCAAAATATAGGCCCCTTATAATTATTACACTAAAATATATGGTCCTCATTGTCATTAATTTTGTTTCTTGACTTGTTTTTTCCTTTGTTAGTTTTTGTGAGTGTGAATCCAATCTTAAAATGTTTGTCAATCATAAGAGCATCCACAATGGTGAACATGAGTTATATTAACTGAATAAGGTGGAAGCAATATGGTTCGACATGAGAGTTAGAGTTTGACTCTTTACATTGTGTTCCAATAATAGTGAGCGTGAATTTGATTAAAATACTTGTAAAAAATTAAAGTGTAAGCGATACGTTCAATAATGTAAATACAATATAATAGAAATTTAAAAAAAATGTCCAGAATCTCGTGTTCGTCCTCACGCGGCGAGTGCGAGTTCGGGTTTTTCTCACCACCGACATTCGTCATCGCCTACACTACAAAAACGTCATTTCACTCTCAAACTCACTTCTCCATATTTCCCTAGGATCCTTAGCATCGAAGAAAATAACGGGAGTGAGTCCAAGATAGTTTTCCTTTAAGTTAAGATCCAGTCGCTTTTGAAGCCCCAAATTGACCGTCTAGGAAGCGTAGGGGTGTTTTGGTCATTACACAAGGGACGAGATGGCACCATGGAAGGTCAAGTCAAACCCCGAAAACCAACCTGAGGAGGCTAGAAAGAAGTCATGAGGGAACAAGGCCAAGTCATGAGAATCAAGTTGAAGAGTCTCATGTTTTTGGGCAAAATTTGGTAACAAGAAAAAACACGTCTTCACTCTTTTGATCATAGCTCTTTCAATACAACTTCGAAGACCATCAAATTTGGTGAGCTTATAGTACACACCTAGAGCTTCCCATCGATATATTATAAGCCCAAATTAAAGTTCAAACAAAGAAGTTATGCGCATTGGAAGTCAGCTGATGCCAGCAGGCGCTACCCGCGCCAATGAGGACGCTGACAGCGCCTCTTTACTTTTCTTGACGCCGAGGTTCTGGAGGAGGCGCTGGCCGCGCCTAAGAGCGCACCACCAGCGTCTCTCCCCTTTTCCACAACACGACGCATTCTTTCTTCTTTTTTTTATTATTTCCTTTTCCCCCTTTTCCCTTTTCCTTTATATACATGTTCCCTACCTCCATTAGAGTTAGTTTTGAAGCTGGAATTAGACTCAAAAACTCTCTTACTTGGAGAGTTTGTAATTATGAGTTTTCAAACCCTAATTTCTTTGTAATTAAGCTTAATCCTTTGTGGGTGTGCTTAATAAATTTTCTTTTGATTTGTGAGTTTGTTGTGCATCTTTCAAGCTCTCTTTGGTGGAATTTCATGGAAAAACAAGTGTGGATCCTTGTGAAGGTTTTATTTGCAACCTCTTGTGATTCTTAGGCTATTGGGTGAGTTAACTACTCTTTACGTTAGTCATATCTTTCTTTGTTGTTCTTGTTCATCTTTATCCCCAAAACCCTAAAAATAGAGTTTGTTTTTGAGTTCTAATTTTGGGTTTTTCTAAACTCTAGAGTAATTGTGATCCTTGGATGATTAATCTTTCTTCCCTAGTCGTTCCCGGATCTTTTGGTATCAGAGCTTAGGATTATAACTCATATTTGGGTAACAAAATTTCCAGATTTTTGTGGTTTTTGTTCTTGTTGATTTGGGCAATGTTCTTGATATTTATGGATGCAAAACTCATACTTAATGATTGATATTGGTCCCTTGATGCCTTTAGAGTGTTGGGATGTGATTTTTATCATTTGGGTCCAAGCATTTGTTGAGTATTGGGTTGATTTGTGAGGTTGTTCATGCCCAGAATTGTTTTCTCTATTTTGGGATTCTTGTTGATTTTGACATGTTTGGTTGAGTTTTTTTTTTGTGATATTTGGTATTTAAGTGATTGCTATACATGCCATAACCTTGTTGGGAGTAGTTTGTTGTGAAATCTTATTAATTAGTGATCAATTTGGGTTGCATTTGGGAAGAGTTCTTGGAATAAGTTTGGAGATTGAATATTTTGAGGTTTGGTATTTGTTCATACTTTTTCCATGAATGAAAATGGTTGAATTGGGATTTTGTTGGATAACTTGTTGTGATTATTTGTGTGTGTGAGGTGGTCACTTGGTGCATGCTCATTGCCTTGGTGATTATTATCCATTGTTGCTCATTATTGTCATTTCCCATTGTCGGATTCACCCCATCTTCCCCCACAAAAAATAGCCTCGCTAAAACTCCACAAAAATTCCTTAGCCACAAAACAACCCAAAAGCCTCATCTGAATGTATTTTCCTTAGCCCAACAATCCCCTCAACTCCTCAAATGGCCTCGTCGTCTAGTCAAATGGGCGATAAAAAATTCCCTCCTCGACCCAATTCCCCTTCCAAAGCAATAACCCTCGAAATGGCTCTTCAATATATCATAGATAGCCAAGAAGTGATGCGATGTCAAATGAATGATTTGAGCTATGCCATAGCCAAATTGCGACCTGGTTTCTTGAGAAAGGTTCATGGTGATTATCGAATGTCTTATGTTTGACATCGACCTAGTATCTTTACTCATGAGCCTAGAGTTAATGATCTACATGATTGTAGAAAGGAGAAGGCTTACTCATGGTCTTCTATCAAGGAGGACACTCAGTCTCAAGTTAGCCCTTCCTCCAAGGGAAGTCGATCAAAACCATCTTTAGGAGCTCAAGCGGATGATGCAAAGTATCTTAGGAAGCTCAAGGCTAGAAAGTGTTTTAAATGTAGAGAGTATGGTGATTACCAAACTCAATGCCCTTTGAAGATAGTTGAATGTCCTAAAACCAATGAGGTAGCTACACCGGAGACTCCAAGGGATAATGTTGAGGTTCGCATGCGACAAGAGCAGAGCTCCACTCCTAGGAGATCCTTTAACATGAGTAGGGATTCCTGGGATGAATCTCAACGGGAGTCAATCTTCCAAATTAGATTCACCGTTGGCGAAGGGTTGTGCAAGGTCATCATCGATGGTGGGAGTTGCTCCAACTTAGCCTCTACCTACATGGTTGAAAAGCTCCAATTACTGATCGTGGCTCATCCCCAACCGTATAGCTTGCAGGGGCTTAAAGATGGTGGCGATCTTCAGGTAACTCAACAAACCGTGATATTTTTCTCCATTGGTCCTTATAAGGATAGTGTTTTGTGCTATCTTGTTCCTATGGATGTCTGCCATTTGCACCTTGGTAGGCCTTGGCAATATGATAAGCGTGTCATCCATGATGGATTTAAGAACACTTACTCAATCTTGATGGGAGAAAAAAGGATCACGCTTAGCCCCCTCTCACCTACCTAACTCCTCAAACACCAAACCGGGATGGGAAGTGAGAAGAGAGACCCCTTCCATAAGAGTGAAACACGGGATGAGAGTACTTTGAGTGAAGGGAAACTATGTTTGGCTTTAGTTTTGCGAAAAGGTAATCCTAGTGAGGTTGAGAGATCCATAGCTCCTCAAAATTTTCCTATCTCCCTCCCTTGTCCGTCACCTTCACCTGAAATAACTCCTACTAAGCTCAACACCATGATTGCAAGCGTTGAGCCATGTCCAACCATGCCTGAACCACAACTTGGAGATGAATTCCATGTTGGCGAGTCCATAACCCCACACCCTAGCTTGCTTCCTCTCGTATCGAGATCGACCAAGGAAAAGGCATATTCTACCGGCCTTGGTCTTGACATCTCTTGTGACGAGTACCTTGTGGCCTTCAACAAAATGATAAGCACTAGGCATATGGAGGTCCCTCTTGATGGCGTGTTGGTCCCTTTTTCCTTCCGAAATTGCTACACGTTTACGAAGAAGGGGTTGATGAGTGTCACTTTGATCCGGCTAATGGATTTTATTGAATTGATTTTACGTGAGCAGTCGGCTGGATTTGAACTCCCAAGAGTTGAGGGCAACTCTTCTCCAACAAGGGGAGTCTGATCCATATTTCCTAAGGGTCCTTAACATCGAAGAAAATGACGGGAGTGAGTCCAAGATAGTTTTCCTTTAAGTCAAGCTCTAATCGCTTTTGAAGCCCCAAATTGACCGTCTAGGAAGCGTAGGGGTGTTTTGGTCATTACACAAGGGTCAGGATGGAACCTTGGAAGGTCAAGTCAAGCCCCGAAAACCAACCCGAGGAGGTTAGAAAAAAGTCATGAGGGAACAAGGCCAAGTCATGAGAATCAAGTTGAAGAATCTCATGTTTTTGGACAAAATTTGGTAACAAGAAAAAACACGTCTTCACTCTTTTGATCATAGCTCTTTCAATACAACTTCGAAGACCATCAAATTTGGTGAGCTTATAGTACACACCGAGAGCTTCCCATCGATATATTATAAGCCCAAATTGAAGTTCAAATTAAACGAAGAAGTTATGCGCATTGGAAGTCAGCTGATGCCAGCAGGCGCTACCCGCGCCAATGAGGACGCTGACAGCGCCTCTTTACTTTTCTTACGCCGAGGTTCTGGAGGAGACGCTGGCAGCGCCTAAGAGCCCATCACCAGCGTCTCTCCCCTTTTCCGCAGCACGACGCATTCTTTCTTCTTTTTTTATTGTTTCCTTTTCCCCCTTTTCCCCTTTCCTTTATATACATGTTCCCAACCTCCATTAGAGTTAGTTTTGAAGTTTTAGGAATTAGACTCAAAAATCCTCTCACTTGGAGAGTTTGTAATTACGGGTTTTCAAACCCTAATTTCTTTGTAATTAAGCTTAATCCTTTGTGGGTGTGCTTAATCAATTTTCTTTTGATTTGTGAGTTTGTTGTGCATCTTCCAAGCTCTCTATGGTGGAATTTCATGGAAAAACAAGTGTGGATACTTGTGAAGGTTTTCTTTGCAACCTCTTGTGATTCTTAGGCTATTGGGTGAGTTAATTACTCTTTACATTAGTCATATCTTTCTTTGTTGTACTTGTTCATCTTTATCCCCAAAACCCTAAAAATAGAGTTTGTTTTTGAGTTCTAATTTTGGATTTTTTAAAATTCTAGAGTAATTGTGATCCTTGTGTGATTAATCTTGCTTCCCTAGTCGTTCTCAGATCACTCACCGTTGCGGAAGCTCCAAGACTATAATTTTAAGACTAAATGCTTCACTCATGTACCATGCATTATCTATAAAAGTACATGTTCGCACAAACATAAGGACGATATGTTCTCAAGATTAATGCTGCTCAAATTAAGCAAACAATATACACAAAGAATCACGGGGAAAAAAAAAACAGTGAAAGATACACACTTATATTCGCATGAAACTATAAGGCTCACCCAAAGTATTCATAATTTAGTTTGTAGGAACTAGGAATAACATGGTGACCGCCACTATAAGCCCAAATATTAAAATGTCACCATCTGCTTTTATCATCCTCGCCGTCGAGCCACCTACAATTTTTTTTTTCCGATTTCAGCAAAGTTTGTATCAGTTGAAACAGAACAATCGAAAAGCTTATATACAGTAATATCATGGAATTGGAAAGAAATCAAAGGCATGCAGGAGTACTATATCAATTTCATTATTTTCTATTCTTGAAAACTTTTCTCCTTTCTCTTCATTTGAGGCCTATATGACAACATTATATATCCATTCTTATTTTACTTGGCAACTCTTTAGGACGTTATCTTGAATTGTTCATGAACATTCTCCTTTGTATGTCAAGCACTAAATAAAATAAGCTTCAACCACAAAAGCTTAATTATAACATCTATTGCTATGGTACCTGTTTTCGGCGGTGATTGTGATGTTGAATTAGGCGGAAGTGTTGGTAAACTTGGCAAAGATGCTGGGGAAGGAGCTCCTGCACCAATAAAAGCCACAGGACTGTAGTGAATCTGGCAACTGGGATAGTAAAACATTACAGACTCACTTGTCGTCCCACAAACTCCTGCAATAGCCCTAAATGCAGCTCTTAAGCATCTCTCGCATCTGTTACCCAGAATATCAGGGGTGCATTGCACATAACAATATAACTTATCTCCTTTTACTAATCCTGAAACGTTTCCTTCCCCTGTAGCGTAACCCACCTTACTTCCATTGTAAGCTGCTTCCATTATCAACCCATCTACTGTCTCTGCAACAGCCTTATCGTACGGCACTGGATCAGACACATTTGCATAACCACAATCATATATGAATAGGTCTTCACTTTCGATGGAGAATATGGTTTCATTCGAGTATCGAATCATGCACTCCTGGAACCAAAACATGGCTGTCTTTTGAACGGGACATTCGGCTATGATTCTGTGTACTGCTGATTGAACACAAAAATGGCATTCGTCTTGACTCAGGTCGCCTCTGCAATTATAGAGCATATTTGCTCTATCAATGCCTTCCCCAACAGAGTAGTTGCCAAACGCAGCATGGGAGGCTTGCTCTGTGAGGTATACAAGGAGGGGTTTAAGGTTGTTTTGGTAGGTGCTGTTTGCTGTGTAATTGCCCATATCTAAGCAGAACCAATTTCCTTCATGCAATGTTAGGGCGGAAACAAATGTTGGAGCAATGCAAATCAGAAAGAATGACAAGAGATTGATGGAAAGCTTACTGTTTGTCATCATGTATTGATCTTTGTTTATTTGTGCAGTATAATTACGCTATGATTTTTGCACCTTTTTGAAAGCTATGACTAGCTTAATCAGGGAGTCAGTTTACAAGCTGACTGGGTACGTTAAAAGAGCTATGCACGTCTGTATAGACCTTGTCCCCATCTTAGCCTATCAAATTGACATTACTAAAAGAGCTAGAACTAAAATATATTTTAAACCAAATGTTTTTAATTAGTCAACAATATTGTAGTCAATAATATTATAAGGATGTTGTGGAACCATTTCAACCAAAAGTTTAAGCTGATGGTTATAGGCCCAATGATAGTTTTATACTTTAACATATATGTAACATTGGTTGGTAAACAGGGTGGGGTAAATCATTATCAAATAATATCAAATTTATTAAAATTCACATATTGAACTGTACTAATATTTATTAGAATTTACAAATTTACAAAATGTTAGTTTTTGTTTACCACGGTAAATTTTAATACTTTTTTGGAATATTTTTTATAATTCTAAAAGAATTAAATTTTAAAATTTTAAAATGAAAAAGAAGAAAAAATAATTTGAAAATTTTGAGGATTCTCTATCACAAACCATCACTGGATCCACCACCACTACCAGCGCGCCAACCATTTTTCCAACCATCTTCAAATAGTAGGAAAAAGGTTGGTAGGAAAATTTTCCAACTATTTTAACAAAATTGGTTGGAATTTCCAACCATTTTTCCAACAAAATTCTTTGGAAAATAGTTGGAATATTAAATAGTTGCTAAAATGGTTGGCTTTTCCAACCATTTTAAATTGGTTGGAAAAAATGGTTGGTAATACACATATTTTTAGTAGTGAAAAAGCTTACACAGTACCAAGGTAACTCGTCCTAAGTGCCCTTAGTCAGCTCGTACATCACCATCGTAAAAAAAAAAAAAACGGGCTAAGTGCAGACCCCTGATGTACCCCGATATCAAAACTCTCTTGTAGTTCCATCGCGGTACGACCTCGATCTAGTTCTAACATTTTCGTCCATGTATTTGATAACCCTAATGTATGGATACTGAAAGAACCCTAGAGGGGGGGTGAATAGGGTTATGAAAGTTTCTGCACAAATAATCACTTGTAAAGGACGTTAGGTTCTTAATCTAACTAGATTAAGATTCAATATAATGCAGGAAAAAGATAAAGGACAATAAGCGTATACTGAACAACTTCCTTTATTATATTGAAACAGAATGAAGTAATACAACCTGAGATGAATGTCCTTAGGTTGTACACAGAACTGAGCGCCTTGCAGAGGACGCTTCTTATTTTATGAATAACAACACACACCAAATTCACCCTTTGGTGTTTACTCTCAATCGATCCTAAGTCCGTCTAGGAATCGATTTCACAAGCATCAATCAACCCTAAATCCGTTAAGGATTGATTACACTCAACTTCTCACAATCACCAAATCTCGCACAAAATAGAAAACGCTATTTCTATTTCGAACACCCGATTTCTTCCATGGAATCGTTAGCTTCTTCAATCTTCAATTCCTTTATTTATAAGTGTATTGATATCAGCAGAATAGAGATGTTGGGATTGATTCTTCCTTGATATTTTCCTTCTTTGTGTTTGCCTTTCCTTCCAATCTTGCTCCGATCTTCTTTCCTTCTTATGAGATTTCCGGAAATTGTAATCTTATCTTCCTTCCAATTTCTGGATTGATTATTTCCTACAAATCAAAGTAGATGCAATCAATTAGTCTGATTAGAAATATGGATAGAAAGATTGGATATTAATTTTCCAGAAAACTTCCCTATTTCGACTGCGCTTTTCAAAACTCCTCGCATAGGGTGAACGTCCTTATGCTGCCTTGGGTGAACGTCCTTATGATGCCTTGGGTGAATGTCCTTCTGCCTTCTTGAGATTTCTTTCCTTGCGCATTATATCTTTTCTGGATATTTGAATTTTGACTTTCATTCAAAACTGATCCAGTCGCCAAGGTCCTTGAGTCTGAGTCTATCAATGTCCTTGAGGGGTTCTAACAATCTCCCCCTTTTTGATGAAAGGCAAAATTCATTTGTAGCACTTCTCCCCCTTTTTGGCTTTTATCAAAAAGTCTATAGAGAGCTCCCCCTTAATATTGTAACCATTTCCAATAACCTGCAAGACTCAATAAACTTGTTAGTCCTAATAGAGGGTGCTCCCCCTCAATATGTGCCATAAAAATAACACTGCTATTTGAGTAGATCCATTTGTCAAAGTAGATGATCAAAGGTCTGACAAGGTCCTTGAGGAGTTCTTATTGCTGATGTAAGTAATGTCCTTGAGTGCTCCAAGCTCCCTTAAGCATTCACTCTCCTGGATACTGAATATACCATATTTGCTTTTGGGAAGAGATGAATGACCTTGATATCTTGTCCCAAGATAGTTGTGTCGTTCTTGGTGCCACGCGTGAAATCTGTGGCCTTGGTACTGCTCATTAAGGTCCTTGTGTGCTCCTTGGTGCCTGGTTCTGATGACTGGTCCTTGCGAGACAGAATGTCCTTGACGACAATTTCGCTCCTTAACAGGGGATGAACTTTTATGCCACTTTCCAAGGTTTTCTTGTTGCTTGGTTGCCTTAGCCAGAGACTTGTGACAATCATCAAGGTTGGCCTTGAGGTCTAGTATTTCAGCTTTGAGAATGTCGACTATGGAGGTAAGCCCTTCACATAATTTCTCCAATTTGTCATTGGACTCTTTCATGCCTTTGTTGGTTTCTTTTAGTGACCTAATCTCATTTAAATGCTTGG
Organism: Portulaca oleracea; assembly: GCA_029582165.1. Classification (NCBI taxonomy): domain Eukaryota; kingdom Viridiplantae; phylum Streptophyta; class Magnoliopsida; order Caryophyllales; family Portulacaceae; genus Portulaca; species Portulaca oleracea. The sequence goes on along the minus strand of CM055881.1, from coordinate 30,225,426 downwards.
TCTCCTGTCCTGCAAACTTTAAAAGACATTTTCCCAAGTACTTTTTAGGATAAGTGAGGAGATCATCAAATGTTACCTCCCTTGATTCATCCTTGTCACTGTCCGGATAGTCATCATTGGCTGCACCAACTTCCTCTATGTCGTTGGTGTTTTTTCTCATGATGTAATGACTAGTAGTTTCCTCATCATCACTCCAAGTAGCCATCAAGGCCATGTGATTTCTCTTTTCTTTGTTCTTTTTATGGTGGGGACATTCCTTGATCAAGTGATCTGGGTTACCACAAAAAAAACAAGAGAGTGAGTTAGTTATATTATTTGATGAGTCATTACCTCTTTGGTTGATTTGTTTGGATGAAGGTCCTCTGGAGGTATGACTTTTCTTGCACGATTCCTTGAGTTCCTTGGCCATCAAGGCCAAGATCTGGTCCTTATCATTATTGTTAGGACCATAGATGTCCTTACGGGCTACTTCTTCTTTTTCATTTTGCTCTTGCTGGAGACGCATTTCGTGAGCAAGAAGCTTTCTAATGAGGTCATCTAATTGGAGGGTTTCAACATCGTGAACTTCCTCTATTATGGTGACCTTTGATTCCCATTTCTTTTTTGTAAGACATCTGAGGACCTTGTGAACTTTTTCTTCATTGGAGTAGGTTTTCCCCAAGGACTTGAGATTATTGACTATGATAGTGAATCGTTTGTACATGTCCTTGATGGATTCTCCATTCTTCATTTTGAAGGATTCATAGTGCTTGACATAATTGTTACGCCTTATTCTTTGAACTTGACTCGTTCCTTCATATGTGGTCACTAAGGTATCCCACACCTGTTTAGCTGTATCACAACCAGAGATAAATTCAAACTCATTAGAATCAAGTCCACAGTAAAGGATATGTAATGCTTTAACATTTTTATCCGCCTTTTCTGCTTCTTTGGCCGAATACTTGGATCTATCTTTGGGCTTCGTGATTTCTCTAACAGTGATCATGGGGACAAAGTCTCCTTCTCAATTCTGTCCCAAAGGTCATAGTCTTGATCCATGATGAATGTCCTCATACGCTTCTTCCAGTGTGCAAAGTTTGATCCTCTGAATAAAGGAGGACTGTTTAAGCAACGTCCTTGCCCTATATCACCATCTTCCATCCCAGCCATGATCTTTACCACAGAGCGGTTAGTCTCTGAATCTTCAGTGGACCAGGCTCTGATACCAATTGAAAGAACCCTAGAGGGGGGGTGAATAGGGTTATGAAAGTTTCTGCACAAATAATCACTTGTAAAGGACGTTAGGTTCTTAATCTAACTAGATTAAGATTCAATATAATGCAGGAAAAAGATAAAGGACAATAAGTGTATACTGAACAACTTCCTTTATTATATTGAAACAGAATGAAGTAATACAACCTGAGATGAATGTCCTTAGGTTGTACACAGAACTGAGCGCCTTGCAGAGGACGCTTCTTATTTTATGAATAACAACACACACCAAATTCACCCTTTGGTGTTTACTCTCAATCGATCCTAAGTCCGTCTAGGAATCGATTTCACAAGCATCAATCAACCCTAAATCCGTTAAGGATTGATTACACTCAACTTCTCACAATCACCAAATCTCGCACAAAATAGAAAACGCTATATCTATTTCGAACACCCGATTTCTTCCATGGAATCGTTAGCTTCTTCAATCTTCAATTCCTCTATTTATAAGTGTATTGATATCAGCAGAATAGAGATGTTGGGATTGATTCTTCCTTGATATTTTCCTTCTTTGTGTTTGCCTTTCCTTCCAATCTTGCTCCGATCTTCTTTCCTTCTTATGAGATTTCCGAAAATTGTAGTCTTATCTTCCTTCCAATTTCTGGATTGATTATTTCCTACAAATCAAAGTAGATGCAATCAATTAGTCTGATTAGAAATATGGATAGAAAGATTGGATATTAATTTTCCAGAAAACTTCCCTATTTCGACTGCGCTTTTCAAAACTCCTCGCATAGGGTGAACGTCCTTATGCTGTTTTGGGTGAACGTCCTTATGATGCCTTGGGTGAATGTCCTTCTGCCTTCTTGAGATTTCTTTCCTTGCGCATTATATCTTTTCTGGATATTCGAATTTTGACTTTCATTCAAAACTGATCCAGTTGCCAAGGTCCTTGAGCCTGAGTCTATCAATGTCCTTGAGGGGTTCTAACAGATACGACACCCGTTTTGCCAAGTTGCGTCCAAGGATTCTCCTATAACTTCCTTGTAGAGGACCCTAAAATATCCTATACAACTTCATTTTATTCTCATGTCATATTATGTGAACAGTGAGTCGAATTTATCGTCAGAAGATGGTCTTATAACAATGCCAATTTGACAAATTTCTTATTGTCGAAAGTATGCTGTTGCCTTGCCCAACAATATTTAATTACGATAATCAAACTGGATTACCACTTGGATATCGTTGACATTACTGGTGCTGTGATATTTTTTTTCCCCCCCCCCCCCCCCCCAATGGGCAACTTCTTCTCTCTTTTTCTGGCCGGGAGGCTAGGGCCATTTCTCTTGAATGCGTACTACTTATTTTATCAAATTGGTGATTTAAGAAATAATGTTTGGGATTGTATAGATAATGATGTCCATAATAACCGCTCCAGTATATATTTATTTATTTTTTGGGTTGGCTTGTCGTCATTCCAGTCCGTACACCAACAGTTATCTTTTTGTTCTCAAACAAATTAATATAATCCTTATAGTTAGTGTCAATTATTAATTAGCTTTGCATCAAAAAAAAAAAAAATTAATTAGCTTGTATTCCATAGTATTGTTCTATTTTTACCGAGTGAATTGAAATTCTTATTTGATAAATATTATGAATTATGAAAATTTCAATAAATTAGTTTTTCAACTGACATTTAACATTTTGAGGATTGTTTTCTCAAAGGTAAGCAAAGTTAACATTTAGTGTTTGTAATAATGTTTCATTTTTTTTTGAAAATACCATTTGAAAATTTTACATTTGGAAATTATTCATATTTAATATGTCAATTTATACTAATTAACTAACTCAATCGTTAAATTTACTAAATAGTATTTTTATTCTAGTTGTTATCTACCATCCGCTATTTAAGTCGTTATCGGCTAAATAGATAACTATTCTCCATGTAAATCACTATTGATGAAAATCCATATTTTTACTCAATACCAACTACTCCCACTACTCCATATTAATTTTCATTTTGAAAATTATGTAGTCAAACTTTAAAAAGTTAGACTATAAATTTTCAATATATACAATGACTTGTTATACAAAATTACTACCATTAGATTCGTAAAAAAAAATATTGTTATAAAAGCATAATATTATAATTGTTAATTAATAAAATATTATATGAGATCGTGACAGTTAACTAGGTCACAACTAATATGGAATGAACGGAGTAAAATTTAACATTCCATGTATCTACAGTGTGGATGACATTTTTTCTATTATTAGATTGTCTAGTTCAAAATAATTTATTATTGCCTCCTTCAAACTTCAATGAAATATATAATTATTTAATTGGCCAATAAAATTTATATTAATTATTACCTCCGTCCCTAAATAATTATTCATCTGACTAAACTTTAACTGTTGATTACTCACAAATTACAATGAGTTACAATATAAAATTAATAATATTGTAATTTTTAGTAAAATATCTTTCTAATGGTGATACTTTCATATTATAACTCATTGTAATTTGTGAGTAATTAACAGTCAAAGTTTAGTCAAATTGACAATTATTTAAGGACGGAGGTAGTATTCAAGTTGCCTTTGTTAAATCACGTGAGGTACGTTCAGGTGTACAACTATACGGCCTGTTCTTCTCCTCCTGGATTCTACAAATGAATTTAATATTTTTTTTGAGTTTAATATTGATAATAAGAATCAATAATAAGTTTCTCCAAAATATCATAAATAAATGGAATTCAGATTTGAGAGATTACTAGTCAAGTAAGTTTTCGTGCCAAGATGAACTTTAACTAAAGTTGACTTAGGGAACTTTTTTTTTTTTTTTTTTGAGAGGAGACTTGGGGAACTTAATTAAACTTCAGACTCGTACTCGTATTTTAATTTCTTTTCAACAGATTAAAATGATTAAGGTTCAATGGAAACCGTTCAAATTGGATTTCGCTTATTCCTTTTAGTTGAGTAATTTTAGGTCGTTCATCGTAAATTATTACTACAAGTGTTCATAAATTCATTTTTTTTTTCCAAATAAGAACAATCATACATATTAATGAGCCTTGATTATATAGATATTGACCTGAAAATATAACTTAGGGTGTGTTTGGTAAAAAAAAAAAACTATTTTTGTAGGAAAATAGTTTTCTTTGGAAAGTGATTTTTTTTTTAGAAAATGAATTTTCATTTGATAATTTCCTGTGTTTGGTATACAGGAAAATTAATGATTTCTTGAAAACGATTTTCACATATTTGACAATAAGGAGACAGAGATTAAAATGCGTGTAGAGAGACTAGTACAGAGAGAGAAATACTAAAAAGGGTGAATGAAAGAGAGTGGTGGAGAGAGAGACTAAAACAGGTGTAAGATAGAGTGGTGGAGAGAGAAAGAGAGAAAAATATCAAAACGGGAGTAGGAGAGAGAGTGGTGGAGAGAGAAAAATGACAGAGCGAGAAAGCTGAGAGAGAAATATTAAAACAGTTGAGGAGAAAGAGTGGTGGAAGAGAGAAAAACGAGAGAGCGAAGAAATGAAAATGGGTCTATGAGAGAGAGAGAGAGAGAGAGAGAGAGAGAGAGAGAGAGAGAGAGAGTAGGGGAGAAGGAAAAATGGTTTTCCTTAGGTTGTAGTTAAGAAAATAATTTACAAAAGATTGGGGAAAATCATTTTCTTGAAAATTAGTTTTCTCCATTTTCTGGTCACCAAATACCAGAAAATGATTTTCATCCCAACTAAACACACCCTTAGATTAAAATTCTAATGAAAATGATAAACATCTTGAATTAAGATGATTATTAACTACTCCCTCCGTTCCATATTGATTGTCATAATTTTGACTTTCACGGTCTCTAATATCACTCTTTGATTGATGATTTCTTGCATAATATCTTATTAATAATTGCAATATTATACTTTTATGATAGTATTTTTCGTTACGAATCTAATGGTGGTAGTTTTATATAACAACTCATTATATATATTGAGAAATTTATGGTCAAAATTTTTTATGTTTGCCAGTACAATTTCCAAATACGACAATTAATATGGAACGGAGGGAGTATTTGCTTAAATCACTTCAAAAATTATATTTAAGTATATTTAAATAATTATGAATACATGTTTACCAAAGAGGTGGTAGTAAATTAATTGGCAACTATCCCCATCTTCCAACCTTCTCAACAAGTTTCAAGCATTGGCAAAAACATAAATTTCTCATTATGGGCATAATTATTTAAACTCGATCCTGATCTACGATTTTATGATTCAAAATCCTCGATGCGATTCTACTATCGACATTCCGATAAACGATCCTATGTGGGTTAATTCTGATCATAACTACCCCATTAATACGAGTTAGGATCCCGATTTTAACAGCCTTGATTAAGGAAGTGTTTGGTAAGAATCTAGCCATAGGTGACTAGTAAGCTAGTTGACCAAATTTACCTAGGGTAAAATAAAATAAACAAACGAAATTTAATGTATGCTTCATTATTTTGATCTTATTACCACTTATAAATCAAGCTATATAAAAATACTACCTCCGTCCCCAAATGAGTGTCAAATTTTCTAAGTACTTTGTCTCTTTCTATTTGTCAATTTTACAATTTCAATCATTAAAATACCCATGTTACCCTTATTAATGATGCATTAAAAGTTTAAATATTACTTAAGATGTGAACAGTCATTGCTAAGTGAAGAGGGGGCATACTTATCCAAATGTAATTTTTTTACTCAATTTTCTAGAGGCATTGGACTTATAAAATTACTTAAAGTGACATTCAATAAGGGACGGAGGTAGTAGTTATTTGCTTATATTTTTTCATAAATATAGAATTTTGAATTGAATGTGTATTTTCTATTATGGCCGACAAGATTAGCTCATTATTTACATTTGTCAACGTAGCTAATAAATGTATATGCTCTAATAGTTGATAAATGTGTTGTTATTTGAGAAAATATTGTTCAAGATCATAAAAATATAAATTAGAGGCAACTCAAGATAGTTATTAACTATTTTGAATCAACATATGTATCATTTTATGAGCATTCATATAAAATTTAATGAGCGTATAAGTGTTTTTTTTTTTTTTGTTCATTGATAGTAGACAAATTAAATGTGCAATTGGAACTTATAAATTTCATAAGGAAAATTGGAATCTAATAAACCAAACTTTATACCCATTATGATCTAACAAACCAAACTTACCTTTTTGTTAATGACATACTATACTTAACATTATATTTTTTTGATTGAACCTCCACCATTTTCCGGTCACCTGAAAAATGACGTGGAATTTTTTTTGCTGAGGTGTAGTGTTTTATATGATAAAAATAAAGATAAATTGAAGATAGCGTGTGTTTTATGACTTGCCGGCCCTCTCCTAATCTGACTCATCATTTCCCCCTCAAAAAAGTTTCAGTAAAATTAAACCACATCCCAAACAATAATAATCCCCCCCCCAAAAAAAAATGAAAAACCTCTTAATATGAATTTATCTTTATTTTTATCATATAAAACACAATCCATCTTCAATTTATCTTTATTTTTATCATATAGAACACTCCACCTCAGGAAAAAAAATTCCACGTTATTTTTCCGGTGACTGGAAAGTGGTGGAGGTTCAATCAAAAATATATAATGTTTAGTATAGTATGTCATTAGCAAAAAGGTAAGTTTGGTTTGTTAGATCAAAATTGACATAAAGTTTGGTTTATTAGATTCCAATTTTCCTTTCCATTTCATAATTGCAGATTATTGTTGATGTATAATATGCGAGCACCCTTGTGTCATTTTAAAAGACAATTTATATAATTTATGGTCCTATTTTTCGCAAGAGTTAATGAAAAACGCCATAGGAGATTAGCTTGCAAATAATGTAAATTTGGCCTTTTTTTTCATTTCAATTATGCAAAACATCAACGACAGCAACTGCATTGCGACAAACAAGTTAACAAGCATGTAGGGCTAAATAATACGACGAACATTCGAAGATATGGCATGAAATTGGAGCAATAGATTCCAGTAGACAAACGTGAAAATTAGTTAGTAATCAATTTGTGTGCATGAAACGTAACGATGCAAAGTGTAGGTCATTCCGAGGGAGCGGGAGCAGGAGCAGGAGCAGGAGCAGAAAAGAAGGGCGGAGAAGGTGGGAAGATAAACGGCGCCGTATCATAACGTAACGCGCAGCTAGGCAGAAGAACAAGGGTCCACTGAGAATGCCCCCCACAACAGCTAGGAATCAATGCCAAGGCTGTTGTCAAGCAATGGTGGCAATGCTTAGCCGTTATATCAGGCGTGCACCACACCATCCCGTACAATCCCTCAAAGATGGTGAAATTGGCCTTCCCTGTCGCAAACCTCAACTTGTTCGCTGGTGAGACCGCCTCTGCTATGATGACCTCCATTGTACGCTTTAGCAAGTCTGGAAAAACTTCTGGGTTAGAGACGTTCAATGTGCCATAATTTGATTCTATGGGTTTGACCTCCTCGACGGCCACGATAGAGCGGTTAGCGTAGCGGACCATGCACTCATTGTACCAAATGAAAGCTACTTTCCTGTCCTTGCAATGGGTCAGAAGATCCTTGACCACGGCTTTGACACAGGCATGGCAGGTATCCTGGGAGAGGTCAGGGCGGCAGACGTAAAGTCCACTCACCCGGTTGGGCCCCAACCCAGTAGAGAAGTTGGAGAACTTGGAGTCCGACGAAAGTGAGGTGAGATTGGCAACAACGGAGTGAATGTTGTTGCTGTATGTGCTCTTGGGACCTATAGTTTGGTTCTTTGCACAAAACCCTCCGATTATGTGGAGTTGTTCCGGTAATTGGGAGCATGCAAATTCAATCAATGATAGGAGGGAAAGCTTCAAGACAACCAAAACTATGAGTTTATTTCGGTTACTCATTTTGTTATCGAAACCTTTACGACTTGATTGTTTCCTGATTAGGGTTTATGCGTCCTCGGTTGGATAATAGCTTAATTAGGTGGTTGAAATAGTGTGTTCTCAACGTGATCCCAATCTTCAAAACTTTGCTGTTGACCAGATTATTTTATGTTTAGTTTAAGGCCAAATTGTTCCTTTGTTCGTCCTGTAGTACAGTGATCTGTCCCCATGTTATCATAACTTTGATTGAGTTTATGTACGTTTCAATTGCATCAATATGCATCATTATCTAACGGGCTTTTTTTTTTTTTTTTTTTTTAAAGATGAAAGCATCAATAATCGGGGATAGCAATTGGAACAAGTTTTTTGCATTTTGCACCCCGAGGTATAGGGGTATTTATTTTCTGGACCATTGGCTTACATTGTTTATTTTTGGGATCATAATGTTTATGGGCTTAATAAAAAATGATCTTAAAGTTTATAGGTTGAAAAAAAAAGGCTCATGTGGCGTATATTGCCTTTCTTTTTCTTCCCATGTTTGAAATTATCTACCAATTAGTGTCAAACTTCAAGAATAAGGTTAAAACTGATATTGCAGCTATAATATAGATCTCTTATTCATCTTGGAACTAATTAGACCATGAAGTACCCAGGGTCTAAGTAGTTCAGACATGTATAAGAGATGTGTATTACAACTTTAATATTACTTTTAACCTTAATCCTGAAGTTTGGCGTTAAGTGGGAGATAAATTTAAACATGTGAAGAAAAAGAAAAACAGTACACAAACCTTTTCTCAACCTACAAATTTTAACGTCTTTTTTATTCAACCCATAAACTTTAAAGTCCAGAAAAAAAATAATGAAAACCAATGGTCCAAAAAATAAATACTCCTATATTTCAGGGTCCAAAATATAAATTAATTTAACATTTTTAGCTACTAATTATCCTAAATGAATTGGAAGCATATTAAGCTTAGAGGGTGTTAATAGGACACTGTAATCTATATGAGCCGTTCCAAGTTGAATTTTGCTAGATTTTCCTTGAACACATTTCTTTTATTTTTTTGGGTTTGGGGGGGGGGGGGGGGTTTGACTAAAGTTGCAACATGACTAGAACTCTTCTAAAGTTTGTTTTCTTTATTAATGAGACATTGAGAATTTACCTAACTAAAGTATTAATTTTTTGAACAGAACAAAGGGAAACCTTTTGGAAATGTCTGCTTTTATTACAAATTTTCTTGTACTTATATCATCCGGTTGAACATTTAGACCATCTGTAATGGTGAGTTTCAATTTAACTCATTGCTGACGAAATATGAAATGAGAACGAAATGAGGTCTTGTAGGACATTCCAATTGTGAGAATGAAACTTGTCTCACGAGACGAGTTTAATATCGAGTTTAACACACTAATATTTTAATCATATTTTTTTTCTCTGTCCTTCTCCACCTCATTTTTTTTATTAATATAACGGAATTAATTATATTATTAAGTAAGACCCATTTAATTATTTTAATTAATATGAGTCAAACTCATGCTCACCATTGGAAAGCTAACAAAATAAAACGATAAATTTTTACTCTCTTGATAGGGGTCCACTGATTTTATCTCATCCGATAAACCAAACTCAAACTCACTATTGCGTGTGCTCTTACAACTTAACTCGATTTTTCACTTATAGATAAAAATTAATTCGGCACGAATTTGTCAAGATTATTCTAATTGTCATGATATGCAAAATGTTAGGTTGCAGCATAGCCGGGTCTATTTGTCGAATCCACAGGGAACAAGGGGCCTTTTATGTCAAAATTTTCACTACGGGATCTAATTTAAGGTAAAAAGGGAGGATATGGGATTAGATGCAAAAGAAACAACTAGGAGATGTAAACAAGGGAAAGGAGGTTCAAAAGTCAGTTTTTCACCACCTAATAGTCACTCTAACATGATGTGGTCCCGGTTAAGTCACTAAGCCAAGATAGAGGTCGGGTTATCGCAAGAATGAATCCACTCCAAAGCCTCTCCCGAGGTTATTCCAGATTACCCTTCAAAGGAAGTCCACTAAATGAATGAGGACCTCTCTTTGAAGGTTAAAATGCGATTCACCCTACCCAAATTTATCCCCTAAATGAATGAGGATTCGTTCAAATATTCCATTCAACTACCCTAAAGACCATGTTTAAGTAGGTTTAGCGGACTCCCGCCACATACTAAACCCCATGGCCAGCAGAGTGATTGAATGAAAACCTCATAAAATATGGTCTAATGCCCTAACTAAGCCCAACCTTAGGAAAGATCCCATCAGAGGCTAAACCTTCCTCCAAACCACAAGAAAACTAGCCAGGCCGCTAATCATGCTAATAATCATTAAAACAATTAAACATAAAACAAAGAACCTAAACATGTACTAGGGGAAAAAAGACAAGGAGAAATGATGCTAAACACAAGATTAAGCACTTAAAACAAGTATTAACTAACAAAAAAAAAATACTTCCTCCGTCCCAATTAATTTGTCCACTTAACTTTTTCACGGTCTCCAATGCAACATTTTGACCGTTAATTTTTCATGTTTTATCTAAGTAAGACTAATAATATTGTATTTAAGTAAAAGTATATTTTGACCGTTAATTCTTGGTTGGACTCCTTTTCAGATTTGGTGTTTACCTGGTGACCTGTCAGAACCACAGTACGCCTCTTGACTCTAAGGGAACCATCTGTCTTTATATCCAAGGTAGAGAGACGCTTCATGCGAGAAGGGATGGAGCTTTGAACGTCGTTTGTGACTCCTATGCGTCCGAACACGGAAGTGTCTCCTTGACAAAGTTGTGGCTCCAACAATTCCTTACTGGCTTTTACGGAAGTGTCTTCTTGACAAAGTTGTGGCTCCAACAATTCCTTACTGGCTTTTATCCTAGCAAACACTGAAGGCTTCGATTGAGAATGACCCTTGATTCTGCTGAAAACAGATCTCTTTCTGCTAGGTGTGTCTCTTATACGAGTGAAGACAGAAGGGCGTTCACCAGAAGTAGCTGGTCGTAGCCTATCGAACACAGAGGACCTTGGCTTAGGCTGAGTGTTTTCCTCTTCACTTACATCAGCCTCTTCAACTGTGATGTATTGAACCTCAGACTTTTTCTCTTTTCTTCACGCAGAGATTCTAACTGGCTGTATCGGCTCATAACCGAGACCAACCTTAGAGACCCTTACCGAACCCCCTTGCTCCTGGATCTTTCTCTGTGTGTCATTAAGGCCATAGAGCTTGGCCTCAACTACCTCCCCTAAGGGTGCCGGATTTTGAAAGTCATAACCGACTTTTTCCATAAGCTTGTATGCCTTCGGATCAAACCCTTCCTTAGTCCTTGGAGTTGGTAGATCACCACCCTCTTTAGACGACATCACAAACCCGGCGAGAGGTGGCTTCTTTGTCTTGTTTTGTTGTGGATGGAGGATAGGGATGACCGCATTTTCTTTGAGTGTACTCAGACCCTCCTCACTGACTTTCTTGTTAGACGCGTTCTTCGAGCTTCCAGTTGTATATTCGGAAAAAGGAGATTCCCCTTCTTTTCGGCGAGACTTAGGTATATACCTTAGAACTGGTAGCACTGCGCCAGAGGATGGAGCAACATGCTTATTGGCTAGTTCAGAGAGAACTACCGACCTTTCCTTTTTATGGGACATCTCCCGTGTATCGTCTGTCGCAATCTGGACATCTTTCTGCAAGACCCTTTTGCCCGTGGAGGCAATTGACGAGGGCATCGCCTCCTTAAACGTCACAGTCTCATCAAAGAATCTTGCATCTGCAAAGTGGGATTCAGCCTTATTAAAAGGCTTAGCATCACCATCTATCTTTCTTTCCCAGCCTGTATAATACTTCAAACATTGATGTAGAGTGGAAGCTACGATGCCATGCTCATGTAGCCACGGTCTCCCCAACAATAACTTATAGGAAGTCTTGGAGTCAATGACGTGGAAGATTGAAGTTGTAGACAAGTCACCCATTGATAGCAATCCGAATCATCCCAAGTGCTCGTTGACCTTCGAGGTTGAACCCTTGTATCATTGTACGACTCTTGGAGAGCTCTTCAATTGTGATCCCCAATTCAGACATCGATGACTTTGGCATGATATTCACCGCAGATCCTCCATCAACCAGAATGCGTTTGACCTTCTATCCACGGATGTATCCAGATACAAACAAAGGACGGTTATGGAGCTTGGAGCCCAGAAGTAAGTCATCATCCGTGAAGGTGATAGATGTGTTGCAAGAAACACACTACGTGAAAGTGCTAGACGATTCTCCCACGTCTTGGACCTTGTCGGCGTAAAGCTCAGGATGCTGCAATGTAGTGACAACATGACGACGCATTTCTTCAGGAAGATGAAATATTTTCTCCCATGCCATTCGTGCCGGTAAGGCCTCCACAACCCTTAAGAGTTTTATCAGTAGCTTCCTGAAGACGGTCTTGGTTTTTCACTTCGTTGTCCTCATCTTCGAGCTCGGAACAGGAGACCATGTTCACCACCACTTCGTCAGCCTTTTGTAGGAAGTACCACGGGAAATATTCACCTAAGGTGAGAGGATGACGTGAATCTTGCTCGAACGACCCAGAGGTTTTGACCAACTGCTTCCTAACGCTGTCGACCCTCTTCCCTTGCCTAGCCGGTTGGGAACTTCTTTCCCTTCCTTGTTGCTTTCTTTTGCGAGACGATGGTACTTGAACTTTGTTGTTCTTCCTAGCTTTCCTCCATGTGACGAGAGTCCATCCTCCCTTCTCCTCTAGACCTTCTGGCGCTTCAGTATGTTTCCTTTGAGAGGCCCTAGCTAAAATGGGGATAAAAACTGGTTCTTGGCTCCCGAACTGGATCATCATAAGATCTTCTCTGTCATATGGAGCCAGGTGTGTGCGAAATCTGATTAGTCTCGACGTTGTCTAAGTCCAATATTATCCTCCCTTCTTCAGCTAACCTCATGATGCGTTCTTTCAGGGTAATGCATTTCTCTAGAGGGTGACTGACTACCCTGTGATAGCGACAGTACCTCGGGTCGTTTGTCCTTCCCGCTTCTTCTGGCCTCTTTGGTTGTGGGAGCTCGATAACACCCTTCTCCAGCAAGTCATCAAGCATTCCCGACAAGTCTGAATTAGGGAACGGATATTTCTTCTCTTGTAGCTCTTTCAACGTAGGGCGTTTCTTAGCATCATTCCTCGAGAGTGTGGTTTTTCTGCTTTCTTGTTTGGGCTTGGCAGAGATTCGAACTGGCTCCTCAATTGAAATTGAAACAGACATGGACTCCCTCTTTGAAGTCTTTACTGGCTTCGCACTCTTCTTGTACTCGTTAGTACCCTTTCTTGCTTCGGACGAAGATGAAGATTTTCCGCGTCGATTTTCTATAGTAATCTCCATGTCGTGTGCCTTGGTTGCCAACTCCTGGAAGGTCCTTGGCTTGACCATTTTGAGGACGTAGAGCAGGTCCCAGTGCATACCCTGAGTGCACATGTCGACAGCCGAAGCCTCAGAGAGGCGGTCCTTACACTCAAGACTAAGAGCCCTCCAATGATGGATGTATTCAAGGACTGGCTCCCCCTCCCATTGTTTGGTATTCGTCAACTCTGTCATGCTAACAACACGTTGAGTGCTGTAGAACCGGTTGAGGAACTCTCGCTCTATTTCTTCCCAGCTGTTGATAGACTCGGGTTCCAAATCTGTGTACCAGTCGAATGCTATTCCTTTCAATTATCGAACAAACTGCTTCACCAGTCGGTCTCCTTCCGTCCCTGCATTGCTGCAAGTCTCGATGAAATGCGCAACGTGTTGCTTGGGGTTACCCTTTCCATCAAACTGGTTGAACTTCGGGGGTTGATAGCTAAGTGGCATCCGAAGCGCATCGATCCTCTTCGTGTAGGGCTTTGTGTACAAGTGACTCTTGTTCGATGCCTCTCCGAGTTGAGCCCTTACTGCGTTGGCAATCATACTCTGGATCTCTTCCGCAGTCATTGATCCTGAAGATGAGATCTTCTTTATTTCACCGTCGCCATCACCCTTAGAAGACTCTTTGTCAGATTCCTCCTTGTCAGTTTCTTCATCAGACTCTTCATAAGGGCGCTTCTCTATCTTCTTCATCAGTTTCGCGATCTGTTCGCTTTGTTCGTCGAGCTTTTTGTCTTTTTCTTCGTTTTCCTTAACAAGTGTTCTCAGTGTAGCCTCCAACTCTGCAATCTTTTCTTCCATGTTGGAAGCGCGCGATTGTCATCAACGCATGATGACAGTTCGAGTAGACTCAATTTTCGTCTCCGAGAAGATAGATTCTTCTTCAGTCATTGGGGAAGAATCTTCACTGGAGTAGTCTTGGCCCTCAAAGTCCTCAGACTCGAAGATCGGGTTGTTGCGAGTTTGGAGTTCATCCACTCCACGCGGGGTAGTCATGACTGAGCCGAAGGTATTTGCAGTGCTTGGCCTCCGAGAGCGAGGGGTCATTTGAGGCACTCCCTGGAGGTTGGAATCAACAGCCAGACTCTTCCTTGATGGGGTTGGTGCCTTGGTAGTTGGTTCTTCCAAAGGAGCGAAATCGCAGCGGCCGGCAATTCTCGCCATCCTTCGAGTCATTACTCGCTTGATGTAGCACTCGTAGTCGTCGACCTTGGGATGAAGTTTGAACGCTCCACTTTGTTGAGGTTGAGAGACAACTTTCTTGGGTGCCATCGCCGCTTGAGTTGAAGATGAATTTGAACTTCTTGGAGAAAGAGATGAGAGGCGAGTGGTCCCACGGCGTGCCAAATTTGTAAACACAAATTTCGAGCAAATAAATAAAGACAAGAAATTGAGAAACAAATATAATTTGTATTAATATTTGAAGATATGCGGTACAATCTACGTATTAAATACAATAAAGTATTCCTCTGATTCAATCTCCTAAACTTTTGGTGGTAGCGCGAACACTGATCTCGATCTCGGATGCAAGTCAGTGAAATAAGAACTCAGTAGAGGTCCGTACCTTGACGCGAGGAAACTTGGAGCTTTGAACTTTTGTCGACCTTGATCCTTGGCGCTTGGGAGCTGGAGGCCACTTGTAGTTCGAGCTTCTGAATTCTCTGAAGTGTAGAATGCCGAATGCCGCTGGGATAGACTGCCGAGTGTCTTGAAAATGAGGGAGACAACCTCTATTTATAGGTTCTGGAGGCCTAGGATTACTTAGGGTTTGAGTCGGCTTTGGGCTTGGGCCCAATTAATAATTATTCCTTTATTTTTAATTAAAGAAATAATTATGATTTTCTGCATCATAATTGACACGTGTCACAACGCTATTGACCATGATACATTTCCATTTAAAATTTAATTAAATGGACCGTCGTAAATAATTTTACACGTAGCGGATAATAATTAGTCGAATAAATTTACTTAATTTCCACGTGTCATTTTCTGATTTGTCGACAAATTTTTGCCTCCTACACATGGTATAAGTGATTTTTAAGAAGTTGAGATCTAGTAGTTTAGAAATTTTGACCTATAAAGTCAAACATGGACAATTTATTTGGGACAGAGGGAGTATAAGAGCAAGAAAATAACAGCTAATAACAACTAAAGTCAACTAAATAAGCATTAAAGGAGTGAAAGAAGATTACCCAAATGAAGACTAAGGTGATAATAATAAATAAGAGAAATAATCCAAAATGCTTGAATAATAAGTCTTCAACAATAAACTCTTGATTGTATTAAAGCTCCAAAACAAGTACAATAAATGATGTCTTTGTGAAAGAAAGGAATAAAATTTACCTAAGAATAATTAGTGCTAAGCAAATAGAACTCTAAAAATGGGAAGATGAAATGACAAAAGTTGCTATGTTTAATTAGGGAGATAGTATGTATACATTGGAGAAAAATAACACAAAACACAGTCGTTTTAGCCCCTAAATTTTCGGAAGTCAAGGTCGTTACGGGCGCTACCCTGGGAGGTCACGCCTATGACGAGGCGCTTTAAGTCCGCACTTTTGAATTCTTCGCTGGGGTAGCAGGCGCTACCTCCAGATCATCACGCCCGCTACCAGGCTCGGCATTCTGACCCAAATTCTTCAGAAATTGGTCACGGACGCTACGTTGGGGGTCACGCCCGTGACCCTTAATTCTCGGCCTTTTCTCCCATTTTGTGCGTCCTTGGTCACGAGCGCTACCAAGGGGTGACATGGCGCTGATATGGCAGGGGCGAGCATGATAAAGGCAGTGCAGTGGCGAGTACGAGTGTGGGCAGTGGGAATAACTCGCACTCATGCTCGGCGCGCGAGGAAAAGATTCTCGGCCATTTTTACCTTTTCTTTCATTTGAACTGTAGCATAATTAAATTATCAAATGTGCGGCTTGCAACCGTTTTTTAGTTATTTTCATGAAGCTCATGCTCGTCATTGAAAAACAAGTTGATATAAAGAGTTTAACTCTAACTCTTTTGGTGGGTCATACTGCTTCCAATCAACAAGGATGAATTGAAATATCTAACAAGTATCGTTCATGTTCGCCATTATGGGTACTCTTACAATATTTAATGCATGAACAACAACCAATCAACAAGGATGAATTGAAATATCTAACAACTACAATAATTACATAACATAAAATGTACAACATTCTTAACAATTGATAAATCAATCTATATAATAAATATTTAACTTTTCTATCAAATAAATAATTATGTTACAAATGTATTTATAAACTTATATTTTATTTTTATCTTTTTTATAGATTAAAGATATTGACAAACTCTACTATATCAAAAATAATTTTTAAAATATGGTAAAATGATATATGCATTATGCTAAAATAAATACTTATTAAAACCAATATAGTTGCGTACTTCGATGGGTTGAGTTAGAGAAATCTTTGGAATTAAAGAATTTATTACCTCTTTGTATCGTTAAAATGAATCACTATAATAGAATAAAGTATAAATACCTAATAAGAAGCCATCACAAATTTTATCCTACTAAAAATATTATAATAAAATTACGAATTTAAAAATACCAATAATAACTTTTCACATTTTGGCATGTATGGTTTAAAGAAAGTAATGAATGACTTTTCAAATTTTCGAGTGTTTCCTCTTTTTATCCAATGTTGTGCCAATGAGTATGGTGCGAGCTAATTTTGGTAGTCTTCTAAACATTTTGGATGGAGCTTATCAAAGTCACCTACTGACGACAATAGTTAAAACAAAACACATCAAATGATGATCATTTTGGTATTCTTATAGTACCAACAGATAAATTTGTAAATTCGTTATGTGATGGTATGTAAGAAGTTTGATCGGTAGACTTTTATTAAAAATTCGTTCTGAAATATTGGTGAAATTAATATTGTATCATAATAGTGCAATTTTATATTAACTTAAGATTAAAACATCATGCATACTTGCACATTAAACTATGTTAATCTAATGAAATTGGATAAAATAAATCTAAATTTATATCCAAAATAAAACATAATAAATAAACAATTTCAAATCCATTATCTGACTCTATCGAAAAAATTCAATATCAGACACCAATATAAACAACTAATAATGCATACATGTACATTAAACTATGCTAACCAAATAAAACTAGATAAAATAAATATAAATATATCCAAAATAGAACGTAATAAATAAACAATTTCAAATTCAATACCTGAGGAAAGAGAAGAAAAAAGGATGTATAATATAATTAGATTGACCTGACCAAAAAATGTTGAGATTCTCTTACCATACTTGAATGATAAATATGGATATTATATTCCTTCAATAAGACAACTCATGGTGCTCTACTGCTCTCCAACTATATAAAAAAAAAAAACATAATATCAGAATGTACAATGCTGAAATGTAAGTGTGAAATTTTAAAAGTTGAAATGTTACAAATTAAAAAAGATAACTCACAAATATAAAGGATCAATATATTATATCTCAACAATCTTGTTAAAAGGCTAAATGACTAATTAAAAGGCAATAAAGTAGTGTAGACTTTATAGACTTTTGTGAAAATGAAACAGCTACCCAACAATTGGCTTGATATGACTAGTATTTTGGACTCTTTCTTCTAAAATGTCTTCACGTTCTCCTTGATCAATAGTTTATCTAATCCATTCAATTAGCTAGACATAGACATGTTCCTGAACCTTTTGGGCACTGCTTCTTTCATGGTTTTGATGAATAGGGTAATGTTTACTCTATTGTGGGCATTGCTTTGCCAATTTAAAAGAATTGATGCAGCAATAAAACATGTTGATAGCCGCTGCATAGGTACCTATTTCAACTACACTAGAAACAGTATATACGAGCAGAACCTCAATCTTGTGTTGTCTAATCTCCCCTCTCAAGCATCTGATGTCAAGTTCTACAATTCAACCGTGGGTGTTGGTCCAAACAAAGTCTACGGCCTCTTCCAGTGCCGGCAGGATTTGAGTCTAAACGTGTGTAGCCAATGCATTCAAGAAGCAAGTCAAAGGATAGTTAAAGATTGCACCCTTTTTGGAGAAGCTTTGGTGTGGTATTATGAGTGTATGTTGCGATACTCAAATCGTAAGATTTTCTCATTGTCAGAGATTTCTCCATCTTCTATTTTGTTCAACGCCTCCAAAGTCCCAGACAATGCCATGTTTTCTGAGGTTCTAAGCACCACGATGGATAGCGTAATCACAGCTGCTGCGGCGAGTAGCCCCTCAGGGCATTTCGCTACCAAGGAAGCAAACCTGAGTTTCTCTAACAAACTGTACACCCTCGCCCAGTGCACTCCTGATATTGTCTCATTTGATTGTAACAACTGTCTAGGCAGTGCATTGATTGAGATCGACAGTGAGTGCCCAACAGGATGTTTTAGTGTGATATCCTTCTATCCGAGTTGTCAACTATGGTATGACACCACCCCGTTCTACAATGTGACACCTCCAGCTCCTCCACCATCCAAACAACCCTCTAACAAAAGACTCAAACCAGGCATTATAGTGGGGATTGTCGTTGCCGTATCTGTTGGAATACTATTATCTTTTGCTGTCACATGGTTATGTCTGCACCAGAGAAAGGCTAAGGAGCCACTTTTGGTGCCTGAAGAAGCACCTAAAGGATCGCGTGATAGTAAGTCCCACATTCTAACCTTGTTCTAATTTGTTTACACATTTTGATCCGTATTCTAATTTGCTTAGATTGTTGTGTCATATCAATACATTTATAACACGAATGTTATTGACACATAAATTATATTCATCAATAACAAGAGTAATAGACTTTTATATGCAACAGTGAAGCGAGATGAAGTAGGCAGTCTAGGAGATTCGGAATTCGAACAATATGACTTTGGGATTCTAGAAGCTGCAACTGGTGGCTTTCTAGCTAAGAACAAGCTTGGTCAAGGTGGGTTTGGTACTGTTTACAAGGTAAGTATACATTTGTATACTGTATAACATTTGTTGTGTTCATTCGGGTACAATGACCTTTTATAACATGCCAATGTCCGGTGTAAGATTTATTTTCCTTGTTAGTATATATGGACAGGGGGTTCTTAAAACAGGAAAGGTAGTAGCCATAAAGAGGCTATCCGGAAATTCAGCACAGGGTGAACAAGACTTCATGACTGAGGCCAGTATTGTGGCCAAGCTTCAGCATAAGAATCTGGTCAAGCTAATTGGGTATTGCTCGGAAAATGATGAAAAATTGCTTGTTTATGAATTCATGCCAAACACGAGCCTTGACAAACTCTTATTTGGTAATATCCCTTCCTTACATTGTTCTTTGAATATACCCTTGTCTTGAAAAAGCTTAAACTTTTCTTTCTATTGTGAACGGTGATTGTAGATCCAAGGAAGCGGGAAATTCTAGAATGGGACATTCGTAGCAAAATCATAATGGGTGTAGCTAGAGGGCTTCAGTATCTTCATGAGGATTCCCGACTAACTATTATACATCGCGACCTTAAGACAAACAACATTCTGTTAGATGAGGATCTAAATCCCAAGATAGCAGACTTTGGCATAGCAAAGCCTTTTGCAAAGCAACAACATTTGGGGAAGACAAGGCGAATTGCTGGGACACTGTATGATTTCGATATCCTTATAATTTTAAATTAATAATTATACATAATCCAGAGATTTGTGTGACGCTATTTTAAAGCCAAAGAACATTTACAAGGAAAGTCTACTATTTTTTTTCACTTGCAGTGGCTATATGGCTCCCGAGTATATACTGACTGGGGAGTACTCAAACAAATCAGATGTGTATAGCTTTGGTATCATAGCTTTGGAGATTGTGAGCGGCCAAAGGAACCGGATGCCAGAAAGGGAAGACCTTCCGATATATGTAAGCTTTTACACTACCTTGTCTACTAAGCTTCCAACTAACTGCATATATATTTCACAAGTCTGCGTGACAAAGCGTTTGTCAACTACTTCCTACAGACATGGAGGTTATGGAAAGCGGACCGATCCCTTGAACTGATGGACCCCTTATTGCTTAACAAATGTTCAACAAATGAAGTGATGAAGTGCATACAAATTGGACTGTTGTGCGTCCAACGAAATCCAGTGGACAGACCAACAATGGGGAGGATTGTGCTTATGCTTACCGGAACAATTGCCCTCCCCACACCATCATCACCTTTACTGCCTTCGGACGACTTGGGGGATCATATATACAATACTGACCACGATGTTGCTGGGAGCCAAGGAACGCTAAATAACTTTGCTCAACCCCGGACAAACTCTGTTATCATGAATACTACAAATTTTGAGCAGGACTTGTACCCACAATAACCATTTTGACCAAGAAAACGGTCTATGTTTAGGAGTGCTATTCGTCAAAGCATGTATCTTACTGTGGAATCTCATACAATCGTTTGTCTTGGATATGTCTAGCTAAGCCATGTGGTTGGCATCTTTTTCTAGTAATGTTTAACATTTCATCTTTGATCACTTTACATCATCTAGAATTTTTATACCAATTCTGGAGTGAGACTGTTTTATCACAAGATTATGGTGAGACAAACCATAGTTGTCTTGGACAAGATTTGATACTGTTGGGTTTTATGGCCCATTGGATCCTCGATGGGGTTCAGAACCTGAGAAGAATCGGCAGAGGATACAGTTTTAATCTAATTCTAATTTCCTGTTCAAGTTAGATACTACTTGTTGTTATTTGAGTTTTTAATCTGACTCTATTTATTCTCCTGGCCGCCCAATAAATAGGGTTCAGTTTTCTCCACTTTATTCATGGGTGTCAACAATGACATCGATCGAACGGCGATCGATGATATCGAGTGACAGAGAGTCAGAGAGGAGACAATATTGAGAGAGAGACAGTCTCACCAATATTTTCCCATGTGTATCCTAAGAGATTGTGAGTTGAGAGTTACAGAGATTTTTATAGTAATCTCCTTTCTGTTGATCGCATCACACCCTATGATAGTGATCGAGTTGTACTCCTCCTCTCAAAATGGATTATTTTTCTGGTTACATCGTCCGTGGGTTTTTCCGAGTTCTTCAGTTTCCCACGTAAACCTGGTGTTTGTCTTATCACTTATTTTTGGTTCATAAATTTTATTGTAATCTCCCTCATCTCATTTATTTCGCTGTCACTATAACCTTGCACTTACTTTTTCTTAACAAGTGGCACCAGATCGA
Organism: Portulaca oleracea; assembly: GCA_029582165.1. Classification (NCBI taxonomy): domain Eukaryota; kingdom Viridiplantae; phylum Streptophyta; class Magnoliopsida; order Caryophyllales; family Portulacaceae; genus Portulaca; species Portulaca oleracea. Next base: position 30,203,716 of record CM055881.1, on the reverse strand, counting down.
GCCTAACAAGTGGTATCAGAGCCTCACAAGTGGTATCAGAGCAAGGTGACATGGAGATGACTTCAATCATGAAGTGCGAGATTCCAAAATTTGATGGAATAAGGAGTTTCACTATATATGTGGAGACTACAGATAAAGGCGGTCTTGATTCAGCAAGGGTTATGGGATGTGATTGAGTATCCCGACTCGAAGACTGATGAAACGATGAGCGATGAAGACTAAAAAAAACTACATAAAGAGATCCAGGGCAGCCTGAGTTCGAGGTGGAGCAGGTTGAGGCTCAAGGTAGAGCTACTGGAACCTGCAATCGGGAGCAAGCTGCTGATGATGCTCCTGAAACAGCTCAAGTTGACGAGCCTGAGATCAAGACTGATGTTCCTCAAGAGGAGGAAGAACCGAGCACAGCAAGAGATCATCTCAGGAGGGAGATCAGGAGACCAACACGGTATACTGAAGAAGCCAATGTTATGATCGTATATGCGCTGAGAATCATCTAAAGATTCATACATGGGAGCTGTATGAGTTATCTAAAGGGTGACAAGTTCTTACTGCAAAATGGGTGTACAAACAGTAAGAAGGACCATATAGAGAATGACTGTTGGACAAAGCAGAAAGACTAGAAATAGGGTAGTAAGGATAACTGCACCAAAACTCGTACCGTTAACTGTGTTGAGTCCAATTCATATGCAGAGGGGTTTATTGATACAGACGATGCTTTGGCTACCACATCGAGTAGTATAGCTAGGGATGAGTGGGTTCTTGATACTGGGTGCACCTACCACATGTGTCATCATAAGGATTGATTCGAGTCCTATGAGAGTGTTAACACTGGTGTAGTCATGGGCAACGACACGGCCTGCAAGGTTGCAGGAATTGGTAGCATCAGGATAAGAACGCATGATGGTATTGTTAGAACCCTAAAAAGAGGTTCGTCATATTCCTAACATAATCTGCAATTTGATTTCTTTGGGTACTCTTGAGGTTAACAGTTGCAGGTACAAAAGAGAAGACGGTGTCCCAAAAGTGTGTAGAGGTTCCATGGTTCTGATGAATGGAATCAGGAAGGGCAGCCTATACACCCTACAGGGTCTACGGTGACGGGAACTGCAGCGGCAGTCTTAAACCTTGATGAGTTCGATAGCGCAGATGGTCATAAACAGGCACCCAAGCAGTGGTATATAATGTTTGATACCGTTTGAGAGGCCTTTAGGGCAACGCCCTGCGAAAGGGCGTGTTGATGGCGACAATCGAGATGTTTATCTGGACCGATGACTCGGATCATGGTCGAAGGTGGAGATTGTTGGGTTTTATGACCCATTGGATCCTCGATGGGGTTCAGAACTTGAGAAGAATCGGCAGAGAATACAGTTTTAATCTAATTCTAATTTCTTGTTCAAGTCAAATACCACTTGTTATTTTACTCAGGGAAAGGGAGGGGTCACGGCCCGGGGCGCCAAGCGGATACGCATGGTGCTCGGGTCAGTGACTCAGGTCGTTTCTTGACTGTCTTGATTTTTTTACTAATTTTGTCGTTTTCTGGTTTTCCTATTATTTTGGGCAAATTGTAAATTTTAATATTAAAAAAAATCAAATATTTTTTTTGAACATTTTTAATGAGTAAAAATTCATTTAAGATCCCCCTAAAAGACAAGACACCTTTTTCGGCTCGCCATACACCGCGTGGGATAGTTAGAAGTTATTTCCCCGGCCCTACAGTCGCGTTAAATGTTATCATATAGAAAGCTCAAAATTCATATTTTAGTTTTTTTTTTAAGTCAATACTATTGTATTACAAAGTTTCAACGCCGAACAATTAAAGTTGATAATAGACAACCACACTAAATTATGGATAATCCATACCTACCAAGCGATTACCCATTTTAAATGCACATTACCCATCTATTATGGATGAGTAGGGTGGATACCCATTAAATGGGTACAAATTCCCATCCCTAGCTGCTTATATTACTTCGTGATATCGAAAGAGTTTTTTGAGACTAGGCTTGGCATCCCTCCTTTCCATACTCTTTCTCTCTACTTATTTGGTTGACCATAATTAATAGGTGCTACTTCAACAAATGTCCAGCTCAACAAATGTGGTTACACGTTTAATAAATTACTATGATTTCATACATCAATATTTGGAAACTGACAGCTGAATTGCATGTTGCAATATCATATAGAAAAACTCAATAGTAATATGTTCGGACTACTTTGTCGCATGATCAACAAACTGGCTGCCCAGTAGTTTTGTGATCAACATCTTAAATTTTAATTAATTGCTTGACATGGCCAGCCGATAATCCGGGACTCTATCAAATATAATTGACCTTTCATTAACATACTTTTATTGAAAATTAATTAAGTCAATGAAGAATATTTGTCAGATTGAGATCAGGTTTTAGTTAATTATAAATGAAATATTCTGATCAAATCTTTATTTCTCAAAAAGGGAATAAAGCGAATTATCAAAGCAAGCAAAGGGAGAAAACAAACAAAAATGATGAGCCAAAGCATTAAGTTTCTCTTCCAAACTGTGCTTCTGCTTTTCATCTCATCAGCCAACTCCCAAACCTTACCCCAACTTAATTTTGTGAATGGATTATGTTTACCAAAAGGTGAAGGCATAAACATTAGTAGCACATATAGCAACAACATCGAGGCCGTCCTCTCAAACCTGACTTCTGTCTCATCCACGGCGAAATTCTCCCACTTCTCCACCGGGGATGGTCCAGACCTTGTCAGCGGTGTTTTCCTTTGTCGGCCGGACATCTCGTCGGAGGGCTGCCGTGAGTGTGTGATGGCCGCAGTAGGGGTCACGAGGCTCAGTTGCACCAACCACGTAGAGGCCATAACGTGGTACCAGGAGTGCATGCTTCGGTACTCAAACCACACTCTGCTAGCCACCGAGGAGACAAAGCCCTACGCTTGGTCCAACAGTTTGCTCAACGTGTCACGGCCTGACCTCTTTCCAGGGCTTCTGAAGCAGACCCTCGAGGGCATTATTACTGAGGCTGCCGCTGCTAGCAATCCACTGAGGTTTGCCGTCGTGAAGAAGAACTTCACGCTGTTTGAGGGGCTCTACGGTCTGGCGCTGTGCACGCCTGACATTACGCCTTTGGAATGCCAACATTGCTTGAGAAATGCCACCGATATCATTCCCATTTGCTGCGGGGGGATATCCCAGTGGACAATGGTTTTCCTACCCTCTTGTCACTTGCGCTATGATACCGCCCCGTTTATAATCTCCCCTCCCTCACCGCTACCTTTTCTTACTGCTCCTTGAAAAACCTATATTGACAGCATATGTACCTTATGTTTTTTTTTTTTTTTTTTTATCCAGCGTAAAGATATTTTGTGAAATAGTTTGTTATGAAACCCTACTTTGATGCTTCTTTTGATGTCCTTGTTTATGAACCCTTTAAACCGCCCGTGAGTTTATGTGCCTTGCCGATAGACATTTGTTGAAGACAAGGTCAAGGTCCTTTACCACGCATCCACGAAGGACCTTCGGTTTTGATGAAAGTGAAAATTCGGAAAAGGGAAGTTGTCTTATATAATCTGATTATATATTCTGAATATATAATATATATTCTGATTATATACTCAGATTATGTGTATATAATATATATATTGAGATTAAATATTATATATTCTTATTATGGGCATGATTCTTGTAGATATAAAAAGGAAACAAAAGAAAACAAATCAAGGGAAATCAATCATGATTATTGTAGCAACAAAAGGTAAGAAATCAACACACAACGCAAGTTACCGTTGGAAGCACTCAAGTCCAAGCATCCAAAGGCATATATAAAAAGGACGATAGAAGAATTGAGAAGATAGGCGATTCCACGGAAGTAATCGCGGAGTAAGGAATCCGGTGGGATTTCTCCGAGTGTGTAACCAATGGTTCGGTGGTGAAGGTAGCCAGTAAAGGACCTCTGGTGAAGGTATAGCCAAGGACCTTGGTGAGCATTCGTTGTGTCCACATGTGGTGGAGAGATGGTGTGTAGCAGAGCCTTGACGGACTAAGGTTGTGTGTGTTTTTGCTTCAATGTAATCCATCGTGTTCCAAATCGCCGCTAGGGGTTTTCCTACGACGATCCTTATCATGGTGACTCAAGGACATTCGGTCTTGGTCGGTGATCCTATCGATCGCGTCTTGGTACACTTGTTGTTTTGTTTTGTAAGTGTAACTTGTTCTTTGATTGTTATAAATCTAATGAGGTATTTCAGTTACACTGTGTTTTGATCATTCGCTTGAAACCAAGGAAGTTTGCTTTAACTTCCTTACCTAGTGTGTAGATCTTAATTCTGAACTTCACCCCCCCTCTTGGGCTCCAACAACATTGTTTCTGTTTTGGTCCTAAAATTGTGTCATTTGCCATGTTGAGTTGTTGTCTGCTGACACATGAGGTGGTCTCAAACAATCAGATTTCAAATGTTGATATTAGTAGCGAAGATTACTATACGTCGGCTAGCTACACAACATGTTTCATGAAGGGTATCCTTTGTTCTCTATAACACAACGTAGCTGGCATTTTGTGGAAATGGTTTAACTTCTTAAATCGTACCATGATCAAAGAACCTTTCGGCAATGTTATATTTCCCATCACCATCATGGTCAAGTGTCCCAACTAAATACAAGTTAAAAGTGAAAATTAAAAAGTAAAATGATAAGGATCTTGATTGAAGATGGTTAATAACGAACTTGAATTTAATCTTAATCACTCAAAAAATTGGATATAAGCATGAAATTATTATAAAAGTATGTTTCATTACATTGAGGCATTTGAGGGTTATTACAATTTATAGACTATATGAAAATAATTATTTATTTATATTTTTAATAAATATAAAATTATGCATAAGATATGTGTTCTCTTTTATGGTTGATAAAATTAGACTATTATTTATATTTGTCGACCTAACTTATATATTTATGCATGTGTGTGTGTGTGTGATTAGTAGATAAAATGTTTTTTCTTTTTTTTTTGAAGGGGAAGATAAAATGTTATTAAAAGCTGCTAAAATGTAAATTATCGCCAATTCTAAGTTATTATTAAGCATCTTAATTCCAGATACATATCATGGTTCGAGAATATGTTATTTAACATCTCGGAAGACAAACATTCTCATCAAGCTAGCATTTCTATCTCATTCGAACAATCATATATCACTCTTTGAAAGAACCCTTGAAGGGGGGAGGGGGGGGGGAGATGAATAAGATTTTAAGGAATCTCCACACTTGATGATGAGGATGTTAGCTTCTAATCTTGACTTTCGTCTAGATTCAACAAAAGAATATAAGAAAAGACTTTCTTTTATTGAATTGATAAAAATAAGGACGTTACAGAAGTTAACTCAAACTAGAAAAACTCAGCAACTCAAGTGTATGAGGGCCATGATGTTGCTTACAATGAGGAGATCACAACTCAGAAGGAGGTGATTTTAGAACATTCGGATATAAAATTTCTCTTTTTTCTATTCTTCGAACCCGAATTTAGCTGCATCCGAATTATCCAACCCGGTTCGACCTGAAATAAAATCGGGTCTGGACATGAATTTCTCGTCCGAATTTTGCCATTGCCCGAATTTATCCAACCCGGATTTACCCGGACCCCAATTTTGCGAGCGCTAAGATAGATGTACTATGAGGGACTATATGAAAATTGCTATTAAAGCCTATAAGTCATCGCAAATTCCAAGAGCCAATTTTTTAGCAATTAATTGATTTACTGTAACACCTTAACACCTCGTATTTTTAAACTAGATTTATTATGCTAATTAAAATTTTAATTTCAATTATGGTGTATTATTTGATTTAGGTAGCAAAATTTCTTTACTTTCTAATTTATTATAATTACTCTAATATGTGTGGTTTCAATAATTAAATTTCACCTCCTACTAAATTTTATAACATTATCATATTTCATACACTTTCCATATTTTATTTATTAATTTGCAAATTAGCATAGTATTTTATATATATTTCACACATTTTCTTTTCATATTTTATACATTAATCTTTTTATGCACATTTTTCTTATTTTGTACACAATAATATTTATAAATATGTTACTTTTACTTACTTTTATTTTTAATATGATCAAAGTAGGGATATTATTTTTATATTTCACACATTTTAGTTATGGATTTAGTAGTAAATTGTTTTACTTGGTTTTTGAGAAAGTAAAGCACCTCCACCACCACCATTTCTCCCTCTCATATTCATCTTCTTCTTCTTGAAGCTATTGATCACTCACTCCCATGGCCTCCTTTTCAATTGTAGTAGCAAATTAGGAGTGTCCATCTCTTCTTCATTTGACACCTCAACACTTCTTACGACTCACCAAAGCTAGATGGCCTACAAAGTTGACTATAAATAGTTCACAAATCTCAATCCAATCAACATCAAAACACCATAGCCACCTTCCTCTTCTTCCTTTACATCCACCATTGCTATCACCATCTTCTACTCTTCATACTACCATCTCCATAAACATCTCCTTCTTCATCTTCCACCATCACCATAATCCCTATCTTCCTCATCCTTCTCGGCCACCACCCAACAACTACCACCGTCTCCCACAGCCACCTGACGCCACCGGCTACCACTAACACCAAAAAGACACCCATTCTAGCAAACACCCATATCTCTCCATACCCAATTCCAATCCAAAAATCAAATCAATTGCTCTTACCCACATACCTCAAATACATCCATTCATAAATTCTAAGTTATAATTACCTTTTCCAGTCAAAACCTTGCCGGAAATCATCGGTACGGCCGCCCATAAACCGCCCAAAAAGGACCCTCTGCCTTCGCTGTTTTGGGTTGACCTCCGCAACCACCGCTACGGTGGTCCTCTTTGCCGCCGGTGTAATCTCCGGCCTCCTCTGGATTTTTCCGTCGGCCGAACACCACCTTCCGCCGCCATTCGTGTCGCCCAGAACCCCCCCCCCCCTCACCGTGCCTCCTTTGTTTCTGTTTGCTCTTGCTGTTGCTTCTACGTGCAGATAAAAAGGGGAAGAAAAGGGTTTAGGCCCTCTTAGTTTTATTAAACCCAGCTTAAGTTTCCCTTTCTTGGGCCTAATTGCTACAACCCAAATTATCAATTTGGTAATCTTTCAATCCAACTTTTCTTTCTAATTTCTACTAATTATTCCAATTATCCATTCTTAATATTAATACTACTACTATTTATTTGTATTTATTTGAAATCAGATTTCTCAAGTTAAAGTGATGATTTATTATTATTTCTTTTGTCCGCCAACTCAGGTATATTTTGATGACTGTAACCTTCGAAACTGTTTAAAAGTAAAAACATAAGCTACTCTAATCAAAGTGAAATAATTATTATTTTGTTTTTCAAAGTTGATTTTATGACTAATATATTTTGACCGATCCATTAATTTATTTATCTATTTTACTAATTAATTTTAGTATGATTGTTTACCTTTCATTTATGCGTTTTTCATTATTGTCATTTATTCCTTGTTATTTGTCTTTTGTGAATTGACCATTGACGCTGGTATACCGGTTTATGTGGGTTGATCGGCCCGCGTGCGCGCATTGACGGGATTGCAGTATTCTATAGAGTACTACAATGTCAGATCAAGTCTTTGTCCCGGGGTCATTGATGCTAGTATACCGATTCATGTGGATTTATCGGCCCACGTGCGCGCATTGTCGGGATTACAGTATACTGCAGAGTACTGCAATCTCAGATCAAACCATTGTTCATTGTTAATTGTTATCGTATATTAATTGTTAATTGTTATTGTTTATTAATTGTTGATTGTTACTGTTTATTGTTCATTGTCATCGTCGTCGTTACTTTAATTGTTGTTATTGTCGTCTTTATTGATTATTTTATTGAAAAATATGGTAAGGTTCCACATTCAGATAATGACCTGCAACTGTTTGAACATATTCTCCTCTCCCTCATTTCGAAATGAATTTACACTGGGCCCCAATAAAATTATTTGTTTTCAAAATATTTTTACATTACAGTGTCGAATATATTGAGCTCCGTCTCATTTTTCTCCATGTTTTTCAAATGTTTTGTTTTTAGGTATAAGCGGGACATTTTAGGCACATTCGTGGCAAGGATAACTCACATTGCAAATCAGGCCGCCATATAGTTTATTAGTCTTTAAGCTTCAGCATTAATAGTTGACTCACCTCTTTAATTTGACCGTCCGTTTTAATATTTTCATTGTAGTTGAACAACCTTTTTATTTTCTAAAATTTTTCCCTTATGATATATATATTTCTATTTTCAGTTATTTTCATAGCAAAAGTCTTGCTTTCCCTCTTGGGAAGGCGGCGTAGCGCTCTTGACTTTATAATACGCTTCCGCTAAACAAAGATTAAATGGATTAAAATATTGCTAACTAATACCCCAAAAGTCGGGGCGTTACGTTAACCACACCCTGAAAATCATTCAACTGTTCCTTCGTAGATTACTAAATATAATGATAGATGTCACTTGAAGATTACAATGCCAGAAAATATAACAATGCTAGTCTGCTAGAGCATCAATACCCAAAACTTATAACGATTGGGGCGCATTTGAACGTCAATAATATAATATGATATTGTGTTTAAATTACTATATAGCTCTACAAGTTATCGAAATACCAGAACATGTAATACAGCTATGAAGGCAACAATAGGGAGGGGGGATGCTGGAAGTGGCAACCAGTTCTTAAGAAAAGATTTCAAGTATCATGGAATAGTATCATCGTCAAGATTATCAATAGATTGGATCAAATCAAAATATCCGAGTCAAGATTATAAATAGATTGGATCAAATCAATGGAAGAATGGTTCAAATGGGAATAAAACAGGTAACATTGGAGAATAAGCAACAAGAATGAGCTTCCCACAAATAAGTTCCTAAAATACAAATTGACTTTAAAATTTCAAGAACTGATTGGACTTGTTCTTGTTTCAATAGGTGCACTTCCATTAAGAAATGAGAACACACACTTCTGACAAGGGTAAAGGATATTAAGGGCGAAATATATTCTGAGCTGCCTACAGTTATAATAACATATTGAATCAGAGAACTCATGAGATAATGAGTAACCAACATATGATGAAGAATAATCTCTGTATCCTGTTAACCTTCTTATTTCCTCTCTTTATTTCACTGCCTGGGATTTTTTCCAGCCAAACCCACATATTGCAATGGTATTGCAAAGACAATGTAGGCAATTACAGTGCCAATAGCCTATACCAAGACAACCTCAACCTTCTCCTTACATCCCTCACAAGCCAAGCGTCAAGTGCTCTCTTTGGGCATGACAAAGCCGGGGTAGGAGCCGACGATGTAAACATGCTTTACAGCTGCAGAGGAGATCTCTACGGCCAAGACTGCCAAGATTGCATTAGCGAAGCGGCAAAAACCATAGTAATGCAATGTCCAAATCAAAAGGAAGCGATAGTGTGGTACGAAGAGTGTATGCTCCGGTATGCAAACAGACCCATTTTTAACCGGGAAGAGGAGACTCCTTTTGTCTGGTCTTACAGTAATGCCTCAGAAATCTCTGACCCTTTGAGATTCGACCAAGTGCTTGTTAACACAGTAGGAGAATTGGTAAAGGATGCTGCTTATAATCAGAGTAAAGGGGGATATGCCATAGGAGAAGGTGACCTGCCTTTGTCAGTAGCATCAAATTTGAAGACATTCAACAAAGTGTACTGCCTTGCACAATGCACTCCAGATATTCTTGGGACCAGATGTGAAAGATGCCTAAGAGCAGCTTTCAGTGCTATGGCTGGGTGCTGTGGGACGGCAAGGCAGTCATTGCTAGTTTACTTCCCCAGTTGTCAACTACGCTATAGCATTATTCCTTTTGTACGTGGAACCGGCATGCCTATATCCCCAGCTAACTTAACCCCACCTGCATCTCCTAAAAAAGGTATGTACGTGAAACCCGCCTTTTCAAAGAGAACTAGCTACCCTATTACCGTAGTTCATGGATAAGGTTGCAGTTGAATTTATATTTACTTTGTTGCTAAAATGCAGAATCGTCAGGTGGTGTAGAAGATAGGATGAGAAACTTTGACGGATGGCTCCTCATTCTTGGGCTCGTAACAGCAGTCACCATGTTGGTTATCAAACCGACATCAACCTGAATGCACGAACTAGTCTAAATTGACTGAGTTCCTTGTTGGATATATAGTTACATTTATCTTACATCAATTTTATTCTCATACAAATACTTGAAACTTAGTAAGTTCAGTCCTACATATATATTGTATATATATGATCTTGCGATTGGCGTATGATCCTGGACTCGCGTGTCAAATGTTAGATTGGGCAATTTATTTTAGTGATTTTTGGATGATAATATTGTTTACTTAAGTAATATTGAATATTTGATAATATTGGCTCATAAAATATTTTGGAATGATAATATAGTCTATTTTGAGGGTTTTGGATTTTTAGCAAAACCTTATTCTAAATATGGTCGATAATTACCCAAAAGAACAGGCATATGGTTTGTACATAACATATACATAACACACATCCCTAAAGTAAACCCGATTACTGTTCGTCACTCCCCTTTTACAGAGGTCGCCTACTTTTGACACAATAATTTCCATTCTCGCCCCTAATTCTCATAATCTTACTCTCCTTCTCTCTACTTTCTCTCTCTAAAATATTCTCTCAAACATTCCCCACTAATGGCTGTCACCACACTACCGTCGTCCCAGGAGAGAGATGAGACGAAATCGCTGGCGTTGAGATTAGTCAAAAGAGGTTTAAAATCTCGGTTTTGGAATTGAATATTGCCAGAAAAAATGACAGCCACGCGAAATTTTGGGAAAATCGATGGCTTGCCGCACGTCGATCGCGCCGAGCCGCAGCTAGGCAACGCACGCGATCCCAACACCCTTTTCATACCTAATATTAATCCCCAGCAAGAAAATGTGGTCATGAAATCCAAGGCCACACATCATCAAAGGTAAAATAATTGGCTGAGATTTACTTTTTTTACCTAAACTCTCTTCCCATTGGTTCAATTCCATATGTGTGTGTGTGTGTGTATATATATATATAGGATAATTGGATTATAATAATCCCTACTTTCACCAATTGGACAATGGTGGACCGTACTTTCACTTTGTATTCTGGTAGTCCAAAAAAAAATAAAATTGGATTGTAGTGGGATATTTTCGAGGGAATCATAGATTTTGTGTTGCATTTGATTCAAAACTTAGTATAACACTTTACAATGATTTTTAATAAATTTATAGCGTTTCTCCCAATTTGTTTTCATTTTTTTACTATTTTTTACGATTTTTTCGCTTTTATTATTTTTAAAAAATCATAATAAATATTTGGAGTCTCAAAAAAATAATTTAAAAAATGTTTTAGTAACTACAATTCATTAACTTTCTAGGGGCAGGAATGAAAAATATAAAAACAATATAGTGTAGGAATGAAAAAAATAAGAAGAATGTGGAGGTGTATTTGGTATCACTACAATCCAATTTTATTTTTTTGGACCACCAGAATACAAAGTGAAAGTACGGTCCACCATTGTCCAATTGGTGAAAGTAGGGATTATTAGAATCCAATATAGGAAAATTGGATTCTAATAATCCCGACTTTTACGAATTGTATAGCAATAATCCCTACTTTCATTTTGTATTTTGGTGGTCCAAAAAAAAAATTAAAATTGTATTCTGGTGGGACGCCGACGAGTCAAATGGTAGTGACTCGGTGGTCTGCTGACTTGTACCAGCGAGAGTGTTTGACCAAGAATTCGGACCACTAGAATACAATCAACTATGAAATGAGACCACCAAAATACAATAAATATGTCAATGAGACTACTAGAATACAATAACAATTTAAATGGGACCACTAGAATACAACTAAAATAATAATTTCTTAGTTAAACATTGTAACGCCCCGAACCCTCCCAGGTCGCGGACATTACCGATAACTGCTTCAAGGATCGCTGACTCACCCCACAAATCACCACGAGTCTTTCCAGCGTGCTTCGTCCTCGCTCACACGCTGTCTAGAAGAACTTCCCAGAAGATCACCCATCATGAGACTACTCCCAGCAAAGCACGTTTAACTGAAGAGTTCCCAATGGATGAGTTACCATAAAAGAAGGTGTACCTTGGTGATATAAGTAGTCATTGCAATCCTTTTAAGCCACACTTTAACCACATATATGGGGTGTTACAAACATACTCTCGCCGTTACAAGTCAACAAACCACCGTGTCACCACCACTTGACTCAGTGGCGTCCCACCAAAATACAATTTCAATTTTTTTTTTGGACCACGAGAATACAAAATGAAAGTAGAGACTATTACTATACAATTCGTAAAAGTAAGAATTATTAGAATCCAATTTTCCTATATATATATATATATATATATATATATTATAAATTTATTGTTAGTGTTAACTTATATATACTATTGTTCTAAAATAAGACAAAAGAAACTTATTCTATTAATTATTGGGTATAAAGTAAGCTTTCAAACAATAAAAATGCCCAAAAAATTTTAAAATACCTCTTGAAATCATAAATATTTCAATTGTCACTCCCTTTATAAAGCTAAATACATATTATTTTATAATAAGAATGTTTCTAAAAAAATGTATTTTAAAAAATAAATATCTTAAAAATTACTTGCTTTACGAAAATTGAATTGTAGACCTGGCAATCGGATGTGTCGGATCGGGTTCGAATCAGATGACTTTCGGTTCGGGTTTGTTCGGATCATCTGTGCTCCGGCTCGGATCGGATTTGGCTCAGGCAGGGTTCGGATTCGGTTTGACTCCGAATTGGTCTTGACCGGGTCGGGTCGGGTTCGGATCGAGTTTGACCAGATCGTGCTCTTCGAGTGAGAGTCGGTTGGAACTTTTCCTGGGTTGGGTTGAGTCAGGTCCGTTCAAATTCGGATCGGGTTAGTTCGGTTGCTTGCTTTCGAATGAATCCAAGGTTGATTTATATTCTGGTCGGATTTCTTTCGGGTCGGATAATTTCCATCTAAATTTAACAGTGGATAATTTCCCACTAAACTCCAATTAGAAATTATTTTAATTATTTGTTAGCTTTGAGTACTCAATTTCCATCTAAATTTCCACTAAAATCATACCACTAAAAAAATTGAAAAGTCTCTCCATGCTTCCTTTAATTTAACATATAAGAAAATTCCCACCAAAATAAAATGTTTAAATTATCAAACTCCTTTTAACCTAAATTTCTTAAACTTTTAAACAACACTCACCAATAATAATTTCATTTCCCTGATCTCTATCGACTTTTCTTAAACTTGAACTAATTTAAATTTGGAGGGAAATACTAGTTAGAATTTTAGCGAGGAGGAAAATTAGTGGGTGCCAAAAATTTAATTAGAAATTTTGTTTTCCTGCTAAAGCTAAAATTTAGTTAGAATTTTCGTTTCTCTCCTAAATCGAGTTGGTTCTAGTTCGGTTTCGATGTAGGTTGGTTCTAGTGTATCTCCAGTCGAGTAAAATTCGGTTCAGATGTGTCTCAGGTGGGGTTAAATTCGGTTCGAGCGACTTTTGGATGCGGGTTTATTCAGGTTTAGCTTGACTCGGATCGTTTCGGATGCTTTCCTTATTCGGTTAACATCGGATTTCAGATCGGATCAGTTTCGGACCGGATTGATCCGAGTTTCAGATGAAGACCGGGTCCCAACATTCGTGTGCGGTTCGGGTTCGGATTCAGCGGATCGAATCAGATTTCGGGTTTCGGATAAGGATTGCCAGGTCTACTAATCACAATATTAGTATTTTCTAAATACAATATTTTTGTATTGTATTATAGGCAATGATCACAATAATAATTAATGTAGAATGTACACTCACAATATTAGTTTTTTTAATGTGTTTTAATGCATTTTTAATTATTAATGTTATCCATTGTCAATATAATTAGTTGCATTAATATTTAATATGCTTATATTATTCTTTTCAAAATAAGATAAATATAGATAATTATTGTTTTGCAATAATATTCACATTAATACGCAGATATTATGATCCTCACATCTTATATCCATATATATATATATATATATATATATATATATATATATATATGGTGAGGACTGTGAAAGCACTGAATATTTCCATTATAAAGTTTTAATTTCTTCATGGATCAGACTTCGGAAGTCCGAATGGGTAAGAAAATCCCAACTTCCACCGGATAATACAAGTGTACGACAAATACACTACCTATTACATCCAGTCATGCGCCGCACTTCTCCTGTCAGTAGCATGGCCTATTCTAACTTCTCCTTGATTCTCTGTTTAACAGTTATGCCTGAATAGGTAAGAGGAGACAAATAGACATTCACCTTACATTTTTGCTCAAAGTCAACTTTTTCATGGTTAGATAATTCTACCGCCAAAAGTTTGGGTCCCGACAAATTCGTGTGGGACAAATTCGGACAATGCCAAAATTTGGACGAGAAAATCATGTATAGACCCGATTTTTTCCGGTCGGATGAAGCTAAAATCGGGTTGGACAATAGAAAAAAGAGAAATTTTATATCCCAATATTGGGTCAATTCGGTCAATATCAAAATTTAAACGAAATATCTATGTCCAAACCCGATTTTTTCCGGGTCGGACAATTCGGGTAATTCGGATCGGACAAAATTTTGCCAGCTCTAGATAATTCAGTTGGACCAGTTTTCTAGTCTGAAAACGTCAACACATGTGTAACCCTTTGTTCGATTCTATTTGCTGAGGAGATACAGAAGTTGAACAAAGATGTTTTGGTACGATTCCACACGTTGGATTTGTCTACGTGTGTCAATGATAAATAAAACTCTACTTGTTATTTTCCATGACTTGATAAACCTGCCTTCCAGAGTCAAGACTTGCAAATATGTTTGCCAAATGCAATTTCGTAAAAGCTTAGAAGGATACAAATTTAGTGCACCCTTTGTTCTGCACCACAACTTTCTGACGTCAACTCCTTAACAAGTTGTTATATGAGATTAAGATGATGTGATACTGTCATAGTATTATGGCACCTCTTCCTACAGTGCTAAGCGCATTTTCTCTTCTTCTCTTAATTTTCCCAATTAAGCATGTTATTTCCGATGATACTAAACCAGATCTTGTTGATTCTTCTCTCCCAATCCACACAAACTGTTCCATTACACCAGATCAGTATGCTCTAAATAGTACATTCCAGGAAAACCTCATAACTGTGTTTAGCAAGCTTACATTTGCAGCCTCGATGTCAAATGCCAGCTTCTTCAACTCCAGTTTGGGTGAGGAAAGTGATGCAGTTTTCAGCCTATACCTTTGCCGGGGAGATCTCACCTCAGAAGAGTGCTCGTCATGCATTAAAAATGTGACACATAGCATCGTACAAGACTGTCCCGGTAGACCCAAGGAGGCGATTAAATGGCTTGGAGGATGCATGGTGCGGTATGCAAACCGCAACATATTCTCCAAAGAGGAAGAGTCTCCTTTCATTAACTATGCCCACTCAGCTTCTTTCAAGCAACCAGAAAATGTAACTCTGCCACCTCCTCCTCCGCATCCGTTTAATCAAACAGAGACACTCTTCAATCTAATCAACGCTACTGCGTTTGGGAACAAATCGACGAGGACAAGTAGACGTTTCTTCGCAACAGTTGAAGAGGAGATCACCCCAACCTGGATCAATGAAACATTTTACGCCCTTGCTCAATGCACTCCTGATATAACTCCACCACTCTGCCACAAGTGCTTGAGCTGGGCATTCGAGCTTCTATGGGGAGGCACCCAAGCAGCTGCTTATCTTCCCAGCTGTCATTTAAGGAATGGTTTAAGGAAGTTCTACAGAAGCTCAGAGGACATAAGTTCCACCGACCTAACCCCTTCAGACAGCCCTCTTCCACCACCGATTCTGCCTCCTCATGATAATGGTGAGTTCGCTATGTTTGGTTGTATACGTGATATCAAATGGTTGGTTCACTATATATGCCAATATAATGATATTAATTGTGCCAACCGACTGCAGGTCTTGATGAAGGCCACAACAAAAAGTCATCGTACTTGCCCATAGCAATTGGCATTCCTTCAGCACTGGTGCTAGTGTTGCTTCTTTCTAGCTTTTTCTGTCTGATACATAGAAGGAGAAAAGGAACTACATCTACTGGTACAACAACTAATATGTCAAATTCAAGAAAAAGAACATTGTGCAAGTTTAACACTACTGTTTTTGTGTTCAACAGCAGATGAGATTATAACCATGGAGTCATTACTATATGATATTAATACAATAAAAACAGCAACAAACAACTTCTCAACAGCTAATAAACTTGGACAAGGAATATTTGGTGCCGTCTATAAGGTATGGAGGAGCATATAGTTTTCTCATATCATAATAAATTTTCTTATTAGGTACATTGAAATATTGCCCGTTCAAAACAAGATAATTTAGCCATCATCAAAAGAGAATAGTATTGTATGTTCATATTCACTACGTGTGACAGAAGTTTCATGTGTAATTGTCTCAGGGGAGACTTCCGAATGGTCAGGAAGTTGCTGTTAGGAGGTTCTTAACAAAGTCTAGACAGGGTATCCAAGAGTTCCAAGTTGAGGTCCGTCTGATAGCGAATCTCCAGCACAGAAATCTCGTTAGAATTCTGGGGTTTTGTGTGACAGAAGAAGACAAACTGCTCATTCTGGAATACTTGCCAAACTCAAGCTTGGATCGAGTTTTGTTTGGTACACAGCATAATCTCTACTGGATACATTCACATACATATCGGAGTGCACTTTATTTATTTAGTAATATTATCATCTTTTAATGTATTCTTTGATGACAGATACTGAAAAACGTGCATCTTTGGTATGGGAGACAAGGTATAAGATCATAGAAGGAATCGGCAAAGGGCTGCTTTATCTTCACGAACATTCTCAACTCAGCATTATCCATGGAGATCTGAAACCTAGCAATATTTTGCTTGACAAAGACATGACTCCAAAGATATTAGATTTTGGCATCACAAAGCTGTTGGGAGAAGATCACATGGAAGCCATTAGCAACGGACTTGTGATCAGGACACCGTAAGTTTCTTTCATATTTTATTTTATTTTCATTCAGATCCTTCCTACACATATTGAGCATCTCTTGACAGATAACATTGAGATTTTTCTTACATTAAATTCACAATAGTGGATACACTGCCCCCGAATGCCTCTGGAGCAGACAGTTTTTTACGAAATCCTCAGACATATATAGCTTTGGAGTCATTATTTTGCAAATAGTGAGCGGCCAAAGATTAACGAATAGCTATAACCCCGCTCCTCAACAGGAAGATGGACTACTTGAACGGGTAAGTCAGTAGTGGACTTTCAGTTTTTTGATTGTTTTGATCATGACATGCATATTCAGATAATTGATCTCAAATACCACAACTGCAAAAATCTAGTTATGTTGAAATTCCTCAAGCAGTAATTTAATAAGCACCATTATTACGTTTATCTGTAAATGAAAATGAATGTGACTAACAGAAGTTTTGATTAGGCATGGAAGTTGTGGAATGCCAAAAAACCTCTGGCATTCGTGGACCCAACAATGACAGGCGACTTTTTAGCAGCAGAAGCAACAAAGTGCATCCAAATCGGGCTGTCATGCGTCCAAGAGGAAAAGGAAAAAAGGCCCTCGATTGCGGCGGTTGTTTCTCTACTAAACAGCCACAGTAGCAGTCTCCCTGATCTGGTACAAGGAGAAGGTTACTATACATCAGATAACACCATGTCATCCTTAGGGCCAAATCAATCAACAAATACATATTCAGGAATGGAGGATATCACCACTTTGAGTGGTCGTTGAGTATGGCATTTACAACTTGTGCTTTCTCAAGCTAACCACCCGACCAGTTTCACACGTTGTTAGTGCCTTATTCGGACCGACCTCAGAGTCTATACGAGCGTGTAATTCCGTACGACTTGATTGCACCAGATTCAAATATAGAACAGCGGAGTGGTGCTGTATGTTAGGGAGTGCTTGATTAAATGTGCCACCCAACTTTTTATTTTGATCAAAAATGTCATCTTAACTATTTTTTAGTCAAAATTGTTACCTAACTTTTTATTTGGGCCAAAATTACCCTTGTGACTTGTTATAGTAGGTTTTTTATTAGATTTATTTTTTAGGTAAAATCCAAAACATTTGGGTCTATATTTTGATTTGAGACAGAACAGATGAACATATTTCCAGCAACCTTTTAGTCTCAAAAAATTACTTAGAGGTACCCTAACTTTTGAAGAAACAATTTTTTGATACCCTAACTTTTCAAAACTAATTTTGGGGTACCCTAACTTTTAAGATTAGAAATTACTAGGTGAATTTCCGGCGAAACTCCGATTGATTCAAATCATTTTCGTCCACGAAAACAAAGGGCATTTTCATCCACAAAAACACTTAATCAATTTCCCACCTAAAACTCACCGTTGAATTCAAATAATTGGCCGAAAATTCACCTAATTATTTATAATTCTAAAAGTTAGGGTACCCCAAAATTAGTTTTTAAAAGTTGGGGTACCAGAAAAACATTTCACCAAAAGTTAGGGTACCCCTAAGTAATTTTTTGTTTTAGTCTTCATCTTCCTTCTTCTCTCTTGCTCAAAAACCTTAGTAATTCATTGTCAAATGAGAATTCCAAAACAATGAGAATTCTCTGCTCATTCAACTTAGGGGTAACTCTCTCCTCTGTTCTACTATCTAATTCCAGTACTTCAAATTAATTCTTTTTTCATTCCAAAGTTGATTGTTTCTTTTCCACCCCTAAAGGCCCAAAAAAAAAAATACAGAATTGCAAGGACCAACAGACCAACACTGAAACCATATTGTGCAAGTCTTCCTTCCTCGTTGTGTCTTATTTTCATGCAACTTCCACCTCAATCAAATAGCACATGGTGCATAAATGACTCACAGATACATCCTCTAACACAAAAAAAAAGCATTACACAAACAAAGTGATAAGGAATCATGACAAAATGTCTGAGTTCAAATTGCAAATACTAAGCTTTTGTCAGCAAAATTACAAGGTTTTTCTGCAAAATTAGAAGCTTGACAGCAAAATTACAAGCTTTTGTCAGCAAAATTACAAGTTTGACAGCAAAATTACAAGCTTTTGTCAGCAAAATTACAAGCCTTAGTCACCAAGCTTTTGTGACAGAAAAAAGCGAGGTGTTTGACTATATGGTTCTGACTACACAGACTGCACAATTCTTCCATTCTTCCCCTGCCTCTATGGTTCTGCAACAACATCTCTAGTTGCATTTGTGACAGGTGGGTCTTGAACAACAGTTTTCTTCCCTTTTCTTGGCCTCTTCACCTATAATATGTGTAAGTAAAATGTCATTAGGAAGTAAATACAGCTTTAAGGAAATGGACAATTCAATGAAAGTGGAATAGGTAGTTACTTTCAGTTTGGATACCCTATTAGTACAGGTTGCTTTATTGTGTCCTTCACCTCCACAATTCGAACAATGCATCTTCACTCCATGCTTGGACACTTTTCCATATGGGTTTGGTCCAGTCTCACCAGCTTCTAGCCTCCTCTTGAATGCCAACTTGCTTTTCTTCTTCAACGGAAAATATGGTGCTTTAATCTCAACACCCGGTGCTTGTTCCCACAAGTCCTCCCCATCAATAGGCATGAGCGTATGTGAGTATGTCGTTTTTAGATACTCGGTGTGGTAGCAATCACTGACAAAATCAAATGGGTTAAGATTCTTCTCTCTCATTACTGCCAATGTGTGAGGACAGGGAATCCCATTTAGCTCCCAAGATTTGCAGGTACAAGTCCTACCATTCAAGTTAACTCCAAAGCTCTCAATCCCATGCTCAACCAAATAATTGCCACTCCCTGCTCTTGATGCCTCCCAATACCTGGCTCGGTTTTTCAATTTTTCCAATTTTTTTACAAATCTAGGGCATATGAGACAATCAATCTCAGCAACCATGCTTTGTTTTTGTGCTATTCTCTTCATTACACATTTGTAAATTTCCTTAAGCATAGCCACGATTGGCATATACCTTGCATCCATGATAAATGCATTGAATATTTCGGCCATATTATTATCAACCGAGTCGCATTTGGCATTTGTCGAGAAGAATAAGCGGCAAAAATGCTTAGGGTTCTTTTTTTGTAAAAATTCCCATGCACCTGGAACGATATTTTGCATTTCCTTCATGTGTTTCTTGAAGTGGACTTCATTTGTAGACTTAGCGATCTTCCAAAGAACCTCTCTGAATATGGCGACCTTCCACTCCTTCCTCATATTGGCATATACATGTCTCGCACACATCCTATGTTCAACACGAGGTAAAAATCCTAACACCGCTCCTTGAAGACCCTACACATGGACATGGTATTAACAAAAAAATCAGAAATTAGGAAAAAAGGGACATTTTTTTGAAAAAAATTGCAAACTTTATTCCAAATATACTCTCTGACTCCAAACTATTATGATAAAAAAAATTGCAAACTTTGCTTGATGTGTTCAATCAAGAAAAAAATCTTAAATAAAAAAAAATTCTATTGGCTGAATTTTTCTTAAATCAAGAGAAATTTTTAAATTGCAATCAGAGGGAGTATTCATTGGGTCTGTCACCAATGTCATCAATCTTAATAATTTTTGTCATCAATCTAGATATATTTGTTCAATTGTCACCAATGTCATCAATCTGGATGTCATGTTGTAAGCTAAAAAGCTAATGATGGGGATGTTGCAAATACAAGAATATGGGTTCATAATCACTATTCAGATTTTGAATTGGTGGGGGTTAGGGAAAGGCATTGCCATTGTTTAGGCTAGTTGATTAAGGAAGCATTTCAGTTATGAACATTCTAATACAAAGCACTCAAAAACACATACATATCGACAATAAACACGATATAAAAATATATAATGAATACCTTTTGTTGATTTGAAATTATAGTCCATCCTTGACCATCTCCCATCTGTAAGTCATCCTTAAGTAGAGCAAGAAACCATTCCAAATCTTCCTTCTTCTCACTCCTAGCCACACCCCATGCCACAGGATACATCTGGTCATTTCCGTCCCTGCCCACAGCTACAAATATTTGCTCATCCCATGGCCCTTTTAAGAAACAAGCATCAATGGATATAACTCTCCGACACCCACCCAGAAAGCCCCTTTTAAGGGGGTCAGGGCAAAGGTAAACAGATGCAAATGTGTGCTCGTTCTCCGAAGATATGACAATCCTCACTTTTGCAGTTGTCCCAGGGTTTTTCTTCATAACTTCATACAAATAATCTCTAACCTTGCCAAATTGTAACTTATAATCACCAATCACGGATGACAAGGCTATTGACCTAGCCCTAGTACACATTGACATAGTAGCTTTGTAGTTGTGATCTTTGTACACAATAGCTTTCAACTCCCTTGCCCTCAAAGATGGTTGCAACCTAAAAGTCTCCTTATAGTACTTTGCTAACCATGCAGTTGACATAAATCTCGATCTTCCCTTTCTCATAGCTGAAAGTGATGCATGTGTGAGCGTTCTCCATTCTCGTTACCTCAAAAGTTGGCTCATTTTTCACTTTTAAAACTCGCAATCTCCATTTGCAACCTTCTCCTCGACACTTGCATATGAATCTGTTCGTGTCACTCTTGATAATTTTCAAATTGTAACCTCCCACAATCCTATAATTGTCAACAACCTCCCTCATTTGGTTCTTATCCCTAAACACCATCCCAACAAACAAATGGGCCTTTTTCAATGAAGGTCTAAGGTATCTAGGGACTTTCTTTTTGTGTTTCCTCTTTCTACTATCCCCTTCATCAATGTTCTCTGCTTCACTGTCACTTGAGCTACTTGCATTATCAAATTCGTGATAAAACTCACCATCTTTCGCATTATCATTTTCACCAATGTCTTTACCATTTTGATCACTCGTCATTGCTCTAAATTCATCCAAAGTATCCTGTTTATCCTTCTTTTTCCTTTCATTTGCCTGCACTAACTCAGGGTCATCATCATCATCAGAATTCAACCATCCATAACTCTCATCATCATCATCATTGCCCTCTCCAATAGCAGGGAAATACATTGGATCAAAATCAGTGTCATCACCATCTCCATTGTCATCATTATTGAGTTCACCATCATCATCAGTATGCTCTACATATAGACTCCCAACAAACCCTGTCAAACACAACTTAATCAACTCCCTAACTTCCTTATCACTTTCAAGGGCAACCAAACTCTCCTCAAATGGTAAATTTGGCTTACTGAAATATATTGTCTTAATCCTATGCTCTGAGTATCCTAATTCAATCACTTTATCCAGGATATCACCAACGCTCATGTAATCAGGGTCCATGTACACCTCACTAGCCTCTGACTCAACATACATTAACCATGGTACTCTCTGAAAAGATCCACCATGAAACACACGCAAACAAACAGAGTTTGAACTTGACATTCTGCATTATAGAATCACAAAAGATATTATTAAGCAGAGTTTGAACCCTACAATGAAAAACAGAGACAACATTCAATTTTCATATTCACGGACAAGCAACATACTCAACACGACAACAAAACACTAACATTGAGATATTTGGACACCTACAACCCCATAAGCGTCGTAATTCGCAGCAACATACAACAAAGATTCAATCTTTTAACAAAATTTTAACAATTTTCGAAGGGTTTATTAACCTGTGAACTCTGACTTTGAAGATTTTGAAGTAGTCTTTTAGAGCCCCAACTTCATAATCAACCACACCCGTGTCCAGATCACTCAAATTGTGTCAGATTTCCGATTTTGAATTTTAGGGTTCATGGAAGAAGGGTTGAAGAAGGAAGCTTGAAGAGCAAGAGACTCAAATTGAAGGGAGGAAGAACTCACGTTCTGTTCAATTAACAGAGCCAATTTTCTCTCACATACTCTACCTGCAATTGTAATCATTTTTCTCCTTTCACCTGTAATAGTAGGTAACTACAGTAATTTTGGCCCAAATAAAAAGTTAGGTGGTAATTTTGACTAAAAAATAGTTAAGATGACATTTTTTACTAAAATAAAAAGTTGGGTGACACATTTAATCAAGCACTCCACCTCCTTTTTTATTGTGTTCATTCTCTTCTGCGGTTGACTTTTTCACCGGTTATGGTCTTATGGATGTTGATAGGTGTTTTTGACCCAAGATATATTGAAGTGTTTTTTTAGGAATTTATAATTTTGAAGATGATATGAGTCTTGAACATACATTTTTTAGATGTCTTTTCTTAATATAAAACATGTATATTTGTGTGTTAAATTGAAAAATTTTTTATATAATTTATTTGTATAACTATAGTACCATATGTGAATTATATAATATTATATTTTATCTATACTTTTTAAGTTTACTAGCTAGAAAGTATCAAAGTAATAGGTTCATTTGATTAAGGTGTCATTTATAATTGGTAGGGGTGCGCAACAAATACATTCCAAGCTAGTTAATTGAAGTTAATAAGTACCTATAATTAATATTATAATTTTAATTGATTAAGGTGTCATTTATAATTGGTAGGGGTGCGTAACAAATTGATAATTAATAATACCTATAAGTAATGGTGTCAAAAATCATAAAATTTATTAATTTTAACAAAAGAATGAGGCACTTATAAAAGAGTGTCTTACCCAAAGAAATTAATAAGTACTCCCTCCTTTCCTCAATAATTGTCATATTTGAGTTTTGGGAAGATTTTAAGAAAGTAGTATTGAAAATGATAATTATTTTGAAAATGATAAAAAGTAACAAATAAATCTCTATTTTGATTATATACTTTTATTAGTAATGATAAAAATAAGACGTAAATTTAGAAAATTGTCATTAATATTGTATTGGAATGGTCAAGTGAAAGATATTATGAAAAATAAAAAAATTAGCTAAAGTGACAGATATTAAGGAATGGAGGGAGTATTTTTTACTCTAATTTAATGTTTTATTATGAAAGTCATCACTAATCATGAATTATAAAAATCATTTAGCATCTGCGCCTTGGTTAGGTCAATGAATATGAATGGCATGCTTATTGAATCACCCCAAAAATTTGATATACTTCCTCCGTTGTATATTAATTTTCATAATTTTAACATTTACGATCTTCAATATCACTCTTTTATTGATAATTTCTTACATAGCATGTTAATGTTATTAACAATTGAATATTATACTTTTATTATAGTATTCATCGTTATGAATTTAATTGTGATAATTTTATATAGCAATTTATTGTATATGTTAAGAAATTTATGGTTAAAATTTTTGAAATTTTGACAACACGATTATCAAAAATGACAATTAATATAGAATGGAGGGAGTATTTAATATGCTTCATGGTAACCTTGCAAATTTATGGATAAAATAGTAATTTTAAACAATTTATATAGCATTATATTTATAAAGTTTGATTGTATCATTTTTTCACTTTAGGGTAGGTTCTTTTTGTTTTATGATAAGTACATATTATGGATAGTCAGCACTATTCAACGCTGATTAACATTGATAACCACACTTAAGTTAAGTTAATGAGTATTAGTTTATTAATGAATAAATTAGATAAAGAAAGTAATCATTTCGATTATGATTTCTACATTCCTTACATACATAATTATTAATAGAGTATTACACAAAATACATATCATTGCAACACTTTTCAACGAAAAATAATTTTTGGAGTAATGTCAACCAACTTGGTTGGTGTAAGCTTTTCTTTGATCCCCGCTAAGCCAACCTAGTTGATTGACTTCTCTGTTGACCATGGGTCTTGAACAATGAGTTTTCCTTTTACAATTTCCCTTGTGTAACTTGCATTGAATTTCATTCAATAAAAGAAGCAATCATTTTGTTATACATTGTGTTGAATCTTGATTTTGGTCAAGAAAAGTCTAACGTCTTTACCTTAAGAGTGCAGAAATTTTCATAACCTTATTCACCTCCCTCTAAGGTTTTTTCAAAGACAAAATTCCATACGATGCAAACACACTAGCTAGTCATATAACAACAGATATGAAAGACAATCACGTTAACAACATAATCCAAACTACAGTCCAAGCAATATAGATAGAGTTAAATTATAGACCCAAATATAAAAATATTCTCCCCCCCCCCCCCCCCCAACTTTCATGAGAAAAGGAAGGTGTAAATATTTGGCAAAAGAAAATAGAAAAATGTTTGATAAGTCTGTGAGAACATAAGGGACACAGGGCTAAAGCCAATGGAGGAGAGGTATTACCAGGAGGAGGAGGAGTAGGGCCAAAAGAAGGAGCATTACGAGTCTCAGCCTCATCCTCGCAAGCAATGGGCACATCCGCAGTAGGAACATCATTGCCAGTTAGGAGTCGGCGCAGGGCCCATTGGCTGGAGAGTAGAAATCAAGATGTTAAAGGTGAGAGCACCAACAGCGTGGTCGTAGATCAATGCCTTGAAAGTCTAACTGTACGGAGTATTGAACATTGGCTGCCACCAGGTCAACGACTACATCCTTGATATCCCCAGCTCTGCGAAGGATGGTACTAAAACATCATCATAAAGAATCTCAGATGCATAGATCCAGAGTCATCAGATTGGGGAAAAAAAACAAGCTCCTTTAGAGTGTCAATGACAACGGGCTTGAGAGTTTTGAAGATAGTACATTTATTGTCAAGGGGAATAGAAAAGACATGAAAGACATGGTTAAGTAGGTTACACTTAGGAAGGGGGTGTTCGAGGTTAGGGCTCTTACCTTCAAGGAGGTAACAGAGAAATTCTATGGATGTCTTATTGGGGACTTCTTTGGAGGTGCCTTTTAGGTAGATGGTACATGCAAGAAGGTAGTAGAGAAAGCAGGGAGGTTTATACGAAGTTCTACAATTTGGAGTTGAATTTATAAATGTCAATTGTCAGAATTAATTTATAAATGTCATAAACCTAAAGTACGATATATGCAAAGTTTCCCTATATGTTTGGGCCCTGGCCAAAGTATATTTACCAAAAATGCGTCACTTAAGCTAATTGTATATGGAGACTAGTACATATATGGTCAGCTTGCTTTTTTATTTCAATTTTTTTTTACTTAACAAAAAAGAACTCCAATTTTGCAGTGTATTTATTTTGGAAGGAAAAATTAAAGAACGTATTGCTTATAACTTGCATGGTGTAAACACAAATTTCGAGCCTGAAATAAATAAAGACAAAAAATTGAGAAACAAATATAATTTGTATTAATATTTGAAGATATGCGGGTACAATCTCTGTATTAAATACAATAAAGTATTCCTCTGATTCAATCTCCTAAACTTTTGGTGAGCCGAGGGCGCGAACGCTTGATCTCGATCTCAGATGCAAGTCGAAATAAGAACTCACCATTGAGGTCCGCACTTGACGTGCAGGAAACTTGGAACTTTGAACTTTTTCGACCTTGATCCTTGGCGCTTGGGAGCTGGAGGCCACTTGTAGTTCGAGCTTCTGAATTCTCTGAAGTGTAGAATGTCGAATGCCGCTGGGGTAGACTGCCGAGTGTCTTGAAAATGAGGGAGACAACCTCTATTTATAGGTTCTGGAGGCCTAGGATTACCTAGGGTTTGAGTCGGCTTTGGGCTTGGGCCCAATTAATAATTATTCCTTTAATTTTAATTAAAGAAATAATTATGATTTTCTGCATCATAATTGACAGGTGTCACAACGCTATTGACCATGATACATTTCCATTTAAAATTTAATTAAGTGGACCGCCGTAAATAATTTTACACGTAGCGGATAATAATTAGTCGAATAAATTTACTTATTTTCCACGTGTCATTTTCTGATTTGTCGACAAATTTTTGCCTCCTACAGATGCCCCCTTCGAGAGTCAGCCGCGGATACGATCTTAAAAATACTTGGAGAGGTTGGGTCTCGACTCTCGAACACTTGAAATGTCCATTTAATTTCAATTTGAACTTTGGGCCTTGATTATAGATTTATGCTAATCGAATAGCTTGAGTTGTGGGCCTCCATATCCCGATCTCTTCCTTTTCTATATATCTCTTTTTTTTTTGTTTCTTTATGGAACGAATAAAATACCCGTTCACGGAGACGTACTAAATCAACTATCTATCCAGTGTTTCTAAGAAGTTTACTGCACTCCATTTTTTTCGGTAAAACGTGCTTAAAAAGGATTCTTCAGTATGTAGGACTCTTCCTCTCCAAATCTTTAAGGTGGATAAAACTTTATTAAAATTTTAATTACAATAAAACTGACGGTTGAAAGATTGGAATTGGAATGAGGGTTAGAGTTGGAGATGGATTGGGATTTAGAATACTATAAATTAGCTCCCAACCTTCTCAGAATTACCCAGTTCGCTGTTGTTGATCGCGATTACGCAGGTAATCTCCTTCCTTCTTTTTTTCTTTCTGAATGTTTTTTGTTCAAATTTTTGACATTTTCCATTAGTATTGGGGCTTGATTTTAATAGTGATTCACATTGCGATTTACATTGACAACCTTAATCTTGATTATCTTGCTGCCAACTTCCATCACTATCATCATCACCGTCTGCTTCCTTCTCTTTTCGATGGTCTTCTTGTGAAGAACCTGATGCCAACTTTCCAGACGGATTTGCTCCTGAGCTTTATCTAGGTGACTTCTCTAGCTTTGTACAGCAGATCCAGGGTGGTGCCGCCGTCGCCTTTTTCCGGCGGCCGTCGTTGGAGACACCACCTCTGCTAGACTTTCATGGCTGGAGCTTTGGGTCGCTGCAAACCCGTACAATGTTGACTGCGGTGAGCTTGATAGATTCACGCCCTTAGAGGAGTGTGCGGCGGAGGAGCGAGTGAACGGGTGGGTCAACCTGGCGAGTAGGAGGAAGCCGGTGCCGCCGCCGTTGTCAGTCTCGGGCTCGGCGGAGCCGGTGACGGAGCCGGAGGAGGGGAGGTCGAGAAAGTCTTCGTCAATGAGAATTCCTCCGCTGTCATCACAACCTTCAACTCTTTGTTGTGCTTGCTGGGTTTGAATTTGAGAGTTTGAATCGGAGAGTTTTCCAGCGGGTATTTG
This sequence comes from Portulaca oleracea, assembly GCA_029582165.1. Taxonomy (NCBI): domain Eukaryota; kingdom Viridiplantae; phylum Streptophyta; class Magnoliopsida; order Caryophyllales; family Portulacaceae; genus Portulaca; species Portulaca oleracea. The sequence goes on along the minus strand of CM055881.1, from coordinate 30,175,650 downwards.
CTCAGAGATGGAGGGAAAAGGAAATAAGTTACATGAAGATGAGGAGACAGAAGAGATCTATATCAAAAAGACTAGTGAACACTGATGAAAAGTATGCATACTGCCATTAAAAGACAAGCACTTTCCTTTGCGTGTACCAGTGTGACAGTGTCTTTCTCTTGTTATTAACAATTCCGTAGGCCCCACATGACTAATAAATTTTTTGTCTTGAATAGTTGGATGATAGCAAATACGTATGGGTCATGAATTTCCTCCTTTACTTCATTCTCTTTTGTTTTTCTTTTTATTTTTTTATGTGATTCCCACCCACGTTTTTTTTGAAAAATAAAACATGCTCATAAATAAGGTATGTTATGCATACCTTCCTTTCACGTGATTGATTGATTTTTTTTTGTTTAATTTTATATATATTTTTTTGTCTTTTTTATTTTTCTTATATAATTTTAACTTTATCTTCTTTTTTTTTAGTGCATATATATATACACTATTATTATTATTAATATTTTTTGACTTTTCATGGTATAAATGTTTTTCTCACACTTGTCTTTTTGTCACTTGTTGGTGTAGGTAACTGAGATTAATTGACGCCGTCCATTTGAGGTTGTCCTTCATCATTGCTAGTGTCCTGCGTACTCCTCAGCGTACTGACGTAGGGTAATCATAGACTGCTCTCTTCAGGACTGTCTGGGTCGACTGTGTTGTCTTTTCTGCTTTCTGTGCTACTCCTCAGCGTACTGACGTACGATAGTCCTAGACTACTCTCTTCAGGACTGTCTGGGTCGACTGCGTCGTTTTCTCCGCTTTTTGTGCTACTCTTCAGCGTGCTGACGTAGAATAGTCTTAGACTACTCTCTTCAGGACTGTCTGGGTCGACAGTGTCGTCACTCCGCCCTGCCTTGAGTACTCTCCTTGTGATATTCAGGCTTTTTACGTCACCACCAGAGATCATGGTGCACTTTGTTGACTCATCTTCGAAATCACCATTTGTCACCATTTTGGACAAGAAAGACGACGCCATCGAGGATGGAATAACACTCCGAGTTGATGTGTCGACGCCGCTACCCTCCAAGAAATCCTTGCTCAACGACAAGCTCACGGATTCTCATTGGAGTGTGACTTCTACCCGCGATGTACTGAACTCAAACGGCACCATCACACGCAACTATAAAGCTCTAAAGCTTATTTCTCCTTTGTTCGGAGCTTCAGTCCCAATACAAAGACCAAAGCCTTTGCTTTACCATCGCATTGCAGATGGGTCAATAACATGGGGGACGTTCTCGCCTAACGACAACTTCTATATTCCATGTTACTGGGAGTGGCTTGAGGACATTCTTGGTCGTAATAAGGACAAACTCATAGACTGGAGGATTTACAACGGATTATATGCGTCTTTGTTTTCCTACGACCTCAGCCTCAATGTTTTCAAGACCTTCTGTGAACTATGGTGCCCTATTACTAACACCTTCTGCACAGAGGATGGAGAAATGTCGATTTCCTTGTGGGATATGTGGAAAATAGCTGGGCTTCCGGCCAATGGGTCTTACTATGAAGAAATTTTTCCTTCCGCCCAAGCGTTGTTGTCTGCCGGCCAAGAAGATAGCGACATACCAAAGTCCTGCATTTATCTATTTTCTGTTTTCGCAACCAATGTCAAGATGTCAATGGCACTATTCAACTTCCTGCTAGCGAATGGGTGCGTTTCTGGTATCGTGGCTCGAAAAAGTATGCAAGCCCTCCCCCACGAGATAATAGAAGACGGAAAGGAGTTCCACCAGAGACTTACTGTCTTCCTGGATCCATCGCTAAACGTCCAGCACGAACCAAGAAGGAAAGGGGTCCTTTTGTTCTTCTCGGCGTTCCCGAGTCACTAATTGAAGAAGTTTACCTAGCCGCCCTCATATCTTGCTGGTTATGTTGTTTTGCACTACCAACTGACAAGCTTAACCTCATCCGCCCTGGTGTGTTCAAGGCTGCCAGCCAGATTGCGCATAGGCAATGTGTGAATTTAGCTATCCCAACTTTGGCTAGTGTCTACCAAGGTTTGCACAAGATCTCCTCTGCTAAGAATTTGAGTAAGCTTGAGGTTATTTTCCCTGTGCAGTATGTTTATGGCTGGTTGGGCACCTATTTCGAGACTCATTTCGAGCATCCTAAGTTCAAAGACAACCATTCTCCTAAAATGATTAAACTTTCAGGAGAAAGAATGGACCAAACATTTGATCGGCAGAGGTCACGTGAATTACTGAGGCGTCCTGAGGATTCACGTGTATATTGTATTGCTGAGTTGATGGACACCTGTCGGGAACTGACTGACACTCCTATATTGTCCACTGGCTGGAAGACTTACATGGTCTGCATGCGTAGCGGTTTTCTGACGCTACGCCAGGGGAGGACTATCATAATAGAGTCGTACTTCCCTTGTAAATTCGGGCGTCAGTTTGGTTTTTATCAAGATGTGCTTAGTGATCCCAGCAAGATTGTCCGCGGTGGTACTTTAGAAGACGCGGCATGCTACTGGTACAATCTGAAAAAGCATGGGCTGAGATCCACAGTGACTATTCCTTGCACACCAGGCCCAAAGTCCAAGATGGTTAAAGTAGAGTATGCCAACTGGTGGAAATCTTATCACCCAGATCTCTTTTCTTCGGAGACTAAGAAGCTCATTCATGCTGATACAACGCCACCTAAGGCTCGTAGGGTGAAAGTTAATGACGATGCCTCTGTTCTGGTTGTCATTGATGGAAAAGCAAAAGCACATAAGCCTGTCATGCCCCCTAATGTTCAAGTTGTTCCTCCTATTGATGATCTTCGGGATGAAGGAGATGGTAGCTCTTCTATTGGTCTGGACTTGTTTCCTCAAAAGAGTTCTCATGATTCACCTGGGAGGGAGAAAATTGAGGCTTTGAAAGGCTTAGATATTGCGCCATGGTCCAGGGGTAAACCAAACAGCGCGACTAGCTTGTCTCAGTCGAAAAACAAAGCAAAGGCAAGTCTATAACTCATCAACCTACCCCTTTCTCCCTCTGTTTCTTTTGTTGATGGTAGATACGTAGATGAACTAATATATTTTTCTTGCCTATGCAGGGGTTGACTCCAACGAGCAAGGAGCTGCTTGAAGAAATGTTTGGTGATGATGGCAGTGAGAATACCTTGACGGCACCTCTTGCAAGGAGTCGTGAGCCAACTGCATCAATTGACATAATGCCCCCACCGGTCCAAGACGTCAATCGCGCTCATTCTCCTACTCCGTCTGCTTCCGCCTACTTTCCTGGCAAGATCTCTCATGGCTTAGCTGGTGAAGTGCGACAACGGTTTCTTCAACAATTAAAGAGGTATATTCCATGGACGGAAGATGATATTAAGAACCTGAGATCAGAGGCCGAGAAGTTCTATGGAACCTTGTCGTCTCTTGACGCAGATCCTTCGGAGCTAAAGGAGCTTGTCGAAACATACTTGCAAGGAGTTGAGCGGTGCCTCAAGTTAGAAGCTCAAGTGGAGAGGCGAATCCCTACAGCAGAGACTTTAGCCAAACGGGAAGCTTTATCTTCTGAACTCCGAGCGGCCCAAGCCTCGGTTGTAGAGATTGACAAGCGCTTTGACGAAGAAACCTCCGCCATATCTCGTGCCCATAAGCGTAGGAAAATACTTGAAGCTGAACTTGTGGAAGTGAAAGCAGAAGAGCAGCAGTTGCATGGCAGGCTGGCTGAGACTGATGCTTCACTTAAGAGGGCTAAAGACAAGGTGTTTGTTCTTGAGCGGGAGCTTGGTGCTTTGGAGACACCACAAGCTACTGAAGAGGAGAATGTTGAAGTTGTGACAGCGAGGAGACGTGTCCAAGAGCTCTTGAAGAGATTAGATGCTTGAGATTTATTTAGCGTTTTTTTTAACTTCGAATTTTGTCGATCTTTTTGTTTTCTTTGGCTTTTTCCAGCGGACTGTTACCTTATTATTTTTTATTTTATCGTATGTTATCGTTAGTGTTAGTTATATTGCAATAAAATAGCTCAAATTTCTAGTTTATGCAATAATATATATGACAACACTGTAAACGAAACAAACTTCATTTACCTTTCTTTTACGGCTGTACCAGGCATATGCCTAAGTTGCTTACGTACCTAAAGGGAATGCAAAATCCCAAAAGGATCAAGTCATACGTAGTTCATGTGAGGAAAAGAAAGAATTTTTTATTTATTTAGCCGTTCACAGTTTATACTCTTGCGGGCCAGGAGTATTGCATTTTTTTTTTGTTTTTGTTTTGCCGTACACAGTTTATACTCTTGCGGGCCAGGAGTATTGCATTTTTTTTTGTTTTTGTTTTGCCGTACACAGTTTATACTCTTGCGGGCCAAGAGTATTACAACAATGAAAAGAAAAAAAAAACAGAATTTGACTCTCTTTTTTTTTTTGTGTGAACAGTTTAGGCTCTTGTTCGGGAGCTTACAATTGTTGAACTTCAAGGATAGTACCGCTTCAGGAACTTCCCGTTGATGGGTCCAATCTGCACTCCTTCTGCGTCGACTATCTTGTAGGCACCGTTTGTGTAGACTTCGCGCACCACATGAGGGCCATCCCACTTGGAAGTGAACTTGCTTCCAGACTTGCGCGAGACAATGATAGGCCTTCTCACAGCTAGTACTTGATCTCCAACACTGAACGAGCGTGGCCGAACCTTTTTGTTGAATGCTCGTGACAGTCGAGCGTGATAACACTCCAACTTCTGTTGTGCTTGAAGCCTCTTCTCATCAAGAGCCTCTAGCTCCTCTAGGCGAAGCTTGTGATTTCCGTCCTCGGCCAAGCCCTCTTGTATAGCAACACGAAGTGACGGAACTTGGATCTCCAAGGGGAGCACAGCTTCTACCCCGTACACGAGAGCAAAGGGTGTTGATTGGGTCGGCGTCTTGTAAGTCGTTCGGTATGCCCACAGAGCTTCTCCTAACTTCTCATGCCAATCCCGTTTAGATTTCGAGACAATCTTCTTGAGTAAGTTGCACAACGTCTTGTCGAAAGCTTCTGCCAAGCCATTTGCAGGAGCATTATACATGGACGACTTGTGTTGAGCGAACTTGAACTTTTCACAAAAACTCGTCATCAAACTGTTGACGAATGGCTTGCCATTATCCGTGATGATGTATCGAGGCACGCCATACCGGTAGATGATGTGTGTTCTTATGAAGCCAACTACATTTTCCTTCTTGACTTCTCTAAGAGGAATCGTCTCTGCCCATTTGGAGAAGTAGTCCGTAGCGGCCAAGATGTAAGAATGACTAGCCGACGACTTAGGCGTAATTGGTCTAACAACATCAAGACCCCATGCTTCGAACGGCCACGATGCTACCGTAGGATGAAGTGGTTCTGGAGGCTGGTGTATGAAGTTGGCGTGAAACTGGCAAGCGTCACACCTCCTGGCATAGTCCATGCAATCTTGTACCATCGTGGGCCAATAGTATCCCATCCTCTTGACACAGTCCTGAAGCTTAGGACCTGATTGATGTGCGCCACATACTCCTGAATGAGCTTCCTCCATCACTTGCTTTGCCTCATCCAAGCCTAGACATCTTAACCAGAGTCCTGAAAAGGAACGCCGATAGAGGGTACCATTGTAGTAGAAGAACCGAGAGGCTCTCCGTTGGACTTCTGTCTTATGTCTAGAATCACTAGGTAGCCTTCCATGCTTTAAGTAGTCCATGATGGGTTGGCGCCAGTCCTCTACCTTGGTTTCAAGAGCACCGATTGCGTTGACCTCTTCTTCCAACTCCTGGTCTGGCGGTGCTACGACCCATCGGCTGCAAACCGGGATCGTTATGTTCTCTTCTGCCCCCAGTGTTAAGGTGACCGCTAGATTAGCGAGGGCGTCAGCCATCTTGTTGTTACTCCTTGGAACATGCTCTACCTTGACCATGTCCAGTTTCTCTAACAATTGCAACGCCAGCTTGTGATACGGCACCAAGTCTTCCTTCTTAACTTCATATTCTTCAAGAAGTTGCTTAATGACCAACTGTGAGTCACCGTAGATGTTGAGCTCCTTTATCCCCATTTCAGTAGCCATTTGAAGTCCCAGGACCAATGCTTGATATTCCGCCATATTGTTTGAACATAATTGAGTAAGAACAAACGAATATGTTAGAACATGTCTTTCAGGAGAAACAAATACAACCCCTGCTCCAGCGCCATCATGCCTCGCAGCTCCATCAAAATACATATCCCACGATGGAAAGATGTCTACGAAGAACACGTCCTCCCCTGGCAAGTCATCACTTAACTCCCAGTTGTCAGGAATCGGGTGCTCGGCTAAGAAGTCAGCTAATGCTTGTCCCTTGATTGCTTTTTGCGGGACATAGATAATGTCCTACTGCTTCAAGATCATAGCCCACTTTGCCAGACGACCACTCAACACCGGTCTTGACAAGATGTACTTGATAGGATCTGCCTTAGAGATGACCTGCACAGTGTGAGACTGCATGTAGTGTCTTAGCTTCTAAACAGCGAAAATCAGGGCTAAACATATCTTTTCTATAGGAGAATAGTTTAACTCAGCTCCGACCAGAGTTCGACTTAGGAAATACAACGTTCTTTCCTTTCCTTCTTCATTGTGTTGAGCGAACAATGCCCCCAATGACCTCTCCTGCGCCGTAACATAAAGTATGAGGGGCTTGCCAAGGCTCGGTGCTCCTAAGACCGGAGGGGTTGATAAGTATTTCTTGATGGAATCAAAAGCTTTTTGACACGAGTTATCCCACTTGAAAGGAGCACCCTTCTTCATGAGGTGGCTGAAAGGGTGGCAACGACCAGCGAGATTTGATATGAACCTTCGAATATAGGCTAGTCGACCTTGAAGGCTGCGGAGCTTTTTGAGATTCTTAGGTTCTGGCATTTCCTGGATCGCTTTAATCTTTGCTTGGTCAACCTCAATTCCTTTATGGAGAACGACGAAGCCTAGAAACTTTCCAGAGGTAACACCAAATGCGCATTTAAAAGGATTCATCTTAAGTTGACACCTCCTCAATCGTTCGAAAATTTGACGAAGGTTCTGAAGGTGATCCGCCCTCTTCCTTGACTTAACCACCAAGTCATCGACTTAACATTCCACCGTCTTATGAAGCATGTCGCCAAATATTTTCTGCATCGCTCTCTGATATGTCGCTCCGGCATTCTTCAAGCCGAATGGCATTACCTTGTAACAAAATATTCCCTTTGGTGTCCGAAATGCAGTCGCATCTTGGTCTTCTGGCGCCATTTGGATTTGATTATATCCAGCGGTGCAATCCATAAATGCAAGGCTTCGTGACCCGTGGTGGAATCAATCATAAGTTCAGTGATGGGTAGGGGGAAGTCGTCTTTTGGACAGGCTTCGTTAAGATCGCGAAAGTCCACACGCACGCCGGTTGTCCGCTCTTCTTCCCATCGATAATGTTTGCAATCCATGTCGGGTACTTCACTTCCCGAATGAATCCTGCTTCGATGAGCTTGTCGACCTCCTTTTCAATTTCTGGAACTAGTTCCGGGCGGAACCTCCGTTGAGGATGCTTCTTGGGTGAGACGCCCTTCCTTATAGCCAAGCGGTGAACAGCAACCTTCGGGTCTAATCCGGACATCTCCTTGTAATTCCAAGCAAATACATCTCATACTCTGAAAGGAGTCTGAAATACTCCCCCTCTTCTTCCGACGTGAGCAGAGAGCTTACATAGATAGGGCGAGGCTCCTGTACTGTTCCAAGATTTAACTCTTTCAAATCATCGACCGTTGCTTGCCCCCCATCTTCAAGATTCTTAGGAGTTTCAGCAAGCTCTATTTCATCCTCAGGATCTTGGTGTTCTATGATGGTAATATGATTGGTTGACACAACTTCTTCTTGGTTGGACTCCTTTTCAGATTTGGTGTTTACCTGGTGACCTGTCAGAACCACAGTACGCCTCTTGACTCTAAGGGAACCATCTGTCTTTATATCCAAGGTAGAGAGACGCTTCATGCGAGAAGGGATGGAGCTTTGAACGTCGTTTGTGACTCCTATGCGTCCGAACACGGAAGTGTCTCCTTGACAAAGTTGTGGCTCCAACAATTCTTTACTGGCTTTTACGGAAGTGTCTTCTTGACAAAGTTGTGGCTCCAACAATTCCTTACTGGCTTTTATCCTAGCAAACACTGAAGGCTTCGATTGAGAATGACCCTTGATTCTGCTGAAAACAGATCTCTTTCTGCTAGGTGTGTCTCTTATACGAGTGAAGACGGCGTTCACCGTAAGTAGGTCGTAGCCTATCGAACACAGAGGACCTTGGCTTAGGCTGAGTGTTTTCCTCTTCACTTACATCAGCCTCTTCAACTGTGATGTATTGAACCTCAGACCTTTTCTCTTTTCTTCACGCAGAGATTCTAACTGGCTGTATCGGCTCATAATCGAGACCAAGCTTAGAGACCCTTACCGAACCCCCTTGCTCCTGGATCTTTCTCTGTGTGTCATTAAGGCCATAGAGCTTGGCCTCAACTACCTCCCCTAAGGGTGCCGGATTTTGAAAGTCATAACCGACTTTTTCCATAAGCTTGTATGCCTTCGGATCAAACCCTTCCTTAGTCCTTGGAGTTGGTAGATCACCACCCTCTTTAGACGACATCACAAACTCGGCGAGAGGTGGCTTCTTTGTCTTGTTTTGTTGTGGATGGAGGATAGGGATGACCGCATTTTCTTTGAGTGTACTCAGACCCTCCTCACTGACTTTCTTGTTAGACGCGTTCTTCGAGCTTCCAGTTGTATATTCGGAAAAAGGAGATTCCCCTTCTTTTCGGCGAGACTTAGGTATATACCTTAGAACTGGTAGCACTGCGCCAGAGGATGGAGCAACTTGCTTATTGGCTAGTTCATAGAGAACTACCGACCTTTCCTTTTTATGGGACATCTCCCGTGTATCGTCTGTCGCAATCTGGACATCTTTCTGCAAGACCCTTTTGCCCGTGGAGGCAATTGACGAGGGCATCGCCTCCTTAAACGTCACAATCTCTTCAAAGAATCTTGCATCTGCAAAGTGGGATTCAGCCTTATTAAAAGGCTTAGCATCACCATCTATCTTTCTTTCCCCGCCTCTATAATACTTCAAACATTGATGTAGAGTGGAAGCTACGATGCCATGCTCATGTAGCCACGGTCTCCCCAACAATAACTTATAGGAAGTCTTGGAGTCAATGACGTGGAAGATTGAAGTTGTAGACAAGTCACCCATTGATAGCAATCCGAATCATCCCAAGTGCTCGTTGACCTTCGAGGTTGAACCCTTGTATCATTGTACGACTCTTGGAGAGCTCTTCAATTGTGATCCCCAATTCAGACATCGATGACTTTGGCATGATATTCACCGCAGATCCTCCATCAACCAGAATGCGTTTGACCTTCTATCCACGGATGTATCCAGATACAAACAAAGGACGGTTATGGAGCTTGGAGCCCAGAAGTAAGTCATCATCCGTGAAGGTGATAGATGTGTTGCAAGAAACACACTACGTGAAAGTGCTAGACGATTCTCCCACGTCTTGGACCTTGTCGGCGTAAAGCTCAGGATGCTACAATGTAGTGACAACATGACGACGCATTTCTTCAGGAAGATGAAAGATTTTCTCCCATGCCATTCGTGCCGGTAAGGCCTCCACAACCCTTAAGAGTTTTATCAGTAGCTTCCTGAAGACGGTCTTGGTTTTTCACTTCGTTGTCCTCATCTTCGAGCTCGGAACAGGAGACCATGTTCACCACCACTTCGTCAGCATTTTGTAGGAAGTACCACGGGAAATATTCACCTAAGGTGAGAGGATGACGTGAATCTTGCTCGAACGACCCAGAGGTTTTGACCAACTGCTTCGACCCTCTTCCCTTGCCTAGCCGGTTGGGAACTTCTTTCCCTTCCTTGTTGCTTTCTTTTGCGAGACGATGGTACTTGAACTTTGTTGTTCTTCCTAGCTTTCCTCCATGTGACGAGAGTCCATCCTCCCTTCTCCTCTAGACCTTCTGGCGCTTCAGTATGTTTCCTTTGAGAGGCCCTAGCTAAAATGGGGATAAAAACTGGTTCTTGGCTCCCGAACTGGATCATCATAAGATCTTCTCTGTCATATGGAGCCAGGTGTGCCGAAATACAGTTAGTCTCGACGTTGTCTAAGTCCAATATTATCCTCCCTTCTTCAGCTAACCTCATGATGCGTTCTTTCAGGGTAATGCATTTCTCTAGAGGGTGACTGACTACCCTGTGATAGCGACAGTACCTCGGGTCGTTTGTCCTTCCCGCTTCTTCTGGCCTCTTTGGTTGCGGGAACTCGATAACACCCTTCTCCAGCAAGTCATCAAGCATTCCCGACAAGTTTGAATTAGGGAACGGATATTTCTTCTCTTGTAGCTCTTTCAACGTAGGGCGTTTCTTAGCATCATTCCTCGAGAATGTGGTTTTTCTGCTTTCTTGTTTGGGCTTGGCAGAGATTCGAACTGGCTCCTCAATTGAAGTTGAAACAGACATGGACTCCCTCTTTGAAGTCTTTACTGGCTTCGCACTCTTCTTGTACTCGTTAGTACCCTTTCTTGCTTCGGACGAAGATGAAGATTTTCCGCGTCGATTTTCTATAGTAATCTCCATGTCGTGTGCCTTGGTTGCCAACTCCTGGAAGGTCCTTGGCTTGACCATTTTGAGGACGAAGCAGTCCCGGTCATACCCTGAGTGCACATGTCGACAGCCGAAGCCTCAGAGAGGCGGTCCTTACACTCAAGACTAAGCGCCCTCCAACGATGGATGTATTCAAGGACTGGCTCCCCCTCCCATTGTTTGGTATTCGTCAACTCTGTCATGCTAACAACACGTTGAGTGCTGTAGAACCGGTTGAGGAACTCTCGCTCTATTTCTTCCCAGCTGTTGATAGACTCGGGTTCCAAATCCGTGTACCAGTCGAATGCTATTCCTTTCAATTATCGAACAAACTGCTTCACCAGTCGGTCTCCTTCCGTCCCTGCATTGCTGCAAGTCTCGATGAAATGCGCAACGTGTTGCTTGGGGTTACCCTTTCCATCAAACTGGTTGAACTTCGGGGGTTGATAGCTGAGTGGCATCCGAAGCGCATCGATCCTCTTCGTGTAGGGCTTTGTGTACAAGTGACTCTTGTTCGATGCCTCCGAAGTTGAGCCTCATCTGCGTTGGCAATCATACTGGATCTCTTCCGCGATCATTGATCCCAAGATGAGATCTTCTTTATTTCATCGCCATCACCCTTAGAAGACTCTTTGTCGATTCCTCCTTGTCGCTTTCTTCATCGACTCTTCATAAGGGCGCTTCTATCTTCTTCATCGGGCCGCGATCTGTTCGCTTTGTTCGTCGAGCTTTTTGTCTTTTTCTTCGTTTTCCTTAACAAGTGTTCTCAGTGTAGCCTCCAACTCTGCAATCTTTTCTTCCATGTTGGAAGCGCCAGTTGTCATCACTGGCATGATGACAGTTCGAGTAGACTCAATTTCCGTCTCCGAGAAGATAGATTCTTCTTCAGTCATTGGGGAAGAATCTTCACTGGAGTAGTCTTGGCCCTCAAAGTCCTCAGACTCGAAGATCGGGTTGTTGCGAGTTTGGAGTTCATCCACTCCACGCGGGGTAGTCATGACTGAGCCGAAGGTATTTGCAGTGCTTGGCCTCCGAGAGCGAGGGGTCATTTGAGGCACTCCCTGGAGGTTGGAATCAACAGCCAGACTCTTCCTTGATGGGGTTGGTGCCTTGGTAGTTGGTTCTTCCAGCAGAGCAGAAATTGCAGCAGCAGCAGCGGCAGCCTTCGCCATCCTTCGAGTCATTACTCCGCTTGATGTAGCACTCGTAGTCGTCGACCCTTGGGATGAAGTTTGAACGCTCCACTTTGTTGAGGGTTGAGAGACAACTTTCTTGGGTGCCATCGCGTCGCTTGAGTTGAAGATGAATTTGAACTTCTTGGAGAAAGAGATGAGAGGCAGAGTGGTCCCACCGAGCGTGCCAAATTTGTAAACACAAATTTCGAGCCTGAAATAAATAAAGACAAGAAATTGAGAAACAAATATAATTTGTATTAATATTTGAAGATATGCGGGTACAATCTCTGTATTAAATACAATAAAGTATTCCTCTGATTCAATCTCCTAAACTTTTGGTGAGCCGAGGGCGCGAACGCTTGATCTCGATCTCAGATGCAAGTCGAGCTGAAGAACTCAGCTGTAGGTCTGTACCTTGACGTGCAGGAAACTTGGAGCTTTGAACTTTTGTCGACCTTGATCCTTGGCGCTTGGGAGCTGGAGGCCACTTGTAGTTCGAGCTTCTGAATTCTCTGAAGTGTAGAATGCCGAATGCCGCTGGGATAGACTGCCGAGTGTCTTGAAAATGAGGGAGACAACCTCTATTTATAGGTTCTGGAGGCCTAGGATTACTTAGGGTTTGAGTCGGCTTTGGGCTTGGGCCCAATTAATAATTATTCCTTTAATTTTAATTAAAGAAATAATTATGATTTTCTGCATCATAATTGACACGTGTCACAACGCTATTGACCATGATACATTTCCATTTAAAATTTAATTAAATGGACCGTCGTAAATAATTTTACACGTAGCGGATAATAATTAGTCGAATAAATTTACTTAATTTCCACGTGTCATTTTCTGATTTGTCGAAAAATTTTTGCCTCCTACACATGGTATAAGTGATTTTTAAGAAGTTGAGATCTAGTAGTTTTATAATGGTTAAATTCCCAAATTAGATACTAACATTGTAATAAATACTCTTATTCTGGATTTCTGTATGAAATTTTCTTTGACTCGTTAAGGAGAGTGAATTTTGGCTTTCTAATTTAAAATTTGATACGTCTTCAATCAAAGACATGTGAAAGGGATTGAGGGTTCTCCAATAACTTTTTTTTTAATTTTTTTATCATGGTAAGTCGGCTCATCCACTAGACCCCCTATCTTAGGGAAAGCCCAATGAGTCCACCAGCCTATGGAGGAGGGAGAATCCAGACATACACGCCTATTGCTACTCCTAGAAATTGATCCTAAAACCTGTGGAATACCACAGTGCAGCTCATACAAAAATGAGCTAAGAGCTCATTGATTCTTCAATACAACTTCTCAAGTTAGTACATAATAATAATAATAATAATAATAATAATAATAATAATAATAATAAATATGACTTTTAAGTCAAGCCTATCGCATTTAAGTCTTTGGGTTTACAACACTTAATTGCTGTCTACAATGTCCACTATCGATAAATCCAGTCGCCCTTGCTTAAAATAAACCTCAGTCAAAAAGAGAATTTTGGTTCCTTTACTTGCCAAGTGTGAAAATGGACCCTCAGGTCAATTAAAATAAGCAAGTTAGTTGAACCTTTTTTGTGTTTCAAAAGTTTCACGCGGAACCAATACTAAATATGGTCAATTAAAATATTCTTGAGTCGTCGTTTCTCGGTTTAAAATAATATTCCATGCAAAACTCGTCTATTATTAATGGTTGTTAATTATAATCAGCGACATCAATTGCACCCTGTGCAACTTACTGGTATGGTATCACAGTCCCGAAAATGGGTTTACCAACCCCAATTAGGCACTCTCTTTGTTTCCTCATAATGATACTGCTCATCATACCAAAATCAGCTTCACAACCAGCCTTTATATTCGCATTCTGCTCCAACATCACCAGCTTCGCCCCAAACAGCCAGTATGAAACCAATCTCAAGATCCTCTTCAACTCTCTTTCCACCAATGTCGCCTCCAACCAAAATGGCTTTTACAACAAATCAATCGGCAATGGTGCTGATACAGTCCACGGCCTCTACCTCTGCCGTGGGGATCAAAACACAAGCTCCTGCATGGACTGCTTGAGCACTGCCACAAGGGTAGATCTACCACGCAAATACTGCTCCAACAAAAAGGACGCAACCATATGGTACGATCAGTGCATGGTCAGGTACTCTGACAAGCCCTTAGTTGGTAGAATGGAGCAGTACCCGTTCATTTTTTTGTTCAACACGCAGAACATAACTGGGAACCAGACTCAGTTCGGGCAAACTTTGGGAGGAGTTCTGAGTAACATATCAGATGTCGCGGCTAAGGGTGGGTCTGGGAATAAATTCGCTACAGATGTAAAGGTGGTTGGTAATGGGCAAAAGTTGTACTCGCTAGGGCAGTGTACACCGGACTTGTCAGACAGTGATTGTAAGCAGTGTTTGAGGATTGCGGCCAAGTGGCTCCCGATTAGTACGGGTGGGAGAGTTTTGATGCCGAGCTGTAATATTCGGTATGAGATCTACCCCTTCTTTAAGGGGGCTAACGTTGGTCCCTCGCCACCGGGCAGTGATCTCGCCACAGCAGCCACCAACAGTGAGTAAATCCTCTACTTACTCTTCTTGTTTGAATTAATGAATTACTCCCTCCGTCCCAAAAAAATTTGTCCCAGTTTGACTAACAAGGTCAAACTTTATAAACTTTGACTGTTAATTTATAAAATTATATAATGACTTAGGGTGCGTTTGTTTGGTCAATAATCCCCGGGAAATGGTCAATTTTTCGGGGTTGACTTATTTTCCCCATGTTTGGTTGTGGGTTTACCTTGGGAAAAAATTTCACGGTGGCCCCACCATTTTCTTCATTTTTCTAGGGAAAATTTCCCTTAGGGGGGCTAAGGGAAATTTTTCCCAGGGAAATCTTTCCCATGGGAATTTTCTTCGGAAAAAATTGCCTTGGGATTCCTACCAAACACTCCCTTAATGTATAAAATTATCATTATTAGATTTGTGATACAAAATACTTATACATGAATACAACTTTACTAGTCTTGATGAGATAATATGCAAAAAATTAATGGTCAAACCATTGCATTGAAATTCGCGTAAAGTCATACGGGACAAATTATTTGGAACGGAGGGAGTAATACACGGCTACTCACTAATTATTGTGTTTCTTATCCTTTATCAAATTAGTATACTTTATGTTTTTCTACACTAATTTTTTTTAATAATAAGTATTCATTATCAATGATAAGAATCTTTGAACTTATTGGTTATGCTAATGAGTATAAATGGTATCCAAATCAAATCAATCTCATATGTGAGGCATATTTAAAACATTT
This sequence comes from Portulaca oleracea, assembly GCA_029582165.1. Lineage (NCBI taxonomy): Eukaryota > Viridiplantae > Streptophyta > Magnoliopsida > Caryophyllales > Portulacaceae > Portulaca > Portulaca oleracea. Next base: position 30,160,565 of record CM055881.1, on the reverse strand, counting down.
TTTTTAAAATGCACATTTTTGTATTGAAATAATATTATTAGATATTAAATAAAAATTTCATGAGTCCTGGGCAATACATATTTTAAGTGTCTTTCCCTATTATTAAAATCATATTGTTATCTATTAAAGGGTGATCATACAGATCTTGTGCCAAAACACTTCTTAAGTGTCTGGCCTTCATTAGATTAATATTTCTTATGATTTTTTCAATTTAATATTTTTCATAATAAGTATTAATTATTAATTATAAGAAACTTTGGATGCATTGACTACACCAATGAGTACAAATGATAACCTAATCGAATCAAACCTCATCTGTTAGACATATTTTTGGCTTTTTTTTTGAAATATAAAAACTAATGGAGAAAACTATAACTTTATATATGTGATATTATAATTATAGAATTCATTCATGTAATTTTATTTCAATTTAATATATAATAATATAGTTTTAGTAATAGGACAAAACACATAAAAGGTGTTTTGCCCCAAGACTGATATCATTTTTGTCTATTAAATTGAAATAAAATAATATGATTGAATTCAATGACTATAATATCTCATATAAATTGCATAAAGATATACTTTTTTCAATTATTCTTTATATTTCAAAAAGAAGTATGTCTAAGGGATGTGGTTGAGTTGATTAGGGTATCATTTGCATGTATTTACTTTCATAGTCAATGAATCCCAGTCTTCATCTTAATAATTAATACTCCCTCCGTCCCATATTAATTGACATATTTTGAAAATTTTCACATACCAATGTTTAACTAAAAAAAACTACTCATATAATTAATAACACTATTTTCCAAGGTATTTTTTCGGATACCAATGTGTAGGTAGTGAGAGAATGTGAGTAGAAGTAGTTTTTATTAATTGAAAAAGTAAAAAATTAACATGATTATTAAAGTTAAAATAATTAAATTAGGTATTGGGAAATGGGAAGTGACAATTATTTTGGGACAAGAAAAGTTAGTTTAAGTGTCAATTAATATGAGACGGATGGAGTAATTAACACTTACTATTAAAACGTTAGTGTCGAAAATTATAAAAAATACTAATTTTGTGAGGGCTAAGACACCTAATAAATCTCTTGGATTAAGACACGTATCATCACCGATAATCAAAATGATAAGTGTTTTGATCCATAATTTTTCATATAAAAACAACACATTTATTTTTTGAAAAGGAAATTATTCTACACATAAAAGTTTACATATATTGTAAATTTCTAGAATTTATTTATTTCTCAGTGAATTTTACTACGGATGGTGTTTATTTTCACTTTCTTACAATGTTTATTATTTACTCTATATTTAAGATTTTCAAGGTTATTTCATATGATTTCTCTAGATAAAAGGGCAATATTTCATATTTGTTGAGAAAGTGATCTAAAACCTTTATAACAGAGCATTTAGTTGGTCAAAAATTCTGAAAAAAAGAAATTTTCCTACATTAACATATTTTTCCTCCATTTGGTTATATTTTGACCTTGAGAAAAAATTGAGTGAGGCTCCACAATTTCCCATCTTCACTTGGAGAAAATTTCCCTTGGAGGATGTTAACAGAAATTTTTTTCGTGGAATACTTCCCAAGTTCCCATTGGAATTTTATTTGAGAGAAGACTTTTTCTAAGGTTGTTAAGAAACACTTTTTGAAAAATTTGTACTTCTAAGTTACTTTAATTATAGGTGATGAGGATGGTCATTGAAATAATACCATTAGAAATTGATCACGTTTGTATCTTCTATTACAAAAAAATGATGTGATAACGTTACAATTTTTCGAGGTTTAGGTCACTAATTAATGAATGATATATAATAAAACAGGTATATTGGGGTACTGTTTGGAAAACTTATCTCCAAGTGAATGCAGCCAATGCATAAAAAATCAGATTGACGCCTTACAATACATTAATGGCAGGGTTGTGCTCCGCAATTGTAAGGTGACTAGTCCTTTGTCCTTATCACCATCGTCTAATTCAACAGGCATCACTCATCACCATCCCAACAGTAAGTCTGATTGACTGATTCCATTCATCCTTAGGAACAACAAATTTGTGTTGCCACTTTCATCTGTTTGTCACAATGACATTGTATTTTGTCAGTGATTCATTATGAGTAAACTAAATGCAGGTCATGTGGAAAAGAAACAGTTGCGCCTTCCTATCTTAATTTCCATTTCAATGTTGATAGCAATTTTAATGGTTGTTTTTGGCATTTGGTTCTACTTATACAAGAGGAAAGCAAGCATTGAAACTCCTAATTGTAAGATCTAGTCCAATTCCATATCTTTTTATTAGCTGTGAAGTTACATGATAAAATGAGCAAGAAGTCCTTTTCGGGTAAATATAACGTTTTTTCCCCATCATTTGAACAGCCGATGTAGATGAGATTAAGACCATGGAATCTCTACAATTTGATTTAAAAACCATTAGAGATGCTACACGTAACTTCTCTGCAAACAACAAGCTTGGAGAAGGTGGATTTGGAGAGGTGTATAAGGTAAAGCAATATACACTTTACTCCCTCCCTCTCGGATTACATAACTGTCAATAGTGATTTTTCATGATCTCTAACGGAACACTTTGACTATAATGTATTCGTGCATGTGTGTGTGTCTTGTGGGTGAGGGGGGGGGGGGGGGGAGTGGTAATCATCAAGGGTGGTATTAATCTATGAACTCCGTTTTTATTTATCTGTCGTCTAGGAAGTTGTATTAAAAATTTTGACCGTTAATATCTTAATTTGTATAATGATTCATCATACAAAATTGATGTCATTAAATTCATAATAAAAAATACTATTAGAAAAGTATAATATTATATTTTTTTACTAAAAATTTTATGATAGAAATTATTGATTAAAGATTGACACTGAAAACCGTAAATGACAGATAAAAAAGAATGGAGGGAGTAGTTTTTTTTTTCTTTTCTTTCTTTTTGTTGGGAAAATGAAAATAATAAATGTTTAAATTTTTTCTTTATTTTTATTTTTGCTAGAAAAAATAAATAATATGCATGGGAATTTGGGCAATTAATGCTCGGTGGTTTCCCAAACGCAAGTCATTAATTTTGCGACTCTGCAAAAGAAATATCATTCCACCATATACATTGACGTTCATTCTCTTATAATGCAATGTTCATTACTAGATACTTTGATATTCATTTCTGATCTTATAAGAAAATGAAAGTCATGGTATATGATTTTTGTGATTTCATCTCTCTTACCATGGTTTCTCTGTGCTTGGGAGTCGTCTATGGTGTTAGCCTTGTCAAAGCCTTCCAGAGAGCTTATTATGACATACACTTCAGCATGCCCACTACCTGTTAGATATGTAATTCCTCTATGAACGACCTTAATCCTTTTACACTGGCACCTTCTACACAAGTCCATCTCTTTCCCTTCTCCATACTCATCTTCTTCCCTCTAATTTGAGGGGTTTTTTGCTTTTCAGACCCTATATTTTGGGGCTATTTAATATTTAGACCCCGATATTTCAAAGTTTATATTTTGGACCCTATACTTTCTGGACCCAAAAAGTTTAGCCCAAAATTAAGCTTGTCTCTGGTGAAGACCAAAATCTTGCCTAAAGTGACTGACCTTTATATCATTTATCCCTTTTTTTGAATTTCCTTTGAAATTGACTAGACTTAAGACTTCCCTTTGAAAACCCATACGCATATCCCAACTCTTTTGTGATTTCCTCAAGGACTATTCAACTCCTTTCTCCCAGAAAACCCAACCCTTCGAAACCCTTCTCCTCTCTGCATTCTCTTCTTCATCCATGGCCATCTCTGCAATGACGTTTGGTTAGCAGCCTACAACAAGTAACTCGAGTTCGACCATAGATCAGAGACTTGGAAGTTTATGAACCCTAATGCCAACCAAAAAAAAAATTATATCTTGATATTTCAATTCATTAGCTTGTTCAGATTCTCAATAGATAAAAATAAATTTTTAGGGTATTAGCTTGTGCTATTAGCTTGTTCACCAAATACGAAATCTCAATTCATTAGCTTGTACAGATTCACCAAAACCCCAAACTAGTAAAAATCAATTTTAGGTTTTATGAACAATATAAATATGGAACTATACTTATCAGCTTCTTCAGGTGGTGTTCGATCTGGTCATTCCTCTTTAAGGTATGCAAAGCTTCCCCTTAATTTCGCAATGGAGATTCCAACAGGTGGTTGCATATTTGAAGTTGGAAGCGAGTTCGAAGGTCGACGTTGGGTTCCAAGATGATGTTTCAAGGGGGAGACGCTGGGGATTGAGATGGCAAACGGAGATTGTGAGGGGGATCTGGTAATGGAGATGGTGTCGTTTGAGGGGGAGTCGAGCAGTGAGGAATAAGGAGATAAGGAAGATTGTAAAATAAAATGTGAGAATTGTGGTAGTAATAAATAAGTAAATTAATGTATGAATAAATGAAGGGCAAACTTGGAAGTTCATGAATAATTAAAGGGCAACTTTAGAAGGAAAAATCAGTCAAACCTCAATAGGGGCTTCTTTTGGCCGGACTCCTCTAACTATGTCCAAATTGTTGCCGGAAACAAAGTATAAGGTCCAAAATATAAACTTTGAAATATGGGGGTCCAGATATTAAATACCCAAAATACAGGGTTCAAAAGCAAAAGCCCCCTAATTTAAGCCTCCTTTAATTTGCTTGTCTTCTTACTACTTTGTTTCTTTTTGGCTTTTCTATTATGGTCTTCATGAATTTTTCTTTAAAAGCATCAGCTGCGTTCCTCTTGTTTCTTACAAATTTAAGCCCTATTTTTTGTCTCAAGTCCAACACCTCTTCGGCCATCTTTCTTAGGGTTACATCAGTATTATCTTTTCCGACGCTCTTAATATCCGTTGGATTTATTGCATCCACACCCCTTTGTCCTTAGTTGATAGTTGGCTTCTCAAATGCCAGAGGTTGTTGCACCTTAGTCTTGTTGGATACTTCAATATCTCCTCCCTCTTTCAAGCAATGATTCCTACTTTTATGGGGCAATGAATTTTATTTTGCAGTATCTTTTGAATTTATCGCATCCTCGTCTTCTGGGTTTTCTTCGTTTTCTGAGCTGCATTCACATCTCTCATGACTTTCCAAATTAAGATTTGCATTTTCCCCAAGGGACAATAGTCTTTCATTTACTTTCCTTACTTCCTCAGAATAGCTATTTCAACTAAATATGGTCGATGTTGTCTTGAATGAAGAGTGGTCACCCTCGTATGATGTTTCATTCAACGATTGTCTTCCTTGGTCACACACTTCTCAATTTCCTTAGTTTTTTGTGAATGAACAAGAACTCAAACCTATACACCTTTAATTTATTTAACCTCTACGTGCGCACCAAATGAACTAAAACTTAGACTAATAAATGAGGACTGACGAGCAAGAAATTACTTATAGTTAAGGAATCAATTCATCACAACTAAAAACACATTCTTTGAAATAGCTACTGCGTTAGCATTACGAAAGATGAAAAGTTTGTCATTAACCAAATTATACCATACATCGTGGTGGACCCACTAGAGATCCACAACATGTATAAAGATAGGTCAATTTTTTACAGGATGAACTTGTGAAAAAATTTGATAAATATTGATGAAATATTTTTTTAAGATTTAACACCTTGTGCACCTAGTGGTAGCATTATTATTTGTGACTATTGAAGAATAGTATTAGTTAATCTTCTAATGGTCTTTAACTATTAGTTTCTTTGTTGAAATACAAGAATGACACTTAAGACTTATTACAAAGATATAACGAGATTCTTATTAACCTTGGTTACTTCTATTGTTGCATTCTTTAGGGTACACTTAAAGGTGGGCAAGAAATAGCTGTTAAGAGGCTATCAAAAGGTTCCAAACAAGGTGTCTCTGAGTTTAAAACCGAAGTTCTTCTTGTGGCTAAGCTTCAGCATAAAAATTTGGTCAAGCTTATGGGATTTTGCTTCGGATCAAGGGAAAAAATACTTATTTATGAGTATCTTCGAAATCGAAGCCTTGACCACTTTTTATTTGGTATGTTTATATTATTTATCACCCAGTAACTGTCATCACGTACAATAGACTAAGTGGGTACGTAACTTTCAAATTTCATAATATATCTAAAACATGTGCTATGACATTGCAGATCCAGTGAAGAAACTATCTCTAGATTGGCAAATAAGGTTTAAAGTTGTTATTGGAATTGCAAGAGGATTGTTGTATCTTCATGAAGATTCTAGACTTAAGATTATACATAGAGATCTAAAACCAAGTAACATATTACTAGATGATGATATGAATCCCAAAATATCAGATTTTGGCGTTGCGAGGCTTTTTGGCGTGGATCAAACACAAGATGATACCAACCGTATCGTTGGGACATAGTAAGATACTAATTATGTGTTTACGCATTATCCTGCTTACATTTCGTTTAGTGTCCTCATTAATAAATGCATACATGAAATGTGCATTATATATCTAGTATTTTCTATAAAATATATCTAGACTTGGAAAACATGTCATTTGATTTACGTACTGGTTGAATTAATTTTAAATCAGCTGAGTATAAAATCAATCAATATTTAGATTTAGTCAGAGATACTTTTTCGGTCAATTGATTTTCACTCCAGTGAAAGTTTTATTAAAAGTAATCATTTTCCTTAATGAAAATTTGTTACAAGTTTACTTTTTAGGTCCAGCTTTTGTAGCACTTTTGGGGGTGTCAAAGATTGTGCTATTCGCATCTCGAGTTAGTTTTTTTAGCTACAACTATGTCATACTAACCAAATGTATATGCACACTATAGTTATAGGGTTCTTCGTTATATAGAAACGAACTAAAAAATCTCAAAACAATCGATGAAATGCAGTGGCTATATGGCTCCAGAGTATGCAATGACAGGGCATTTCTCAGTCAAGTCTGATGTCTACAGCTTCGGTATCATAGTACTTGAGATAGTGAGCGGCCGAAAGAATAGAATAATTAGTCGGCCACGACTTGAAGAGGCACTGTTATATCATGTACGTCCCTAGGCCCTATCTATATTTGTCTTTCCTAATAAATATCATTAATTGTTTTTATAAAAATCACAGGCATGGAAGCTATGGAACGAAGGGAATGCATTAGGTTTGGTGGACCCAACACTTGGAAACAAATATCCTTTGGAAGAAGTAGCTCATTGTATTCACATTGCATTGTTATGTATTCAAGAAAATCCAACTGAAAGACCAAGAATGACAACTATTGTTGCTGCTCTCAATGACCAATCCATTAGCTTACCAATGCCAAAGGCCCCAAATTTTGTTGAGCATAGTAGTGTTAATGGGAAAATGACTTCTATAAATTACACATTTCCCATAGATGAAACTAAAATCGGATACAACCAGGAGGATGGTCAAGATGGGAGCCCATGCCTATATTCGGGTATAGAGGAGATTACCAACATGCATCCTAGATGAATTTTGTTCCACAAATGTGTAATATTAGCTCATATTATCCATTTTGTACTACACCTATGGTTGCACAAAATAAAGTTTATAAATTTAGTGATATTTGTCAAATTTCAATATGTTATGCGTTCGTAATGTGATTAGTGTTTCTAGTTCACATTAGTGCAAAATTATGTCAATGGATCTAACCATAATGTATCTTACAGATCACAAATTATATCATCTACTATGGTGTACCTACCTAGATAAGCCATATGTGTTGAAATACATCAAACTTTTATGTGATGAACTTTTGTAAAAAAATTGATGATTTTAAAAAATATTGATGAGTTTTGTAATAATATTGTATATTTATATCGATGAATTTTATAATTAATATCGATAAACTTTTTTACAATTTGAAAGCAAGTAGTGTACCTAACTAGATACACCAGGGTGAACCATATAGCATGCATCTCCTCAGAGATACCTATAAGGTCTTCCCTAAAAATAAAAAAATAAAAAGAAAACTATAAGATCATATCAATTAATGTGCGTGATCCATATGCTTTTCCAAGATACACTATGCACCCCACATATAATAAAATTGAAGTAATAGACTTTAGTTTGTGTACTATGCTCACTAATATATAGAGATACTAGTCACCAGACATATGTGTTTTACATGATATATGTTTCTTTTTATCTTTAACACATACGATTTTAGTTTATTTAGTTTTAGTTTTAGTATTAGGTTCATCACTGTATAATGAGTCATAATTATGACCATTTATGTAGTCTTTATTTAGTTACGTGAAGATCAATTGTGCAAGATATTGATTAAATTTATACTTTAATATTACAGGTCAGATCATTGACTTAGGCCTTAAATGATGTAAGGTATCATGTGTGGTTGCTCATGAAATTAATCGGATATGCTAATGTCGCCCTAATCATACCACTTAGAATTGCCTTTCATAAGAAGGGATGCCTTTTTGTCATATCACAACTGATGAATGCTCCAATTCTCATAAGATATGAATTAAAAGCTCTTGAAACTTGTATTTTATCTTCCAATCATCCATTTCATTGGAAACTTGTTGATATATAAATAGCTTGCAAGAGATCAATTGAATTGTCTTTCATAAGAAGGGATACCTTTTTGTCAATTGTGAGTCCTCATTTTGATGCTGCCAATTTCTGTAACTATTCGGTCTCATTTCAAGCCGAATTCTTATCATTTGTAGGGTATTTTTGCTTGTTCAAGCCCCTTAATTATATATTAGATTTGATAATTTCGTATTTTGTAGGGAAATAAAGAGTTAGAAGGAAATTGGGCTTAATTGAGGCTTTTTAGGGAATCCCGAGTGATTTCCCGAGCCGAGAACCAAGGCGAGACCAACCCGGGAATTCCATCTCCATTATTGGCACAAAACAGGGGAAAGAGGCAGACGGGAGTCGCACTTGAGTCACTAAGGGTCGCGTCCGTGAAAAAATTATGTGGTGCCAATGCATCGGTCCAAGCAACGAACCAGACAGCCTTCGCACCCGCGACCTGAACTGTCATGACTGTGACACGCTGCTGAGAGAAGAAAGGCCTGCGGACAGAATGGAGTAGCGCCCGTGACTAATTCTGTCGCACCTGCGACAAAACCTTGTCGCGCCCGCGACTTGTTACGTAACTCCTGCGACAGATGATGAATGAGCAATGGACAACAACCGCCAGAGGTGGGTCGCGCCCGCGACATGTCAGAAATCTGTTGAAAATTGCACGACGGCTAAGATTAGTTCTAGGGTTTTGGTTGTATTTTCTTTCATTCTATAAATACCCCATACATTCAACACTACTAACATCTAGTTTTTAATCTAGTTTTTTATTAGTTTTAGGAGTAGGATTGCTTTCTTTTATCTTGCTTTAATTCCTCTTCAAGTCTTTAATTGTTCTTCAAGCTTTCTCTAGTTTTCTTGCAAATTTGTATTGAACTTTCTTTCAACCAATTTCCATTGAAGCATTTTACAAAGCTTTTGCTCTCTCTCTCTCTCTCTCTCTCTCTCTCTCTCTCTCTCTCTCTCTCTAGTTTCCATTGATGCCTTGATTCAAGCTTTCTAGTACTAGTTCACCACCAATCTAACTTTTAGTGAGGAGGAGGGCTAAGGGTCACAAGTTCTACTCTCAAGTGAGGATTTGGGGATTCTTAGTAATCCAATTCACAATTTTCTTGTTTGTTCGGGGGAAAATTCGAGGTGAAGGATTCAAGTGAAGATTAGTTCATCGAAGGTATAATTTCTTGTTCCCAATTTCATTGTTTATTGTAGTTTTGTCATTTATTGCTTTCTAATTGCTTTGTTCTTTCATGCTTTCTTAGTGTTGAATGTTATTTTGAATCCATGTCTAGATTAGTTTAAGGGAGATTCTACCATAGTTGAAAATATTTTCAATTATAGTAGTTGAATTATATAATTGCCCTTAATTTTATCATTAAAAAATAAAATTAATGTATATTCATTATAGTACTTGTTATAATAAGTAAATTTATATGTTAAGTTATAATTTTTTACAAAATTAAATTTTTTTTAAAGGAAATTTGACCATAATTGACTTTTTTTCAACTATCGTAGTTGAAAAGTGAAAATACCATTAATTTTATTATAAAAATTCAAAATCAATGTAGGTTGACCAAAGTAACTTGTTACAATAATTAATCATGTTTAAGAGGATAAAATTCTTTTTAAAAAATATGATTTATTTTAATAAATGAATGGTATAAAATTTTCAACTACCATAGTTGAAAATAAATTCAACTATGGTAGAATTTTCATTAGTTTAATCACTTTTTTTACATAATTTTGCGCTTTCCGCATTGAGAAACCCCTTATGTAAATTAATTCCTTGTCAAGCCTAACACCCATCCTTGTGGATTCGACAACCCTTACTTCACAAAAACCCAAAAAAATACGCAACCGACCAATGGCGCCATTGCCGAGGATGGTATTATTTGGTAGATTAGGTTATTGGTTTGTGTGTAAATATATAGCTTATTGCTTTCTTGATTTTTCCAAGAAAATGTAGTCACAAAAATTGAATATCGAAAAAAAAGGAAAAAAAAAGAAAAAAAGAGATAGAGAGTTATGGTTAGACCCCAATTTCCCCAATGTGAGCATGAAATATTTTGGAGATATTTTGCTAGATTGCATGATTACCGTGCTCAATGTGAATTGTATGGTATCTTTAATGATACATTGGATATGTTGGGAATTGTGAATGAGGGTGTGAATTATGAGACCCGAAACCTCTTAGATTATTACGGGTTTTCTAGTTTAGGACAGGAAAAAGCATGGGAATTACTTGAGTGGTTGTCTTGTGATTCTTATGAATTTGAGCAACAAAATGTTATTCCTAGCGGCCAACCTCCTTATTATGCATCACCCTCCGGGATCGAAGCTGAACGGTCATGTGATTATCCCGTGTATTTTGATAATCAATCTTATGGTAGGGATTATGTAGAGAACTCTTATGATATTCCCCCGTGTAATGTTGTTGAATCTCATCCTTTATGCGTGCATTGTGAATCTCCATATCATGCTTCCGAATCTTGTGTCCAAGCTGAACTAGATAATATTCGAGCTGAAATGTGTGTGAAAATGAATGAATGCATGCAAGAATTTGAACACGTGCTTAAAACTGGGGTAGAAGCTTTTTCTTCACAAATGGTTGATTCGATAGTTGAAGTAGAACATTCATCATCTTTGAGTCTTGAAATACGTGTTGATTCTTCCATGTATGATTATGATGAGGATGATGACTACTATAACAGACCATGCCTCGGGCTTAGCAATTCCTTAGCTTTAGTTGCACCTAGTGAGCATGAGGAACATGATGATTTTGTGTGTGATCATGTAGAACTTGATGAAAACATGCTTGATGATGAACCATTGTCCACACTGTTGTCCATGCTTGTGTGTGAAGAGAAGGTTGAGTCTGATGAAATGATACTTGTGATGCAATTGAACATGATCTTGTTGAGAGTGAAATAGAATTCGTAGTGATTGAATGTGTGCTTGATAATGAATTATTCACTTTCATTGAGAATCATTACATTAATGAGGCATTAGCTACCCTTTCTTGCAAGTCCATGGATGTAGAATTTTATGATGATGAGCTTGATTCTTTGGGGAATGATCCTAATTGTTTGAACTTGGAATGTGACAATGATGCTTTTGATGATGATATGCTTTATGAGTCATTCACGATGAGTCATGACCCTGAGCATTCCATTTTCACTTTTGATGTTGATTTGAATGATGCACCTTTGTCTTCTTATGTTGATAATTCTTCTGATAAGTCTGATATTGATGAAGATGAATATGTGCCTGTTTGTGATATTGGGAGTGTTATGATGTGGTATAACCCTATATTTTCCTTATCGCCCATTGATGATTATGATGATTATTTGGATGAAAGTTGTGATTTGGAATCAGTGTTTGATGAAAATTGCATAGAGATTAAGTTTGAATCATTGTTGGCATCCAAGTCTTTGCATGAGCATGTTCAGGAATGTGTTGTATTGCCCCTTGCTGTTGATTTGCATACCCATTTTCCATTTACAAATCAATAGGAGGATTCATTTGTCATGTCTCAATTCACCGTGCCTAGGAAAGTCTTATACATTCCTGCAATCCGTCCTTTCTGTGACTTTTCTAGGCATTCGATAAACTGTTGAGAGCAATAATGTTTGTTGATATGATTTTGAGAGTGTGCTCCTATGTTCACCATTCTGAGATGCATGCAAGAATGCATGACTTGTTACTACGGGCGTTGAATGGTTTTGACATGGTGCCCGATATCTTGAGGTGAGAAGGAATGAATCTTTTGATAAAAAGTCTTCCAGGTAATATCCTTCCTCACCCTTCTTGTACAGTTAGTGAGTTGGCTTTTTTTCTTCTTTTATTTTCTTTTTGTGTGTTTCTTTTTCTTTCCTTTTGGGAGTGCTTGCTTACCTTACTTCTATTTCCATTGAGGACTTTGCAACCTCTTTGTGTGGGAGTGGAAGGGGAGGGGGGGGGGGTAATATGCATTTCGGCTTTTGAGACTAAGAAAAAAAAGAGTGAGATTCATATTGTAATTAGGAAAATGATAAAAATCTTGTGCAAGACACATATTATGTGTCTTGTCATAATAGAAAATCTATATATTTGTAAATTAAATTGGAAAAAAGTTACATGATTGACTTCTGTAACTATAATAATATATATAAATTGTATAAAATCACACATTTATCGATATTTTTTAAAATTTACAAAAAAACGTCTAAAATATGCCCAACGGATGGGGTTCATTCGTTAGGGTGTCAATTTTAATTGTTCGCGTAGTCAACACATTTCAAGCTTCTTATAATTGATAATTAATAATATTTGTCAAAAAATTGAGGTTAAAAATGATAATAAGTATTGATTTCATAAGGGAGAAGACATTTTAACAGTGTCTTGGGGCAAGACACTTATCATCACCCAATTATTTTGGTTTTTCTTTAACTCTTTAGTTAGTAGTGTCTTGTATATATTTTTATTTTTCTTTTAATCTTGCATGTCAAGTTCTAAGCATTTAGGTAGTTTAAATTGTATATCCTAACCTTATGCTTGGTGCTTTTGGATCGTGGATCGGGTTGTCTTTACTTGAAGATCTTGAGGTAACCTCCTTCCACCCTCTCTTTGAGTGTATATATTCTTGATCCATGTTGCATGTTTGATTTTTCCTTTTGGGTGGCGAGCCCCTTGTGTGTGAATGTTGGGATTATCTTGTTGTTGGAGCCGTTTGGACTCGGGTCGCCACCGATTTTTATATGATAAGTGTTTTGTATATATGCTTTTCTTAGGTTCTTTACCTTACTTGTGACACCCTTCTCACAATGGGGACATTGTGATGTTTTGTGTGGGAGTGGGGGAGATATTTCCATGTTCATGGGTAAATCACCTAGTTTTTTAATTTTTAATTTTTGATTTTCTTAGTTTTTGCTAAAATTTGAAAAATTTTGTGTGAAAAAAGGAAAAAGATTGTGAAAAACCCCCAAAAGTGTTTCTTTTTCTTTTTGAAGATGTTTTCGTTCACAATTGTGTAGGTAGTTGTCTAATTGGCCGATTTAATCATTTAGAAGTGGCCGATATGAATAATGATAGGCCTTAAGAAAGATTTCTGCCATGATTTATCTCCATTAGACCTTCACATGGAATGTGAAATCAGAGTCCTCACCTCTTACACGCCTCGATTGTGAATTTCTTACCTAAAGTTAGACGGTCTTAGTTGTTCAAATGCTCTTGCTCTTCTTAATTAATGAATTAATTAATTACTGTCAGTTCCACCGATGAGGGTTGGTATGGGTGGACGGCGCCCATGCCCTTTAAGTACAATGTTTACGAATGGAGCAACCCGAATCAGGTAGGGTAACCCTTTGCGAAGGCCTGTCCGATTCCCGAACAAACCGACGTCGACGCCCTGAAATCTTATAAAACGGATTGAGAGTAAGGCTAAAGAAAGAAAAGAATGAAGAAAAAGAAAAAGAAAGCAGAATAAGGAAAAAAAAAAGAAAAGAAAATGAAAAAGTTGAGAAAGTGAAAAGGAAAAAAGAAAAAGAAAAGAAAAGAGAAGTTGAAAGAAAAATAAAAGAGTGAAGTTAGGTTAGCTAATAACCCCGAGCTTGAGCACGAAAATGACTTTGATTGTCTGGCTTAGATTAGGAAGGATCGATTAGGGCCCACTTGCACTTGTGCACGAGGATTTTTGCTCATCATGAAGTGTCGGGGTTGAAAACCTCAAGGATTGGCAGTTTTTCCGACTTTTGTGTCCTTGTTTGTTCATATTTGCTTCTTCCATTTGATTGTTAAGGCGGGTTGGGTAATTAAGTGTATGATTGGGGATGAGAATATCTTGTTCGCCTTTGTTTTGTTTTTGTTTTTGGTTTTCACCTTTTCTTTCTTTCCCTTCTTCTTTCATGGCTTTTGAGGGTATAGCTTCTAGAAACCCTCACGAGACCTTCCTCGTCCACTTGGGCTGCCAAGGGGTTTAAAAGGTTTGATGCATGTGCTAAATGCATCCGCATTCCTGCGAAAGTGAGTTAGGATAGTTAGTTTCTTCTTCCCTATCTTTATCTTTGTTTTTAGTTTGCTCGGGGCGAGCAAACCCTTGTGTGGGAGTGTTGTTCAGTCTCGTTCCGAGCCGAATTCTTATCATTTATAGGGTATTTTTGCTTGTTCAAGCCCCTTAATTATATATTAGATTTGATGATTTCGTGTTTTGTAGGGAAATAAAGAGTTAGAAGGAAATTGGGCTTAATTAAGGCTTTTTAGGGAGTCCCAAGTGATTTCCCGAGCCAAGAACCAAGGCGAGACCAACTCGGGAATTCCATCTCCATTATTGGCACAAAACAAGGGAAAGAGGCAGACGAGAGTTGCACCCGAGTCACTAAGGGTCGCGCCCATGATAGAGTTTTCTGGTGCCAATGCGTCGGTCCAAGCACCGAACCAGACAGCCTTCGCACCCGCGACCTGAACTGTCACGACCACGACACACTGTTGAGAGAAGAAAGGCCTGCCGACAGAATGGAGTAGCGCCCATGACTAATTCTGTCGCACCCGCGACAAAACATTGTCGCTCCCGCGACTTGTTACGTAACGCCTGCGACGGATGATGAATGAGCGATGGACAACAACCGCCAAAGGTGGGTCGCGCACGCGACCCTTGGTGTCGCGCCCGCGACATGTCACAAATCTGCAGAAAATTGTGCGACGGCTGAGATTAGTTCTAAGGTTTTGGTTGTATTTTCTTTCCTTCTATAAATACCCCATACATTCAGCACTATTATCATCTAGTTTTTAATCTAGTTTTTCATTAGTTTTAGGAGTAGGATTTGAGTAGAATTAGGATTTATTGCTTTCTTTTATCTTGCTTTAATTCCTCTTTAAATCTTTAATTGTTCTTCAAGCTTTCTCTAGTTTTCTTGGAAATTTGTAGAACTTTCTTTCAACCAATTTCCATTGAAGCATTTTACAGAGCTTTTGCTCTCTCTCTCTCTCTCTCTCTCTCTCTCTCTCTCTCTCTGGTTGCCATTGATGCCTTGATTCAAGCTTTCTAGTGCTAGTTCACCACCAATCTAACTTTTAGTGAGGAGGAGGGCTAAGGGTCACAAGTTCTACTCTCAAGTGAGGATTTGGGGATTCTTAGTAATCCAATTCACAATTTTCTTGTTTGTTCGGGGGAAAATTCGAGGTGAAGGATTCAAGTGAAGATTAGTTCATCGAAGGTATAATTTCTTGTTCCCAATTTCATTGTTTATTGTAGTTTTGTCATTTATTGCTTTCTAATTGCTTTCTTCTTTCATGCTTTCTTAGTGTTGAATGTTATTTTGAATCCATGTCTAGATTAGTTTAATCGCTTTTTTTACATAAATTACCGTTTTCCGCATTGAGAAACCCCTTACACATACCAATTCCCTTGTCAAGCCTAATACCCATCCCTGTGGATTCGACAGCCCTTACTTCACAAAAACCCAAAAAAATACGCAACCGAACAAACCCATCACCATCTGACTCGGACTCAACACAGTTTGAGGTACCAGGTTTGGTGTGGTTATCCTTACTATCCTGCTTTTGGTCTCTCTGTTTCGTCCAACAATCTTTCTATATATGCCCCATCTTACCACAATAGTTATACTTCTTGTTCTTGAGAGGATTCCTAGACTTTGAACGATGTTTAGACTTCCCTCAAGACCTATTTCCCCTATGATCATTATTCCTTCCCCCTTACTATCAAGGCATCACTACCTTGGACATAACCCTTGGTATCAAATTTCTCCTTAGACAGTAAACTGGCTATTTCTTTAATAAGGTTAAGGACAACACGGTTCCGTACAACATGATTTCCTTAAATTGTTTATGTGATGCAGGTGGGAACAGGATTAAATGTAAAACCTTATCCTCATCAGTTTGTTTCACATATCCATTGATTTTAACTTAGTAATAATAGAATCAAATTTACTAAGATGTGCTTGCATAGAAGTACCTGTGGGCATTCGCAGCCTCTAGAATTTCTACTTCATTCGATACTTGTTGGCAAGGCTCTTTGACATGTACAACTCTTCTAGTTTGGTCCAGAACTACCAAGGTTTCTCGATATGCATCGCCTCTCTCTGAATATGCCACTACTAAAAATATGTGTATTACCAACCACTTTTTCCAACCAATTTCGAATGGTTGGAAAAACCAACCATTTTAGCAGTTATTTAATATTCCAACTATTTTCCAAAAATTTTTGTTGGAAAAATGGTTGGAAATTCCAACCAATTTTGCTAAAATGGTTGGAAATTCCAACCATTTTTCCCACTAAATTTTTGAAAAATAGTTGGAATATCAATTGGTTGCTAAAATAGTTGGTTTTTCCAACCATTTTAAATTGGTTGGAAAAAAGTGGTTGGTAATATACATGTTTTTAGTAGTGTGCTCTGCCAAACACAGTTGAATCCCTACCAGAGTCTTATCTTCTAGCTTCTTCCACTCCCTTGGACTTAAGTTACACTTAGGGATGGCAATGGGGCGGGGAAAATTTTGTCCCAATCCCCGCCCCGCCTCGGACTTTTCAGAATCCGCTCGGGGACGGGGCGGGGATTGGGACAAAATTTTCCCATCCCCGTTCCAATTTTCCCCGCCGGGGAAATTTCCTCGTCCCCATCCCCGAAAATTTTAAAATTACCAAATAACTTTTGTTCTAATTCAATATAATATATATTAATAGTAAGGATAAAGTAGTAATTTTTGAATTTTAAGTCAAAAACCCTAACCTAAACTCGCTTCCCTCCTCCTTCATAATTTTAAAAGTACCAAATAACCTTTATTCTAAACTTGAGGAGGATGTATGTTACTGATTCACACTTGAGGAGGATATATTATTGTATTATTTTTCCGAATAACACTTCTTGATGTAGTATTGTTTGATTTTGATGTATTATTGCTTGAGCAAGTTAAATACGTTGTATTTTGAACATGTTAAAAATTGGGTCCGACTAAAAATCAAGTCTGATTAAAATTTGGTTAGATTTTGGATAACTTTAAAACATCTCCGTTGGATCCCCGTTGGGGATGGGGAATTCGCAGGGATGGGGATGAGGATGGGGCAAGAATCATTCCCCGAAGCGGGGATGGGGACAGGGATGGGGACGAGTTTTGGGAGCGGGGATGGGGATATACTCCCCCATCCCCAATCCGCCCCATTGCCATCCCTAGTTACACTTGATATCCTTCTAGAGCTTTTTGAAATCTTCATCGCTCATCGTTTCATCAGTCTTCGTGTCGGGATACTCAATCACATCCCATAACCCGTGCTGAATCAGGACCACCTTCATCTGCAGTCTCCACATAGTGAAACTCCTCGTTCCATCGAATTTTGGAATATCACACTTCATGATTGAAGCCATCTCCACCTTGCTCTGATGCCACTTATTAGGAAAAAGTATATAAGTAATTGCAAGGTTACAACGGATAAAACAAACACCAGGTTTACGTGGGAAACCGAAGAACTCGGAGAAAAACCCACGAACGGCGACAGCTAGAAAATAATCCACTATATGAGAAAGGAGGAGTACAACTCGATCACTATCACAGGGTGTGATGCGATCAACAAAGGAGATTACAATAACAATTTCTCAAACTCTCAACTCACAATCTTTCGGGATACACTGGGAAAATATTGGTGAGACTCTCTCTCTCTCAATATTTTCTCTCTGGTCTCACTCTGATGATTATGGTGGAGAAATAGGTACAATATATATAATGTTGGTGAGGGAAGGAAATTAGGATAAAAATTGATTAACCTACGAGTGCCTGAAACAATTCCGCCGCAGACAAAAATAACGAGCAGGGCGTTGGTCGCGTCAACCAAATCATGCCCATTGTCTTGGGCGCTCGTTGCGGTTGAATGAAGGGAACAACTCTTGGTGTAACTAGGCGCTGGTAGCGTCAATATGACGCCGGTGGCGTCCCTCAAACCGTCTCCGCAGAGAGAGACATTGTTAGTGCCGAAGACCCGCTGGTCGTGTCTCTTCTTATTGCCTCTCTGTGTGGGGCGCTGCTAACGTCCCATCCGGCGCTGTTGGTGCCCCATTTTCGCCCTCAACCTGGACCTCGCGGATCCAATGAGCCACACAAAACCCAACAGTTTGCCTTTCGAGATCGACCTCCGGAAAAGACACCCCTCTGCTCACTCTCTCTCTAAACCCCTAGCCCCCACTTTATGCTCCCTCTCTCTCTCCTCCTAAACCACCACCCACCACCGTCACATCAACACCGAACCTCCACCTTTTATGGCCCAGGTACAGAGGGGAAAAAACATGGGGAAGTATGCATCCTGTGTATTGGTGGGAGCGATCGGAAAAGAGATCCAGCAAGGCATCAAAAGCGATGCATGTTACCCTATGGAGGGATAAAGGTTTTCCATCCAGCCCCAAAGGCGGCTGAGCTTATGCTTGAAATACCCAACTCCTTTGTGGTAGACTCAAAATCTTTGTAGATGGGGCAACGATTTCCGGCTTTGAACGCCAATGAGGATCATGAGATGGGCAATGTATACATTTTGTTTATGATGAAGAGGGTGATCTCCTTTGTCACCGCTGTTGGTATGCCCTCTGTTTTTCTAGGTGCTAATTAGTTAGGTGGCATTGTGATAGTGGCATTGGTGATGGTTTGGAAAGTGAGAGAGAGAGTATAAGGGTGGAGGCTGGGTTCAAAGAGAGAGAGAATGAGCGAGCAAGGGGTGCCTTTTCGGACTTCTCCAAAGGCGCACCATAGATCGTATTTGTATATATCCATGGATATTTTTAAAGGTAAATCGTTGTTCACTTTGTAGATATTCGATGCATGAATAAAAAAAAGAGCAATTGAAAAAAAAAATTGTCTGTCCACTTGGCATGTCATGTCAGCACTGTTGGGTCCGATCCCCCTTTTCTCTCATATTGAGACTTGATGGTAATATCCTCCATGATCAATTTACATTTTGAATCATCCTTCATGATCAATAATCCAAAAAGAAAAACAAAAAACTATAATGGCCCTTGACTCGGAGTTCTCAAGAAAATCGTTACGAGATATGAGAACTAATTGTTTCGGAAATGATAAATATCTTGGGGCAAGACACATTTTAAGCGTCTTACCTTTGTATAAAACTTATATATTTGTAAATTAAATTGAAAAATATATATGTTATTGACTTCTAGCTATAACTATAATAATACATATAAATGATATGAAACTATATTTTTGTCTATATTTTTTAAAATTTATGAAAAAAATCAAAAATATTGCTAACGGATGGGGTTCATTTGTTAGTATGTGTTAACATTAATTGTTGGCGTAATTAACACATTTCAAGCTTCTTTTAATTGATAATTAACAGTAATTGTAAAAAAAATTATAGTTAAAAATGATGATAAATATTAATTTCATAAGGAACAAGATACTTACCCAGTTCTTTTGTGCAGCAAATTGAGTGTGATAAATGGTATGGTATGGTAATATTGTGGAAAACATGGTATGGTATGGTAAGATATGATAAAATTTGTGGTAAAAAATATTGATGTGATAGATGAGGAGAGAGAATGTGAAAAGTAGAGGAGAAAAATGAGGAGAGAGAAAGTAATAATTGTTGTGATAAAGTGTGAAATGATATGATATGGTATGGAAGGATTGTGGTAATTATGAAAAAATATGACAGATACAGTATGAAACCGCACAAAAGAACAGGACCTTAAGCAATGCCTTTGACCCATGACACATATCATCACTCTTAATTGTTTACCCTTCAAGTGTTCCCCCAAAAAGAAAAGACTTCATACAACGTGTACCCCTCAATTCAAGATCCCATACAAAACTCTCTTTCGTTTGACTAAATTCTCATCCGTACCCCACCATTATGTAATCTGCAATTGTCAGACCATGCCAATTTGCAACAACAATACAACTCCATGGCACATAATCTTCAAGTCATATTAAACAGACTTACAATCATCTTCATCCTCTCAATCAATTTCATCTCATCGCAATCCCAATTTACTTACACAAACTGTTCAATTACTCCAGACACATACACCCCAAACAGCACATTCCATCAAAACCTTCAGACAGTACTTACCAACCTCACATCGACCGCCTCCACGCTCAACTCCACCTTCCACAACTACACATTTGGTAAAGAAAACGACGCCGTCTATGGCCTGTATCTCTGCCGGGGTGACCTCACCCAACAAGGCTGTTCCTCGTGCATCAACAATGTCACGACAGGAATCGTTCAAGATTGTCCTAACCAAAAGGAGTCCATCAAGTGGGTTGAGCAATGCATGTTGCGCTATGCAAACCGTAACATATTTGCGAAAGAAGAGGAGTCACCTTCGTTTATTTGGAGGATTTCTGCGGCCGTAAAACCCCCAACAAATGGGCCCAAGCCACCGTCTGTGATCGTCTTGTTTAATCTCACAAAGGCTATCTACGACCTCATCAATGCAACGGCTTATGGCGACTACTCGTCTAAACCGAATAGACAGTATTTTTTAACAAGAGAGGATAATGTTACAGGAAGTTGGTACCCTCAGACGATCTACTCCCTGGCACAATGCACGCCAGATATCAGCCAAGTTATGTGTCAGAAATGCTTGACTCAGGCATACTCGGGCTTACAGGGTAGCGGACAATCATTGGCTTATTTTCCTAGCTGCTATTTAAGGTATGATACAAAGAAATTTTATCAGGACGGAAACCAAACAGTTGCCGCCAATCCTAAGCCCTCGACAGGGTTGCCTAAGGCTCCTCCAAGTGGTAAGGGGAACTTAACTTGACACCTTCCAGTTTTAAAGGAAGCATTTGCTAATTATTTATGCGATTACCTGACCAATCATTTTTATGACACTAACTAACCTTCTTTATGAGTTGGGCTGGCTTAATTTTCATAGAGCAATTCTTTTCATGTCTGACAAATTGAACATGTAAAAATTATGGAACAATATTTGTCCATATCCAGTTATTTTTTGGTTAAATAGATTATTCAAGCCCAAATACATGTGTTTCATTTTGATTATGTAGACAGGAAAGCCCTTTTCCCCTGTTCAAATTTTTGAAAAAAAAAAAAAACAATCAATGACAATACCTCATTCTTTCGGCTAGGTCAGGTAATTGGATGTAAAAAGATTTTCCTTCGCTATCTATACGTTCACCTTTAAAGTCAGGCTACTTTATGTACGTATTTCACAAATTCTGGTAAAATGTCAAACAATGGTTCGAGCAATAGTTGGCCGCAAAATCATCAGAATACAACAAAATATTTTTTAACTTGAAAACAACTAATCATGTTAAGTAGGCGTGGGAACAGGATCAGGTGGTCAGAAGAAGGAGATAGCCATTGGAGTTTCTTCAGCAATAGCAATATTGTTGCTCTTAATTGTGTGCTTTTGGGTTTGGAAGCGGATCATCAATGAAGCATCCAAAGGTAATTAAGGATTCACATTGTGAGACAATACAGAATCACGAGCTTGAATGCCATGATCTAACTATCGTGTGACATAAGCGCAGGTGCAAAAATAACCATGGAATCCCTGCAATATGATATCCACACCATCAAAGCTGCAGTAAACAACTTCCATGAGAGCAATGAACTCGGGAAAGGAGGTTTTGGCCATGTTTTCAAGGTAATAAACTGGTCTTAAAACACACAGTACGGATCGCATGGTTTGTTTACTTAGAAATTACAATTCTTGTGATTGCTTAACACAACTCTTTTGCATAACAAATTCAGGGGAGACTTGAGAATGGTCAGGAGATAGCTGTGAAGAGGCTCTCCAAAGGGTCTAAACAAGGACTTGAAGAGTTCAAAACGGAGGTTCTTCTTGTCGCAAAGCTTCAGCACAAAAATCTTGTTAGGCTCTTAGGCTTTTGCGTGACAGAAAACGAGAAGTTGCTTATCTATGAGTACTTGCCATGTTCAAGTTTGGATGGATATCTATTCAGTAAGAAAAACAAAAGCTTTTGTGTTTTCTTATATGCTTGCTATCAGACTTTGCCGTATCTAATCAATTAAAGAGATGGTATGAAAATGTAGAACCAGAAAAGCGTGCATCGTTGGATTGGGAGACATGATATAAGATCATTGATGGAGTTGCCAAAGGCTTACTTTACCTTCATGAGGATTCTCGCTACAAGATAGTACATCGTGATCTAAAACCTGCCAATATCTTGCTTGATAAAGATATGACTCCAAAGATAGCAGACTTTGGCCTTGCAAAGCTGTTTGGGGAGGACAAAACTCAACATTTTAGCAACAGAATTGGTGGGACACAGTAAGTCTTTTGATCATGCCATTAACTACAAGTTATTTGTCTTTCCTTCAATAGTATATTGTCCATTGATCAAACTTTGTCCAACTTTAGCGACCATATCAAATGCAGTGTATAGGAATATCAAATGCAAAAGTGCATTAATTTAGGATTCCATGTATAGCCGTTCTGAAATTTAGATACCATATTCGTTTTGTCTAATCCTTCTCCCAACATCACACCACGGTGGGAATAAAACTAGCTAGGCTTGAATTGGATTGACTTTTTTGGTTGAACCATTTTAAACCCTTGACATTATTCAACTTATGCTATCAACTATGTAGTGGGTACATGGCCCCTGAATATGCTAGAAGTGGAAACTTGTCTCTCAAGTCAGACGTATACAGTTTTGGAGTCATTGTTCTCGAAATGGTAAGTGGGAGGAGAATACTCGGACGCCCCCAGAATTCCATATCCAGTTATGAGGATGATGAGAGCCTTCTTGACTGTGTAAGTTGGTTTGATCACCTTGAATATAACAGTGTCTTGCTTTTAATTAAAATTTAAAAAAAAATAACACACAAAAACAACACTTGGAAGTTGGAAAATGAATTTACTTGAACAAATTCATACTTTTTGCACTTTGCAGGCATGGAGGCTATGGAATATCAAGGAACCTCTGGGGCTTGTTGATCCAGCATTAGGTGGAAACTTTTCAGCAGAAGAAGCAACGCGATGTATCCATATTGGATTATCATGTGTCCACATTGACCCGGAGAAAAGACCGAGCATGGCATCAGTTGTGTCCATCCTCAATAGCTACTCCAACAGTCTCCCGCAGCTACCTCCAGAAGGTTATTCTAAATCAGACCAACACATTCTACCCACTGCAGCACTGGATCAATCAACAAGTAGTTATTCGGGAACCGCAGAAATTACAACCCTGCTTGCTCGTTGATGGTGTTGTAAGTATTAAGTTCACAGCACTCGGCAGGCTTGTAATTGCCTACACTTGCAGGGAACTAAACTACGGTGAATGAACAAGATGTGTCCATAGTATAAATTGTGTGGATGCAGAGTTTTACATATGAGGATGATGCTATATTGCTATGCATCCCCAATAAATTATATATATATATATATATATATATATATATATATATATATATATATATATATATATATATGAAAATGATAAATATCTTGACGCTTAACCATCTTGCATTTTTTTTAAACCACTAATAAAGTTAAATATAAATTTATTTAAATCATTCTAAAAGTATGTTTCATTATTTTTAGGGTTACTACAGCTTATAAATAATTTAAAAATAATCATTTACTTATATTTATTTCATAAATATAAAACTATGTATAAAATGTGCATTTTTTACTATGATTGATAAAATTAGGTTATTATTATATTTTTTGACCTAACTAATAAGTATTATATTATTATAATTGATAAATATATATAATTATTAAAGAAAATATTAATAAAAGTTACAAAAATATAAAATATGAGCAATTCAAGATAAGATGGTTATCATGGTCCTATAGAATAGTTTTATACTCTAACACGCCCCCTCACGCGAATGCCCGTTGGGCTTGAAGCGTGGATGTTGCAAAGGTCCCCTTTACCTTGGGTAAATGAATATGCGGATGTTGGGATTCGAACCTGAGACCTCTTACTCAGGTCTGGCTCCGATACCATGTGGAACCATCTCAACTATGTTATATATATATGGTGATCTGCATGAAGTAGTCCAACCGATTGAATTTCCCTCATAGAATAACTAATTTAATGGCCTCTCAACAGAAAGACATCTTGATAATATGACTCACCATGTTATAAATCCATGACCCGGAAATTCTCTTCAAATGTGAGACTTTCTTTTGTCTCATGACTTTAATACATGCTTTATAGTGCTCGGGAACAACAATAAGTTTAATTTAATCTATTGGTTTATTTTATTCATATACAATTTTAACTGAGATTTTTTTCTTTCTCATATTTGTTCATTTGATTTCTTTAAATGTTCAAAGACTCAAACAAAGCCCGAGCAACATTATTTTTCAAGCTAAACTAATATGCAATGTTTACCTCGAGAGTTCAAGGAAATAACATAATGCTAGAACTGACGGTCTATTTGTTTGGATTGAAATTATTAATTTCCAACTTTTCCCAACTCTTTTCAATTTTATTAGTTCATTTCCACTCCTTCAAACATTTACCACTTCCTCCTAACGCCTTTCAACGTTAACTAGTTCTTTCTAGTATCTTTTAGTTGTTATTAGTTTCTTCCAACTCTTTTCGCATATGATTCATTGAATTATAAATAGTAATATTTTTCTATACTAATTAATTTTTTTGATTGTATGTGTTTGGTAAACCAAAAGAACAAATTGACTAAAAAAAGATAAATTATCGAAAAACTCAAATGTCAACACTAGGTATTCTTTTGCAATTAGATAAGTTAACTAGCTCTTTATCTTTATCTTTTACGGTGTGCAATGTTAGATATTACATGATAAAAAAGCAAAGCAATAATCTCCTCAATTATATGACACAATTTTAAATATAATGATTACATTTTTCCAATAAAATCAACCGTGATAAAATTTTGATTAAGAAAATAAAACTGTAATCAATATGTCATTATTTAAGATAAAATGAGGGATGCAAGTTGACTAAGAGATGATGATTAACAAATAAATTCTCTCATATGTAGCAAAATCAAAGGTTACATGTGACGTACAATAGATTAAAATATGTATGTACAATAATTGAAGTGTATTCTATTTATTTTTGGATAGCTTGACATACTTTAACAACATTGAATATGTATTTTTTGATTTTTCCTCCAAATATCCTCTTCTTTTAGTTTTATTATTAATTGTACGTTTAGTTTTACTTTTTGTTGTAACTTCACATTCATTTTTAACTTTAATTTTAGTTTAATTTATATTAATTAACTCTAACTTTTAATTTGCAAGTGAAACACAAGACATTAACATAATTTTGATACAAAATAATTATCATTTATGACTGTTATGAATATAAAAACATTACAACTAGCGTTAATATGAAAATAAGCGAATTGTATATCAGTTAAAACAAACGTAAACTTTTTTCCAGCTCTTTCGAGCTCTTTCTAATAATTTTTATTAGCAAAATGATAAATATCTTGACGCAAGATGGTTAATAATCATCTTGCATTTCATCTAAATCAGTCATAAAGTTAAATGTAAGTATATTTAAATCATTACAAATGTATGTTTCGTTACTTTGAGGGTTCTTACAACTTATAAACAATATAAAAATAATTATTTATTTATATTTTTTCATAATATAAAACTATGCTTAAAATGTGCATTTTATATCATGATTGATAACATTAGACTATTATTTATATTTTTTGACTTATTATAGTACTCTTATAATTGATAAATATATACAACTATTAGAGAAAATATTATTAAAAGTTACAAAATGTAAAATATCGATAATTGAAGATAGTTATTAACCATCTTGAGTCAAATTGCATATCATTGTCCTTTTTATTATTTCCATCTCTCTGTTGTTTCTGGTGGATATGACCCTTTATCATTTCGACCTCAAACCCTATTTCCAAGTTGCTATAACATATGGAGGAATGCTCAGTCAACCCTCCAATTAAATTGTTGTGCTCCAGGTGCCACATTGATTGAAAATCCAGGGAATGCTTAGTTGATGAGGAAATGGTTGCCACAAATGGAGTTTATTACTTAAAATATGCAAGTAACTCAATAAACAATGAACACATTGTCAATAATATACTATATATTTTCCAATAAGGTTGCCGTCGACAAATTTGGAAAATGTTTGAAAGACTTCTAACCTCAAAGACTATTTATGACTGACCTAGAGGCAGCAACGTGACCTCAAATAACTTCTGCTGAAGTGTTGACATTGCTGTTCTTGAGCAACTATAAGTTCAACTAAGCAACAACTTAACAATAATATGTATTAGTCTAAAGTCTAAACATAATGGCACAACAATCTCCCTTTGTGTTGAGCAAAATCTACCAATATATTTTGGCCATTTCTGTCTCCTTATTACTCTTCAAACCAACAAACGCAATCACAAACTGTACATCTCAAGGCCACTACATTACAAATGGCACATTCCACCAAAACCTCAAGGTGGTCCTTTCAAACCTGACATTGGTAGCCAACACTACAAAATCCCGATTTCACACGTCCACCTTTGGAGATGAAAAAAACGCAGTGTTTGGGCTTTACCTCTGTAGAGGTGATCTCCTCCAAGACGAATGTTACTCGTGCGTCGATAGCATTGGCAGCTTTATCATGGAAGGCTGCCCGAATAGCAAGGAGGCAATTCAATGGGAGATGAACTGCATCCTTCGCTATTCCAATCGCAACATCTTCTCCAAAGAAGAAGAGGAGCCCTCAGCAGACGAAGTTTTGTATAGAAATCCAGCACCAGACCCAAATCGTCCACCACCACCTCCACCACCTCCATTTAACGTGACAAATGTAATCGTCAATCTTGTCAACGAAACAGCCTTCGGAGATTACTCGGCGCCATCTGCTGTACCCTTTTTCGCAACAAGGGAGGACAATATCCCTAGTGGGTGGTTCGAGCAGGTGTTTTACTCGCTTGCTCAATGCACCCCGGATATTAGTCCACCCCTCTGCGACAAGTGCCTTAAACAGGCAATGGTTCGCATGGATTGCTGTGATGGAATCACCCCTACTCATGTATACTTACCAAGTTGCTTCATCGAATACGACACTCAGAAGTTTTTTCGTGCTAAAAATCAAACCCGCCGCCCACTTCTAGATTCTCGGCTGCCTCCTAGTCCTAGCCCGCCTCCTGAAACTGGTGAGAACATTAGATATACTAACCTAGCATGAACCTTATTTTCACCAGCTTGGAGCAATTTTTATTTGATTAATATGCATGTATTGATATTTGATATATTGCTGATGCTTCTAATTTTGCATGGGCCCTAGCACAACTGGAAGAGCCGCAAAAGCCAAAGGGATCCTCAAACTTAGCTACAATAGTGGCGATTCCATCTGCAGTATTAGGATTATTCCTTCTATTCAGCCTGTGCTTTCTTTGGAGGAGATCAAATTCCAAACGGGCTTATCAGGGTGAGGAACCTTTCATGATAACTAGCTAGTGTGTCTCGTCATAACGCACATTTTTATGGTGCCTTTAGCTTGCTTAATTTTTATCCAATTAATATTTACAAAAATTTCAATACTAATATTTTGATCGTTACGATCAATTATCTGTTGAGAAGTTTAGTGGGCTATGGCTATGTCGATGAATACATATTACACCCGTTAGACATACGTTGCACAGTTTTCTGTAAATTCAAATAACTATGCATAAAATTATAATTTAATATAATGTATATATGCTATTATACTATTGGGTCGGCGGACGGGTTTCGAGTCGGTCGTATATTGGGTTCGGGTAAATGCTGGTCGAGTGTATTTTCGTGTTTGAGTGAATACGACACGGAGTATTTCGTTTTCGTGTCAACCCAACGGGTTATGAATAATGCGACATTTTTCTGTTTTTTCTTTTAAAAAAATAGTCTATAAATACTACTTTTTGTACAATATAAATAATAAAATATGATTACATTTTAGTAACAGTATATTATTTTTACTATTTTTACTTAAATTAAGAAAATAACAAATGAGTTGCGCTTATTCTTTAATAGTTAAAAATTTCAATTATAAGTCACAAATTCTAATAAAATTGAATTCAAAAATTAATTTTTCGGGTCAAATGGACGGTTCAGGTTTGACCCGTTCATTTTCGGGTCCGGTGTATTTCGAGTTTAGTTGAAAAAACCGTGTCCAAAACCCATAAGGCGGGTTCGGGTCGGGATTTGGGTTCGGTTCAAAAATTGTCAGGTCTACTACTAATACAACTTAATTATATTATTTTTTCAATTTAACATGTAATAATATGAATATTATGCCAAGTCAAGACATCTAATATGTGTTTTGTCCCACAAACACATCATTTTTGGGTACATATCAAAATTATATGTCTCATGTTGCCCTCACACATACAACGTTTATATTTACAAATTAAATTAAGAAAAATATATACACATGTAATCATTCTAATTGAAAGGGTTTTTTTGGATTGAATTAAATGGAGTTCGCTGTTAAGGAAATGTGCTGTTTCTGTACCGCCCCGCCCCCCGGACCATGACATTACCGCTGATCGTCTTGAGATTGACGATCCACAAATCACCATGAATCTTTCCAGCGTGTTTCGCCATTCGCTCGATTTCCTGAAAACTTCCCAGGAGGTCACCCATCCTTAAACTACTCCCAGCCAAGCACGCTTAACTGAGGAGTTCCGAACGGATGAGCTACCATAAAAAAAGTGCACCTTAATGATATAAGTAGTCATTTCAATCCTTTTAAGCCACACTTTAACCATATACTTGGGGTATTACAGTTTCTTTCTATTATTATGCAGTTGTAGACAATATAATCACCACCGAATCTGTAGAATATGGTATGGATACAATAAAAGCAGCGACAGCCAACTTCTCCGCTGACAACCTGCTTGGACGAGGTCGATTTGGTTCCGTCTACAAGGTAAAAGTGCTTCACAACATTCTTCCAAATTCTTGGCAGTGCATTCTTATGAACAATTTATATGAGATTTAAGAACATTACAATAGATGATTTCTTTATGAATATTATTATATTATTGTTGCCCTTTATGAATATTGTTATAACACCAGACTTTTCAAACTTCATTATTATTATTATTATTATTAATATTATTATTATTATTATTATTAACAGAACATAAAAGCCAAAATAAGATAAAAGCGAGAGGGCTACCTAGGCACACCGGACATGGTACGCCTAGGGCACCATTGTCGCTTTCGTAGTTGACGAGTTCCAATATATATGGGTTTGTTTCCTAATTAAGATGTGGCAGAATTTCATGCATGATGGTTTCACAGGGAAGGCTTGAAAATGGTCAGGAGATTGCAGTCAAGAAGCTCCCGTCAAATTTTGGACAAGAAGACATTCAAGAGTTCAAAAATAAGGCTCTTGTCATTGCAAGGCTGCAACATAGAAATCTTGTTAGACTCCTAGGATTTTGTGTGACCAGTGAACATCAAAAGTTGCTCATCAGTGAATTCTTGCCAAATATGAGCTTGGATCGCTACCTCTATGGTAACCAAGGCAATTTCCCTCCAAGGCTAATGAAGTAATTCAATTCGTTTCCTGACAAATCAATCAACTAATAAAACATTTTAAAATAATTTTACATAACAGATCCATTGAAGCGTGCATCCTTAAATTGGGGAAGAAGATATAAAATCATAGAAGGAATAGCAAAAGGGTTGCTCTATCTTCTTGAACATTCCCAGTGCAAGATTGTGCATGAAAATCTAGCCCCAAAGAACATTTTGCTTGACAAAGATATGACTGCCAAGATATCAAATTTTGGCACAGGAATGCTCATACCAGAAGAACAAGTCCAAGGCATGAGCAGCAACATTGTTGGCACATAGTAAGCTAGCTTATCTACTTACGGTACATTTACACATAAGTTTGTGCATGACAATAAACTGACATTTCCTTATTTGTTTAAAGTGGATATATGGCGCCAGAATACATCATTAGCGGAAAGCTATCCATGAAATCCAACGTCTT